>CM031240.1:933630541-933953718 GCA_018340775.1 Taxus wallichiana var. yunnanensis | reverse complement strand
GGTTATCTTGGGGTGGGATAAGCACGGGTGGCTGTAAGAGATAAGATTTGAGAGCTTCGAAGGCTTGGTGACATTCTTCGCTCCATTGGAATGCAATATCCTTTTTAAGGAGGTGGTGGAAAGGTTGACACCGATCCGAGAGTTGGGAGATGAAACGTCGGATAGATTGGAGCTTACCTTGTAAACTACGCAATTGTTTGAGATTTTTGGGTGGGGGCATTTCTAGGATAGCTTTGACTTTCGATGGGTCGACCTCAATGCCACGCAAAGAGACGATAAAGCCAAGAAGTTTTCCCGAAAGAACACCAAAAACACATTTCTTCGGTTGAAGGCGGACAGAATATTGTAACAAACGATCAAAAATAATGGTTAAAACATCGAGATGTTCACTACGATGTTTGGACTTGCCGAGAAGATCGTCGACATAGTCTTCAAGGATAGTGTGCATAATGTCATGAAAAATGTAGGTCATAGCCCGCTGATAGGTAGCACCAGCATTCTTAAGGCCAAATGGCATGACACGATAACAAAAGGTTCCCCAAGGAGTTATGAAGGCAGTCTTGTGTTGATCGGCAGGGGCAACCAAAATTTGGTTGTATCCTGAAAAGCCATCCATGAGAGAAAGCATTTCATGACCAGCTTGTGAGATCAACAAGTTGATCAATACTTGGGAGGAAGTCATCCTTAGGGCAAGCGAGGTTAAGATCCCAAATCCGTGCATATCCGAAGTCCCCCCGTCGCTTTCGTGACAGGTACGATGTTAGAAATCCATTGAGGATAGTCAATAGGCAGAATGAAGGAAACAGAAAGGAGTCGTTGGAGTTCCTCTTTGACCAAGAGAGCAATGCGTGGATGCATTTTTCTCAATTTCTGTTTGACTGGTTTGGAATCGGGGTTTAGGGTGATGTTATGGACGGCAATGGTAGGATCAATTCCTGGCATGTCAGCGTAAGACCATGCGAAAGCTTGGTTGCGAGCACGGAGAAAGGTAGTAAAGGCGGCTTGTTCTGATGTGTTAAGGGATTGTCCAATCTTCACTATGTGAGGATCTTCCTCCGTGTGGATGTTGATTTCTATAGTAGATTCGTTCAGCATAGTTTGGGTTTCAGATGGTAAGGCACGTTGAATATAAGAATCATCCGCGCCCAGGTAAGTGAGGATGGAGTCGTCATCCTGGCATTCAACAACATTAATCAAAGGCGAATCCTCTTCGATCATGTCTGGATACAGAAGGGGAAGAGAAGATGGGTCCTCATTATCGCGTTGATAAGTGAGAGGACCTATGAAGATAGCATTTATGAAAAAAAAAAGTTAGGAGGGATAAATTCAGGGTCCATCGATTCTGTGGGAGATGATGGCAAAGTGGGTGATGATGTTTCGGTAGGGGCAACGTCTTCCTCTTCCAGGATACAGCTGACAGGAGGTGTCTCTTGTGTAGGTGTTTCGGAAAAACCGAGACCACTGCGATCATTATGTTTGCGTGTGGTCACGGGAATAAGTGTATGTCGGCCTTGTTCGTAAAGGCCAAAACCAAAGCCTTTCCACGCACAGCGAGTCAAGAAGGTGAGGGCGAAACGACGATTTGTCAAGTATTGAAAATCGGATTGGAAGGGAACCACACCAAGAGGAGGTTCAGGGGTAATGGAGGATGCGTCAACACCCCCATACGTTAGGTTAGTGCGACAATGGGGTGGTCCGTAAGAGATTACCTCCCCACACGACGGCAGTCGTAGGTGGGATGCGCATGTAATTGTGCACGTACTCTGACTTTGGGGGTAGGGAAAGAACTAACGTTATATAGGCGGTACTCCCCAGCGTGAGGCGATGAAAAACATCTACTAAGGGGTCGGAGGTTGGGATGTTAGGCTGGGAAGAGAAGTGGTTTGTGCGACGGTGGTTTCATCGATTGAAGGCGTAGGTGCGGTTGAGAGTGGATGGTTGAGGTACATTTGAAGAGGATGGTTGGGTTGAATGTATGGGTGTCTTAATTGGTATAAGCACATCGTTTGGGCGGTATAACATATTGCAAGTTTTGAAGGGGGAGGATCAGCTTTTTACAGTGTAGGACTTCCCTCGTACTCAAATTTTATACATCGATGTAATGTTGAGGAACGCATCCCATGGCCCTGATCCAAGGACGACCCAAAGAATATATTATATTGGAACTCTCCTTCAAGGACATAGAAGAGTTCGGGCAAAGTACGTGGGCCTACGCGAATGTTGAGGATCACGGTGCCTAAGGTAGAAGTAATAGCGTCATTGAATGATCGCAACATGATGGGGTTGGCACACATGCAACTAGAAGGGATGTTCATTTGTTGGAAGGCTTTTGAAGAGATGATGTTTAGGCTAGCGCCCCCGTCAATCATAACCCGACGTGACTCGAATGTCTCGGACGTAAGCGGAAATGAAAAGGGCGGGGTCGGGTCTTCTCGTACTCAAAGTCGATAATTTCATCTTCCGAGAAACTAACCGCAGCAGCCTTGTTGTTTTGAGGCAATGGTGGGGAGATGGATTGTTTGGTGAGAGAGGCAACGTGATTGGGTGTTAGAATGGAGGTAACGGGCAGGGTTTCGTTGGGTAAAACCTCTATCCCTTGAAGGATCTCAACGAGAGCTTGTCGATGAGATTCAGAGGTCTGAATGAGATCATATAGTGTCATTTTTACGGGCGATTGATGAAGCTGTTTGATCATGGTTCGGTGGGCAACTCCATTAGAGACGGGATAGGCGGGTCCACGAATAACCACTTTAGGTGGTGGTGTAATCGGGATGGTTGAAGGAGAAAGAGATGCCGCAGGTGTGTTTTCTTTCGCTTTCCCATTGTTTTTCTGTCCTCGAGTAGCGACACTAATCATATTAATCTCGTAGACCTGAGATGAAGAAGATGGTTGGGATAATTCATGGTCTTTAAGAGGTGGGGTTGTAATAATGATCGATCTTGGTGAGGCGGGGACAGATGGTATAGTAGAGGGAATTGACGCTAGAGGTTTCTCCCTTCGTAAGTTGTCTTTCTTAACCTTTGTATCCGGAAGAGGTGACTGGCGAAGGATGGTTTTTAGAGCTTTGCATCCTTCTACATCATGTCCAGGTGTGCGGTGATAGGCGCAGATTTTAGACTCATCATAATCCACAGGTCGGGGCTTAGACGGGTCATAAGGTCTAAGTGGAGGTAGGGAGATGGTCGCATTCTCCACCAACATAGCAAGGATTTTGGCGTAAGATCCTTTGAGTGGGTCAAAATCAGAAGAAGATGAGGGTATTGATTGTGTGGGTTGTGGTAATGTTTGAGCGTGTTTAGTTCGTATGGGTGGTGGTTTAGCCGAGGGGTGCTGACACATGTTTTTCACTAAACGTGGTTTCTTAGACACGGTAAGTTACGCTTCACAATTGGGTTAGATGATGAGGCTACAGATGGCATGGTAGCAGGAAACAACCACGGAGAAAGGGGAGTGACAGAAAATAAATCCTTTGATGATGGGATTGGTTTAGGGTTGATAGGTGGACCGGATACGTGGGGTAACGATGTTGTGATACCCTTTGATCTCTGTATAGGTGTAAAAGGCGTAGGTCGTTTTGCAGAAAACAACGGAGGTATGATATATTGGTGTAATGTGGAGGGATGAGGTCCCAATATGGAAGGTGGGTGTGACGATGAGGGTTTTAATTGTGATAGAGGCCCGGATTGCGTTCGTCTCCTAGGTGGCGGAACGGATTTATTTTTGGATAGATCGAGTCGCTTAGGCGGGTGTGTTAGACTGGGCATTGGTGAGGTCCCAAGCGTAGGGGAAGATCTGGTTAAGTTGATAGAAGTGGACGGGGCGTTTGGTAGAGGTGAGGGGGGTGAAGGCGAGAACAGGGGCATTTTAAGCTTCTGTAAGCACTTCGGGTAAATGGTGGAGACATCAGGATCAGTCATTTGCATTTGAGTAGAAACAGGAGTACTCAAACGTTCCCATAGGGCCTGTCTATCTTCTGTGGAATGACAGTCTCCAGGTGTGATTTGTAATTTTGGTACAGAGGAAAAGTGAGTTGTAATTCCAGTCCATTGCGGGTGTGACACAGGAGGCGGATGAGGCACTGTATCAATAGATGTCAGGAGGTCAACCGGTCGTTGAAAAGATTTAGGCGATGAGGGACTAATAGGTAGGAGGGCGTGTTCGAGGAGATCTGTCATGTTAAAAGAATGTGGTGATGTTAGTGTAAGAGATTTCTCGTCTAAGGATGTCAAAAGGAGTGGTGAGCCTTCCTCTTGTGCAGCAAGAGTGGTAGAAGGGGACGTTTGGGAAATAGATAAATTAGATAGCATCCGCTCACAGTCTTGTAGGGATGTGGTGTAAGAAGACTCATTGATGGGAAGGGAAGCCTGGGCAGTTAACTCTTCTATGAGTAAAGGAACGATTTCGCTTTGGCTTGATGGTGGTAAAGGAGGTTCGGGCTCCTGTGTTAGTGAAGAGGCTTGATTCAAAATTTTCTCGATAGAGGCTTTTGGCTGAGAATCGAAGACTGCATGGATCTCATGAACACTCTCCTCAGCTAAGATATCTTGGTTTACGTTGCTGCTGGACGAGTGATTCGGGAATGGCTTGTTGAAAATTTTCAGATTTCGGTTAGCAGGGGCGTTAGGATTATCGAGTGTTATATCCCCTGCATCAACCATTTCCTGCACTATGTTTTTCAACATCTTGCAGTTTTCATGACTATGTCCTTTTACGCGGTGAAAGTTACAAAAGTCATTTTCTTTGTACCAGGAAGGTATTGCGCGGGTGGAGTCAAACCCAGAGTGAGGTTTTACAGGGGGCAAGGTGATAGCCCCAGCTTTGAGCAATTTCTCTAGGATGACGCCATAAGTTTCTCCCAAGGGAGTGTAATTGGTGGGCTCAGCTTTGTATTTATAGGTGGTTTTTGGTGGAGTATTGGACGGTGATTGGGATTTGACCATCACCGCGTGGACAGCTCCTTTTGATTTAGAAGAGGTGGACGCGTGAGGAGTGGTGGTATTTGGTTTATTGGTAGAATCAGGAGTTCGGAAAGTGGAGTTCTTGTTGCGCAACCGTAGTTTCTCTTCCTCTAAGGCTCGAATTTCTAATTTTCGAGCCATAGTAAAGGCCTCGTCGAATGTACGGAAAGTTTGAATTTGGAGGGTAGGGAGATGTGCTTAAGCGCAGAGCCGCGTGTGATTCGATAAGTTCGGTTTGAGGCAAGGCATACGTAAGTTGGTTGATAAGGCCCCGCCATCGTCCAACGAAATCTGCGATAGATTCGTCTTCGAATTGTCGGATGGCATAGAGGTCAGTGATAGATACTTTCTTGGCAATGTTAATGGAGAAATGATCCAAGAAAGATTGGGCTAGTTGGTTAAAAGAGAAGATTGAGTCTTTGGGTTAAAGCACTTTGTACCACTCAAGGCAGCCCGATAAGGACATGGGAAAGGTGCGAGTAACAAGGCATCATCATGGCAATCAAATAACAAGCATGTCTAAATGATCGCAAGTGTTGTTGAGGATCCTCTTTCTTGTTAAAACGAGTAAACTTTGGCAACTCCCATTGAGGAGGATATGAATGAAGGGGGACGAGAAGGGTGAATGGGCTCCCACAAACTTGCTTCGTATGTCATGGCGCCTACGACTTCACAAACGGAAGCCTCCGTGGTTTGCATTTTGTCCATCATTTGTTTGATGAAATCAGTGGTTGGATGAGATGATGGTGCACTGAATAGGGATGTCCCATATAAGGTGTTGAGGTTCTGGATATGTATATGGGAATGAAAAGGTAGGCGGAGCTTGAGAAGGAAAGCTCGTGTGGATAGGTGGCGAGCAGAGCAAGTCATGAATGGAGCGAATCTGCAAAAGAGATGAGGTAGGGGCAGTTGGTGGTAACGAAACGTGGGGTCCACGATTAACAAAAGGAAAGCTAATCGGGGTCGTATGAACCTCTGCCGCTGTCGGATTGGGAGACGGGGCTAGAGATGCAGGAAGCAAGGCGGTATTATCAGGATGAGTGGGAGCTAAATGAGCAGCTATACTGATAGGCATACCTACAAGGAGCTGACCATCAGGTGTACGGTCAGGGGTATGAGACAAATAGTATTGTACAGCGCTGGAATTAGCATCCAGAAACTTGGCAAAGTCCTTATCTCCCACAGGGATTTTAGGAACTTCACTGGTATCAGTAGGATTCCCCATAGAAGGTGAAGGGGGTGATTCAGGCAAAGAGACAGAGCAAGCGTGTGAAACCATGGCGGCGGCTCGCTTCCGAGTGATGACAACCATAGACCAGAACACACAGGAAAGTTTCAATCTATCAAGAACAAAAACAACCTCAGAATGGTGAATTTGGCAAGTTGCTGGTTTGTCAGGGGCTGAGAGAGACAGTAACCGATATCGGTTTACTAACCGGTGTCGGTCAAAGGGGAAACGACGTCGGTCCCTTAACCGATGTCGGTGTCAAAAAAAAAAAAAAATCTAGGATAAGAAGATACAAAGGGGCTGCTAATTTGATTTTTAGCAACGTTGAGTAGTTTTATCAACTTATTGATCACAAAAGACAGAGTATGACAGAGAAAACAGAACAGCAAACAAGCAAGATGCACACGCAAATGCAGAGATTAACCTTAGGGTTAATTTTAATTATTGTGGGCTTATGCCTTTAGACGTAGAATGATGTCAGAATCCTAAACAAGAGACTTAGGGGAAATGTCAAGTTGTTTTGGCTTATAAGGTTACCTCAATCGGGCGGAGGAATACCGCGGAAAAAAGGGGGATGTTTGAGCTGTTGTGTTAATTGTGAAGTGATTCGGTATGTGTTGTGCAGTGAAACTAAGGTTAATTTCCTGTCAATACCGTGGATATCACCTCCACGTGTACGACCTGTTACTTAATCTATGTTCACTAGAATTGAAAAACAACAGGCAGGAATGTAATGCATGTGTTTTAAAACCCAAATCGAAAGTGATATTCGATGAAGCAAAAGAGATGACTTTTACTAATGCAAGATGCAAAAACAAAGCAAGTTCTTTTACCAGAATAATAAAATACCCTGTGAATATCTCTAGAAGAAGAAAACAGCAAGTATGCTCCCTATAATAAAAGCAAGCAAGAAATAAAGAAAAACCCAAAATGGGTCCCACCGGGCGTGCCAAAATGTTTCACTCGGAAATGCTTCGTTCCTTATAGAAACAGATAAGGTTAGGGTTAGGAGGAATACCTGTAGAATGTCGAGATGATGTGCGCGTACCGTAGAGAAAGATCAGGCTGACTGCGAAGAACTCCTTTTTGTCTGGGAAGGACTACCTGCAAATAAGAACACAAGACCACAAGATTTTGATTAGATAATAAATGAGGAAACTGCCTTGGGCCCAGGAAATGTAAGACTTCCTTTCGAAGGTGGTCAGTTTCCCTGCTAATATGAGTTAACACAAAATATTGTAAAATATCAATCAAATTGCTTGGCTGAACTGGGTAGGGGAAAGGCTGTTTTTCCTGGTTTTGATCAAAGGAACCGATGCCGGTTACCTATAACCGATGGCGGTTACTGATAACCGATACCGGTGGGTTCTAGGATCTTCTGGGCTGGTTGTGGAGTTTGTAATGGCTGATTTTTGGATGGTATTGGGAAATGGGATGGTTAGAAGCTAAGGAATGATAGTTCGATGCAATGGCACGTTGGGTAGTGGATTCAGGGATGGATTTATGAGGACTGTGGTTCCAAAGGCAAGAGAAATGTTATAATGGAGGACATGCAAGATGTAACTTACTGGATTTGATGAAGGTGCCAGTTGATCTCCTTGGCTGCCAACTCTTCTGGTTTCTTCACTCGTCTCTGCTTGGTCAAGTGAAGTTCTGGACTCTGCTAATCGCTTTGGACTCTCCTTTGATTCAAAAATCCTTCGACTGATCTCCAAAATGAAATTCCGATCCGTTGTTTTGGTTTGGGGAGCCCATTTACAGGGAACCGATGGCGGTTGCGTAACCGACGGCGTCGAGTAGAACCGCATCGGTTAGGAAAAAGTAGGCTATTTTTAGTAAAATAGCCCACCTTCCCTGCTTTTCTCCCGAGAGATCAGTTGCGGGCTTGGTCAAGTGGCTAGAAGGTCGGCTTTGGGTGCGAGTAAGGAGGCATTAGTTATGGATGTGAGTCTAGACCAAGTCACAGGTCTTAATTAGGTTAGTTTAGGGTTAGGGCTAGGTCATGATGAGGTGGCAAAGTGAGGTGGCGGATAAGGTGATGTGGATTTATCAATTACAAGGTAATTAATAAATAATTGTGTGAAGTTTAGGTAATGAGGTTAGGTTGCGAAATGGGATGCGGGTCACAAGGGGTCGTGAGACACGAATTTGGTGTCTACAAAGACCTAGCACATCATCTAATCCTGGACCTAGAACTCGATCAAGCTCGTGAAGAGGTCAATTATGCCCTAATGAGCGAGTTATTGAAAGCAATTGAGCCATCTACAATTCAGGAAGCCCTACAATCAAAAGCTTGGAAAGATGCCATGGATTCAGAGTATCAGTCAGTGATGAAGAACAACACATGGCAACTTGTCGACCTTCCACCAGGGAAGAAACCCATTGGATGCAGATGGATATTCAAGACTAAGTACAAATCAGATGGGACTATTGACAAGTATAAAGCAAGGCTTGTAGCAAAGGGGTATGCACAACAAGAAGGCATTGATTATGAGGAGACATTTGCTCCCATAGCCAAGATCAAGACAATCAGGATGATCTTTTCTCTAGCTGCACAATTTGGTTGGAAAGTCCACCAAATGGATGTGAAAAGTGCCTTTCTTAATGGAGATTTGCAAGAAGAAGTCTATATGACTCAGCCAAAGGGTTATGTAATACCAGGAAAAGAGATGATGGTATGCAGACTCATAAAATCTCTATATGGCCTAAAACAGGCACCCCGGGCATGGTACATCAAAATTGATGAGCATCTCATAAGTCATGGATTCGAAAGGAATCCTTATGACCCCAATCTCTACCTCAAAAATCAAGGGGGGGAGATTGTCATTGTGGTTGTTTATGTCGACGATCTAGTCATTACAGGCAGTTCTGTGAAGATGATCGATGCAACAAAGAAGGATTTTAATCGATCGTTCGACATGACAGATCTCGGGCTCATGCACTATTGTCTTGGGTTGGAAGTATGGCAAAAAGAGAATCATATCTTTGTGTCACAGTTGAAATACACCAAGACAACGCTCGAGAAATTCAAGATGATGGACTGCACTCCTATTGCTACACCTATGGAAGCGAGACTTCAGTTATCTCGTTCCGATCCATCACCACCGGTGAATGCAACTCTCTATCGGCAGTTGATCGGGAGTCTCATTTACCTGACATATACTAGACCAGATATCAGCTTTGCAGTCAGCTATTTATCACGCTTCATGCAAGAACCAAAAATATGTCATTGGAAAGCAACAAAGAGAATACTAAGATATCTAAAGGGTACAGTTGACCTTGGTCTAGAGTACAAGAAGAACGACAACTTCTTCTTGACCGGATATTCAGATTCAGATCATGCAGGAAACATGGATGATAGGAAGTCAACATCAGGCTTCGTCTTCTTTATGGGATCTGGACCGATATCATGGGGAAGCAAGAAACAGAACTTCATTTCTCGCTCTTCTACGAAGCGAGAATATCGAGCCGCAGTGAAGTCAAGCTTTGTGAAGCAATATGGCTACGCCGAATACTGGAAGGAATTGGTCTACCACAACAGAAATCTACTCTAGTATATGTTGATAATGAAGGAGTTCTGAAGCTTGTTCGCAATCCATTATTTCATGAGAGAACCAAGCATATTGAAGTATAGGTTCATTTCATACGCGAGCATGTCTTGAAGCACAACATACAGCTCCAGTTATATCCTACAGCTGAACAGAAGGCAGATGTTTTCACTAAGTCACTTACATGTGACAAATTCACACTTTATTCAGAGAGTTCCTCTCCACTTCATTGGAAACTATGCAAAATTAAGGGGGGGAATGTTAGCATAATTTAGTATAGGCATATTTATTGCATTTTATTGCATTGTCTTTTATTTAATAATGTGCAACATGTGCACTCTAGTCTAGTGACTTGCATTCAATATTGTTATGTTGGATAACATTCAATATTGGTATTAGTAGTAATTACATGTGCATGTGAGATGTGTCTTATCATCTCGTAGTTGGTGTCTGCTAGGGTGTCATGTCTATCCATATGAGGTCATCTAATATCTATAAATATTACAGCTCTTGCATTGTAATGTAATCGATTTCTTGATCAATAATATTTTGAGGCTTCCGTCCCTCTTTGGTCATTGCAATCTTATTCTATTCTATCATTTGGTATCTAAGCTATACCATTATTATCACAATCATCTTGTTTCCTCTTTCATGAAGCATAATTTTCAATTGAATTTGGTGTTACAGTTTGTCGAGTATTTGAGATATCTTGATCCTCTCCTAGTTGCATCTCAACATGAATTTTGTCCAATGTTGATGAGCTTGTTTGATTTTTCATAGGAAGAGAAACGTCTTCAAGTTCTAACATGTTGTCATCATAGGTATCATTTTTTGAGATTTTGTTGAAGCCATGTCCACATCAATAATACCTTCCACACAATTTATATTATGATTGATTCTAGTGGTATTATGGGTGCTAGTGGTAGTTGTAGGGTTACCATAATACTTGAATAATGTTGCCTTTTAAGATATTTTGGTTTCCTCCTGGATCTTACGAACAACATCCATTGAGTAATTTTGCATATGGATTTCCTTCTTGACGGGTGAAGAAAATGTCACCGAGAAGCGACTATGGGAACACCTTCTATCGTGCATCTACGCTTTCTACCACACATATATAATTTCATGTCGTGCGTCTACAATTTCTGTCGTGCGTTTATAATTTCTTGTCGTGCATCTACAATTTCCTGTCGTGCGTTTAACTTCTTTTCGCACGTCTCGAACTCCTTGTACCTTCAGATACCTAATGAACTACACCCTTTTATATAGGTGGATTTTTCAATAGTAGGCAAAGTTGATTGTGCTAAAAAACAATTATAATGGAAAAGTTAAGCGAAAGGTACATTGTCATACTCCAAAAAATTCACCTTTTCAAATTTCCCAAATATGGAATATTCATCAAATTATGAATATTCACCATTAAAATTTTCCCTAGCTTATCCTATACACCCATCCTTAACCAAAAACATGATGCAAGATATACGCTAGTCCTTGGATGTTGTTGCATCACATATTGTCTCAATGAATGATACATTGGGTGCATTGACAACAAAAAACAAGCATATGGTATGTCATATTTTTTATACCTCAATTTAAATTAGTTAAGTGACTAATACGAACAAACATGACATCAATTGATTTTAGAAACACCTTTTGCAAATCTAGTGAGAAAGCGAGAGAAAAAAAAACAAGAAAGGAAAAATGCATAAAGACATCTACCAAGTAGTTAGACTTAAATAATTATCAAGTTGTTTTCATCTAGTGTAGATTCTATTTTACTTTGAATTAATATATTTTCTCTATGTGTTTATTTTTAAAACAAATACGAATTGTCCCCATATGTTATGCATGCACAACTATACATAACTCGAGACTTAAATAATTATCAAGTTGTTTTCATCTAGTGTAGATTCTATTTTACTTTGAATTAATATATTTTCTCTATGTGTTTATTTTTAAAACAAATACGAATTGTCCCCATATGCTATGCATGCACAACTATACATAACTCCGTATGAGCAATAATTAACATGGTTTATAAATTAATATAAGTTCTCGATTTATAGGGTAATTTTTCATTACAATTAAAACCTTGTGTGCTTGCTTTGACTTTTTAGAGCAATGATTAGTGATTGCATGTTTTATACCACTTTATAAGATTTAAAATGGGTATTTGGTAGTTGCATTAAAAGGTTGATTTTATCAAATAACATAGATACATTTTATATTTTGAAATGCTTTTAGTGCACAAAAAATTAAAAAACCTCAAAATTACGCAGCATTTTTCTCCTTCCAAAAGTGAGGTGAAGGCTAACGGTAAAAGAAGAGACTAATTGTAATTAAAAATACAAGTTGATGATTTAATGTTAAGTGTTGATTGCATGTGTATATGTGGGTGACTATAATAGTTGGTAAGAATTTTGAGTTGTATCTAGGAGATTGTGAGTTTGAGTTGAAATTTTAGTTTAGGCAATTGGCATTCAAAGGACTAAATAGTTTGTGATGGGTTTAACAAATAGATAGATTTGAGGGAATTGCATGCCCTTGATCCAATTTTTAAGAGTTGTTTCAATCTATCCTCTCCCTTGAGCACAAAAAGGAGGAATTCTCATGTGTTTTTATATAACAATTAACCTATTGTATGGATTACATGTCATATAAAATGTTAGGAAATATTTTTCATAGTGTGAACATTAATAATGTTTGTGGAATTATATTATCCATATGATAATATAATATTGTAATAGTGTGAGATATTATTATTATATTTGGGTGTACGTGAG
Organism: Taxus wallichiana var. yunnanensis; assembly: GCA_018340775.1. Classification (NCBI taxonomy): domain Eukaryota; kingdom Viridiplantae; phylum Streptophyta; class Pinopsida; order Cupressales; family Taxaceae; genus Taxus; species Taxus wallichiana. The sequence goes on along the minus strand of CM031240.1, from coordinate 933,941,200 downwards.
TTGTGAGAACTCCCTATTAGATAGGCATGAGAAAATAAAGGTGGAGAGAATCATGTTGGAAGATAAGTGGGGATTGGGTAATTGATATGTGATATGGTTTGAATCCTTATACTAAGGATGTCATTTACCTATTTATATGTCATTTACCTATTTACCTATTTAATGTTAAGTGTGAGAGGTGGATTCGTGTAATCCTTTGCATCATTTCCAATTGTGTGGGCTTCTTTTTCTTTATTTCCCGGGTTGGGAATTTTATAGTCAATTTTTACTCTAGCTAGTTTTTGTTGGGATTTTTCTGGTTTTACCATTATGGGTGGAAATCGTGTTAGGGTGGAACCGTCTTCATGCACTGCTCTGGAAAGGGATTCATCAATATGGGATATCTTTCAAACGGAGGTGTGGCACATTTCTTTCAGAGACTTCAGGGCTTCATGAAAATATTTCCAAGGAATTTGCACAGGCTTGGAAGAATGGGGTTGTTGTTATGCATGGTGTTATTTTTTGGTCTCGGAAGATTTTATAGGTAAATTGACTGATATGGAGTGTACTAGTTGCAAGGTTTTTAAATATAGGAAGAGGTTTCAGGAAGAGGTTTTAACTTCCTATGTACAAATGAAAAGATTGTACACATGGAGAATGGGATTGCTCGTAATTCTCTACCATGGTGGTGGCCTGAGGTTTGTTTTAACATTATGAAGTATATTACTCTTGACGAAAAATATAGGAAACTCCACACCCAACACTTCATTATGTTAAATCATTTTCGAAGGAATAAGAAGGTTAGTATTCCCTTTTACTTATTCAATTCTCTAAGTTTATCGGTGAAGGATTTCAAGGCTAAAACGGTGGATGTGCCGTTGCATCAAGGTTTAATCTTGTTACTCTTTAAAGTTGGTTCCCATGTTCCTTCAAAAGATGTTTCTATCAATTTTGGGGATGATTGGGAGGATCATGTTAGTCTAGCTGATAGGGGTAAGCTTATGGCTTTAAAGGATAGGGCTAGGAAGGATTTGGATGTGGTGGAGGCTCTTCAATTTCTTGCGGGTCAGAGTAAGGAAATAAGTAATGATGAGGGAAGACCTGAAACTAATGTGTTTGTGAGATTTCTTGCTAATAAAATTGATAGTTTGGAGGATGTGGTGAAGCGGATTAAGGTGGAAAATAAAAGCTTAATTCGCGGGGCACAACGGCATGGGGCTGAGCTAATGATGCTAAGTAGTAGGGTTGATGTGCTTCAGGAGATGGTGGCAACAGGAAAAGGGAAGAAAAGTATGTATGTTGTCAGTAGCTTGAAGGATGAAGATTGGGGGTCTGGTCCATGCCAAAGTTCAAGGACACGAGCTAAAAGTACCCGAGGAGATTTTCAAGACTCCTTTGTTGATTAGCTTGTTGTGGTCTTTGGTCTAGCTGGGTTGGTTTCTTTTTGTTGTTTAGCAGCTCTGTTGTTGAGTCAATGTCTCCTTGACTCGAGCTGGGTTTTGTCTTTGGGCTTGTTTTTTTATAGATGGTTTTTTTATGTTGATGGGTTGACATTGTAATATCTTTTTGTATATGGTCCTTGAGACTTTCCAAAACATTTATCTATATAAAAAAATCCCGAATGAATTAGATTACAATATTTTCATATTCGGTGTTTTATTACAGTACTTTTATTTTGTCAAATAAAACCAGAATTTAATATCTCGTATCAGAGCAGGATGTTATGATAGTATTTCAGAGATTTTAGTCCATGCATACGATTCAAGACTTTGCAGAATACCTATCCAACGTATCCAGCTAATGAAACTCTTTTTAATTGTTAGAACATATTTTGTCCATTCTTGTGACGTATAACCTGCTATGTATTCTTGTCAGATTAGTCAACCACATTGTGATTTGATTTGCATTGTATTTGGCAACCACAACTTTGGATTCAAGGTTTAGAGAGGGAGAAAATAAAATCAACAGTCCCACGTATATCCTGTCATACTCCTGTGCAAATATTATCAACTCATGTCTTTGCTATTATCATATAGTTATTGTTTTGATGTTGTATGTAAAAGTCACATGGTTTATATTTTCTTAGTATTAGTTTTTCCTTAGTAGTTGGTCATTCTTTTTATTGTTTAATAGTTTATAGTTTTTAAAGCTAAAAGTAATTATATATTACTTTAGTTCTTTTTCGTGATTATTTTGTGTTTTTTTATTAGAGAGTATGAATAATTTATAAGTCCTAGGATTATTTAAATATTGTTAAAATTATATGTGGCTAATCTTATTTAAGTTTATTCACCATAAAAAAATATTATAGTCATTAAGAATTTTGTTTATAATTTATTTTACATAAAAGTGTTTATAGGTTTTATAATGACTATTTAGGTATTGGTTAATTTTATTTTTCTAATTTTAGATTTTATTGTGATCATTATTTTCATATAGTCTTGTTAATTTTTTTATTTTTTATTTTAACATTTTGTGATTTAAAGGTAATTGTCAATTATTTTTTAGTTTGAGTATCATTTGTTATCTTTTGTGTTTTGGTACTATTTTCAAGTCGTAAAAAAAGTGTCAATTGTGAGTCCTCATCAAAAAGTCGAAAAATAAAAAAAGTTGCCTTACAGATGCATTTTTGGTGGTAATCGACGTCCATAAATATAAATTGAGACTCATGATCAAATCCAGCTGAGTTAGCAATAGACATATGGAGGTTGGAGGCAACAGAGGAAGGATGCATTTTAGCGAACTCTCTTCATGCACCATGTACGAGGCCACAATATTGCTTTGGTGGCCATGTTTTTTTAGTTGTGTTCGACATGTTTGCTTTCAACATGTGTGCTAGTAAATAAAGAATAGATGGATAATTCATGTTCATAGTTAGGAACATATTTTCCTATATTTTGTTCTCTTTTGTAAAATGTGGATGGGGAAACGTGTATGTTGCTATGAAAGCGGTTGGTGGTCCACTAGAAAACTAATTTGGGAGTTTGTGAATCTCTTTGAAAATCACATACGAAGTGGTTAATGGTTCCACTAGAAACTTGTTGAAGTTGATGGTACTCTTTGAAAACCATCGGATTGTAGAACACGGAAAGGTACTAGACAGAACTCACCCATGTTCACACTAAGGGGGTGAATGTTAGGAAATATTTGTTCATAGTGTGAACATTAATAATGTTTGTGGAATTATATTATCCATATGATAATATAATATTGTAATAGTGTGAGATATTATTATTATATTTGGGTGTATGTGAGTTGTGAGAACAACTCACTATTAGATAGTGAGAAAATAAAGGTGGAGAGAATCATGTTGGAGAGATAAGTGGGGATTGGGTAATTGATATGTGATATGGTTTGAATCCTTATACTAAGGATGTCATTTACCTATTTATATGTAATCTCTTCATAATGAAAAATATCTCAAATGAATTAGATTACAATATTTTCATATTCGATGTTTTATTACGGTAATTTTATTTTGTCGAATAAAACCAAAATTTAATATAAAAGACAATCCAATAATATATGGAAGAAGTTATCCTCCCAACAAAATGCACATGCTATGATAGATACCGTTGGTTTAACACAATATTAGGATTAGAGTTTCAATGATTTTATGGTCCATAAAATAATAAAATGAGCTTTTGGAAAAAAAAAAAAAAAAACTATGTTAAATATTATTTTTCCTCAACACTTTAGATCAACACATGTGATCCCTATTAGGAGTATGCCAATCAAAAAGTCAACAAAACGTAAGGCTTTGTAATCATGAAAGAGAGGTTGCAAGTTCAAATCACATGATTGTTGAGTGTTTTTGTAAAAAATATTATAAATATGAAGTTCACCATTACATATGAATATGGGGACCCCATAAGAAGATGCACGATAACCATTGATATCTAATTGGAAATATGAAGTTCATTACATATGAATATGGAGGCCACATAAGAAGATGCACGATAACCATTGATATCCAATCAACATATAATATGAATGCGAAGAACACATAAAAAGAATCATAATGACCATGATGTCTAAAAGAAAACATAAATACATTTTAATAAGGGAATATTAATTTTTTTAAATGACAACACACATGAAAAATATGGAAAAGGTCAATTAACTAGTAAAAGTAGATACACACCAAAAATAATCCAACCCTAAACTCTCGGGACTTAATTATGACATAGTGTGACTTTGGAAGATAGTACCGTAACTCAAATAAAAATTGACATCGGACTTGGGAGATACAATGAAAAACTAGCAAATTTATAGAGAAAGATAAAGACGTTACTTATAATACTATACGAGTTGGTTCATTTTGGGAGAATAGTTCTATGCGCCTGCTTTTAAAGTTGCAAGACTTGGACTTGGAAATTGGGAAGTAATAAAATCAAAATACACCCAACAACGCGGAAGTCTTGGGCGTTGAAAGATACGAGAAAACACATACTCATTCTCATTCCACAAAATACGCTAACGAATGCGGAAAGGAAAAAGAGAGGAGAAAAATAAAGAGGAAACGAACGGTGATATTCTTAGAAGGTTTACGACCCAAAGTATTCGCTGCTCAAAATTTTCGATCATGACAAGACTGTGTTTTCATTAAATATGAAGCACGTAAGCAGGACGTGAGGGTCCTTTCCAAATGACTTACACCTACTTTTTCCTTTTCAAATTGAAACATGCATTTATTTCACGTTTTACAGCCATCTTAGACTTTCAACTTGTAACTTGGGAAGACCTCACATCTATAAGAGGAGAAGATGGCGGGTAAATATAAGTCTATGTCCACACCAAAATATATAAAGGGTGTTCGGCAAAATACTTAAAAACCATTAAAATATTAATTTGGGTGGTTAGTTTGGTTTTTTAAAGATTTTCAATATATATGTATATATATAATATTATATTTATATAAAAACAAAAGATATTTAATGTTAATTTTATAAAATTGGGTGGAAAAGGTCACCCCACAATATAAAGTATATTGAGTCATATGGGCTTTGAGAAAGAGACAAGGTATTAAATAACATTGTAAGTATATAATTTTTATATTTATTTTGTATGATTATATATTGTAGGTTTTTTTTTTTAAAAACAATTAATGTAAAGGGAATACTTCAAATATGATGTTATTAAATTCTTGGAGCAATATTTGTGTAAAAACCTAAAAATAGTTTCTATATATTTTTACAATTATTGAATTTTATTATTTTTGTACTTGTGGATTATTAACTTGATTAGGTATTATTAGCGTGTTTTGTAGATTGTATATATCCTTCTTCTCTCACGTTGAATATGTTGATTCCATGTTTACATGTATCAAGGATTGTATTGTATGCAACATTCTAACGCTCATAGTCCCCAATTTAGAACATCCTCATGCTTTTGGCAATGTTTAGAGTCTTCCCACATTCCTATAACCCTTTAGTGGCCCCTTTTGGTCAAGATGTGACCACCTTTTTAATATTATATTATTAGCTTTCTGGTATTTTTTGCATGCCAATAAAGATCATATTTTGTATTTATATTTTCTATATAAATACACAAACATTGCAATGCATTTGCAAGAGAAATGTATAAATAATTCATTATTCAAGAATATACTAAAGAAACTACAAGCATTCTAGAGAAGATAAAACATTTTCTAAAGCACTTATTTATGTTAAAGTAATCATTGAAAGGGAAGGGTTATACATTACATCACATTCGTTTTCTAGTCAACGAATTATTGTAATTATTGGAATGTTGTTTTCAATACTGTATAAAGGTCTAGGGGCCGAGTCAAAATCGAGACTAATTGTTACACGAGCCCCAAAATACAAATTCTTTCCATATATATTATTGCTTGATTAGCAAAAACATTGTTCTATATATTGTCATGACAAGAATGAAAGTATGTAGATACAAGAGAGGATTATGGAGCCATGGATTATATGAATACATTTGTAAAAAAATCACCTACCTACAATTTTCTGGGTTCACCACTTGACATATTTGGACATCGTTAAGTTTGGATCTTAATAGCTTGATTAAAAATTAATCCAATCATCCCAAAAACTTTGGCTTCTCATTGTCTTACCACCAAACCCTTATCTTCAATGTCATATTCTAATGCATATCACTAGATCATACAATTATGGTACAATGTAATGTCCCCAAATGGACTATTTTTACCCCCAAATGGATTTTAGGCAAAACCCAATCCTAAGAACAAGTTCCGGATAATTTATTAAAATATTTCAATGTAGATATGAATTTTATCTAGAAATGGTGACTTGCATAAGCGAGGAAAACCCACCAATTGAGAAGAAAAACCATTGAATATTTAACTCAAACAATTCAAATATTTTATAAAGATAAAATCATGAAGGAAATACCAGATTTGAGCTTCAAGCATCAACAGGAAAATTTTAGTGGTGAATATTCGTAATATGGCGAATATTCCATTTTTGAAAATTTTGAAAAGGCGAATTTTTGGCACGGGTAAGTGACTGTTCAAAAATTACACTTTAATTTTTTTAGGGGTTGGCTTCGCCTACCCTTGAAAAATATCCCTTGTATAAACCTAGATTATTCGCGGGTAAAACACTTCTACTTCACATTTTTCAACAATATGATATATCCCGTATTATAGACACGTGACAAGGGGGTAAATTATTGACACCATTTGCAGACAAGGAGATACTGCAGATATTAACGCACGTAGACGCATGACAAAGAGTTTGTTGACGAGCGACATGGAGTTTTTCTCGATGAGCAAGAAGAGAGGTAGAGGCTGCGACGCTGCGACAGATATTTCTTTGCCGTCGCGTCAAATCATGATTGTGCATCAACAGACCTCATTGACGTGCGTCAACAGACCTCATTGACACACGTCAACAACCTTGTTGACGACGTCGAAGAGGTCAACCATTGACACGCCAATGAGGGTTATTTATCGACGCGTGACCTTGATGGATAGTTGACGCGCGACAAGGAGGTACAATTATTGTGCATGTGAGCGCATAAAAAGATTTTGTTGATGCGCGACACGAAGATTTTTTGATGAGAAAGCGAGGCTCCTGAGGCCGTAGATGCGCGGACAGAGATTTTGCTGTCGCGTGTCAAAAATGATTGATGCGCCAGCGGACCTGATGACGCGCGTCGGCAATCGTAATGATGCGCGCGTCGAGTGCGGAAATGATGATGCGCGTCATCGAGGATGCTATCGGATAGCACCCTTAGTGACGCGCGTCAACCTCGATGGCACGCGCATCATTACGATTGCGTACGCTGCGCGTGCTGTGGACCTGCAACGTCAAATGAGGGTTATTTGTTGACGCGACCTTGACGGATAGTTGACGCGCGCAAGGAGGTACAATGAGAGATATTGATGCATAGCAGCGCGCATTTACGAAAGAGTTTGTTGATGCACGACATAGAGATTTTTGATGAGAAAGCGAGAGGTCGAAAGGTCGCAGACGCGCGACAAGAGATTTTGTCGTCGCGTCAAAAAAATGCATTGACGCGTCAACGGACCTAAAAACCATAATGACGCGCGCGCACCGAGGTCCGTTGATGCGCGTCCAAGTGTTAATGTGACGCCGACAATGAAAAAATCTCCCATCGCGCTGCCTCTGTAGCCTTCTGTCGCAAAGACTTGATCGGGCGAAAATTTTCATACAACCCCAAAAATTTGCCTTCCCATGAAGAAACCGGTTTTGGGGATATTCGCCGAGTATTCTCCACCTACGATTTCCAAGAGGTCTCTTAAAATGAACCCCAGATCGAATTTATTTTATTAAAATTTGTAGACTTTTTCCCTAAGACACAACTGAGAATACTACTTCTTCCACTCCAAAAATGATGTGAAATCGTTGATACGATCTCTAAAAAATCAGACATACGAACACCAATCAAAATATGATCATAAACAACTCTAAAAACCCACAAACCAGCTCCTTAGGTAGGTCGATCCATATAGAAATGGCTGGAAACGAAGGGAAGGCTCGAAAAAATTCTTCTCCTTCCAAACCCTTGTATAGATCGGCAATTTTAGCCTTAAATATTGCTTTGAAAACTACTTAAAATTAGCTAACTCCTTGATATGTAATGGAAACCCCTGTGTGGGATTCCTCTCAACTAGAAAAAGGGTTTTCGTCCTTCTACTAGATCTCTTAGAGGGTTTTTGTCCTCAAGAGATTATTTCTAAAGTTTTTCGTCCTTAGAAATATTCTGAAAAGCTCTAGACTCGAATAAAAATCATATTTATGTAAAATAAAAAAGCATGCCATCAACAAGCAAATAAACTTGCTTTTATAGATGTAATGGGCCAAATAATCTCCCAACTTCCAATCATATTTCACCCTTGCATTTAATGTTTTCTCCACCTTTTCCATCCTCTAAAGGGGTCACATTTTCTCGAGTATCATCGACTACACATAAAATATCTCGGGTATCTCATGTATCATTGACTACACATAAAATATCTCTCACACATACTACCACTAACTAGCTCACTCACTCTTGGGGATACTCTTTAGGATATCACTTAGGGGAGGTTAATGTGCCAATTTGGTACTTAAGAAGAGAAAAAGTCAATAAGAGTAAAAATGAAGGTGCATACAATCTCCTAATCAATCATATGTTACAATACATATATAAACTGATAACAAAATTGCAACTAATAAAGGTTGGTAGATAGACAATTACCATTGTTGCATCTTTCCATAGGAAATGTAATTGTAATTTGACTTGTGGCATGCCACAATGATATCTTTATTACATGGCTCAGTACCATATGTGCCATATGGCATGCCACTAGGCAACAAGGTGTTGAAAAGTGTATGTTGGACTAAATGATTATGTGCATATCGACTATAACGAAAAATGACATGTGGATAAAGGGACAAGTGTGATGACACACAAGATAACTACATGCACAACGGTGAGGTAAACTATAAATGCCAACAATGCTTGTGTATAATTGTGGAAATTATGAGTACAACATGTAATTTTTGTCAAAAATGTAGAAGTTGTTAAGGTTGTGTAGTACTAGCACAAGACTGCAAGAACTACATAGGTTGTGAATTAAGTGTGCAAGATGCGAGGGATTTTTAGTGTAAATGCCAAGGTGTAGAGAGACTTAGAAAATGATGTTAGAAGTATTGGACGAGATGCAAAAGAGTAGATAGTTGTGTGGGATTTTATAAAGGGATTTGTGTGATGCTACAAGGTTGTGTACTTTCCATAAGATGTCGCGAAGGGAGAAAGTCATGAACAATGGATCATTACCACAAATAAATGTGAGGTTGTATCCTTATTACAAGATGCCACAAATGTATGTAGGACAAGTTCCATAAGAGAAGTGTGGAGGCTTACACAACTATGATCTAATGGAAGGTAGGATGAAGGTTGTACATGGGCCAAGTGTGGTTATAAGTCTACCAAAATTATACTACCATATTTCATGCTCCTTTTATGAGCTCTTTGACCTTTTTTAGTCTCTCGAGGTTTTATGGCCCCTTTTTCATCCTTTCCAAAGATGTTGTATGTCATGTACACTAATAAGGTTCCAAATTTAATTATATATATATATATATATATATATATATATATATATATATATATATATATATATATATATTATATGCATTATAGGGAAATATATTGAATGAAAGTATATATATATATAACATTAGTGCATTTAGGGAAACATATTGAATGAAAGTGACTATTATTGAAGTTATAAAGGAAAGAGTTTTTTTCTAAAGAATTCCCATAGTAAAATAATAGTTCAAACATTTAGAGAAGAGCATATAAAATTCATTGAAAGGATAAGGGTCCGAAAACTTGTGTATCATTGGACTTGTTATTAGATTGCATTATTCTTATGAGTTGTTTTCAAGACCTATTACCTAAATGTGGTCTGAGACATGTCCGCATAATCCACCCCACATGTTGACTCTTTTGGATGGTGTTTGACTACAAAGCTAGGGTTATAAGGAAGAAGAGCAATTTCATAGTAATTTGTTGCTATTTTTGGAAAATCAAATGAAGTTTTCGGAGTCTCAAAGCGAAGGACCATGATCATCAAATTTGTTTTTTGTTTTTAGGAAATTTCCCAAACAACTTATTACCGTGGTTCTCGGTTGTGCCACTAAAGTGTGGTTAGGATCAAGGTTCTCACTTCTAGGTATTTTTTCCGGTTTACTTTGTTTTGCTATCTAGGCATGTTTTTCCATTTGTTTGATGCCTACGTCGTCTTTGGATTTATGAGAAAGTTATTATCACTCTTAAACCCTATTTTTTATTTTTAAGATACTTCGCTTAACATAAATGATTATTTGTAGATTATTATATGTTCATAGACAATCCTTATTTATGTAGGTAAGTCTAATTTATTGTGCTATATTAGATTAAACCTAATTGCAAGATGATGTTAGGTGTAGTGTATTATTAGTGCAAATCCTCTTTCCAGAGGCACCTAAATCATGGATAGAAACAGACCCACAACACAAAGAGTACAAGTAAAATTTTGTCAAATATTAACATCGAGAATTGAAGGAGATCACAAAGAGATAAATGAAAAAAGGAAAATATGAATAAAAGGAACTAATTATAGAAAAAGGTAGAATAAAACATCGATAAAAACATAGAAGAGTGTCAAAAATTATACAAAATAGAAAATGTAAAAAATCATATAAAATACAAATAAAAACATGTGAAAAATTGAACAACATTTAAGCCAATAAAAGCCTTGATAATCAATCATATACATGCATAGCACCCCGTAGGAATCAACTAAATAGGTGTGAACATAAACATATGAATTATCGGCACTATATTAATCATATTTTGAGAAGCAATGGGATAGTAGCAATTTTTTGTGAATATGAAATTAAATTCGTTGGTAACAACATGAGCTAAACTTTTCCTTTGACTTAATGTTTGTTTAAAATATATTTTATTTTGAATTTGAATGCGTATTGTGATTCTTTAAACTGGGCAATTGGTAATAGTTGTTTAAAATATATTTTATTTTGAAATTTGAATCCATATTGTGATTCCATTTTGGGAATTTCGTAATGATTGTGTAAAATAGGTTTTATTTTGATTCGTTAAACTATGACGTATGTACTTTAAAAACATTGAAAATTGCATGGAATTAAAGATTAGTAATAATTAATACGAAAGAATCGATATATTGCTAATAAAACCAAAATACAATACACATAGCTAAAGATAGAGGGAGTAATATATTATATTAAAAGATAAGAAAACTAAGTAAATATCTCACAACTTGTTGTAGTGATAGAGATGGGCAGGCAGGCGAGGTGTGGCAAAAGCTTGAGAGGAACTTTCCTGCGAATAGAAACTTCATAATTTTCAGACATATCTAAATCTCTGGGATTTTGAGGAGCAGGAAGTGTCCAATTGAAGGCATGAATGAAGGTGGCAAGTGCAAAACTAATCATACGCATGCCCAAATTATAGCCCGGGCACATCCTTCGCCCCGCACCGAACGGTATTATTCGAAAATCCGTTCCGTGAAGATTCACTGAACTACCCACAAATCGATCTGGATCGAATTCCAGCGGCCTCTCCCATAAATTTGGATCTCTCGCAATAGCCCACACGTTGACCATGACGCGGGTGTTTCGAGGGATGAAATGTCCCAACACTGTGGCGGCCTGTCCAGATGCGTGAGGAAGCATTAGCGGAGTCGGAGGATGGAGTCTCAAGCTCTCCGCCACAACTGCCGCTAAATATTTTAGCCGAGGAACATCACTTTCTTTAACTCTCTCTTCTACTCCCACCTCTGAATCGATTTCCTCTCTCAACCTCTTCATAATGTGAGGATGGCGGATCAGCTCAGACATTGCCCATTCCACTGTACGCGACGCCGTGTCGGTTCCTGCTGCAAACATGTTCTGCATGCAAGATTCATTACATTCAAAATTCACCTAAATTTTACTAATTGTATAAAATCTAGTATGCATGTTACATACATACCAGTAAAATGCCTTTGATATTCGAGTTAGAAAGCTGTCCGTGAGAATCGGATTTGAGTGCTTCGAGAATTTCTACAAAATCGTTTTTCTTGTCGTTGGTGGGAATAAGACTGTGCTCTCGTATGTTCCTCACCAGGAATTCATCGATGCGCTCGTGCAGCTTCTTCATTTCCCGAACCAGAGAAGCGCCGAAGCCAATCTTCCCCAAGAAAGGAACATGATCCTCAATCCTGAAACGAGCAGTGGCGCACAGGAATTCGTCCATTAAATCTCTGAAATGCGCCGCCTCTGCGTTGTTGTCTTCGAAAATTCTCATCTTCAACATCATCTGAGAAATAACATTAGAGGCGAAGACGTTAAGATAATCTCCCACGTTCACAGCGGAACTAGCTCGTTGTTTGAAGATGGAAGAGAGCAGCAGCGCCATTTCTTCTTCTCTGGAATCCGACCACTCCTCCACACATTTGGGACTCAACAGGTGGACAACGCAGAGCTTTCGCAGCATCGGCCAATTCGAGGAGGAGGAGATGTCGTTTCTGTTGTACAAGAGTATATCTGCTGCGGCGCCGCCATCCTGCGGCCTGTTACAGAAATTGGAATCGAACGTCTTCAATATGGCGGTTGCGGATTCGAGAGAGGAAGCTATAACGGCGGGGGTGGTTCCTATTTTCAGATACATGAGGCCGCCATAGTGCTTGGAGAGATTATACAGAGACTGGTGGGGATTCGAACCCAGGTCGAGCAGACTACCCAAAATTGGCAGCCCTCGCGGCCCAGGCGGCAGCTTTCCCCTTCTTCTATTCACTCCATAAAATGAAATTAGGAGTATAATGGCCGCTGATAATGAAACAGAGAATAGGAATGGAAGAAGGGTATCCATATTTTTGGCATATTGCATTGCTCCATTGGTAGATTAGATTATATATAGGAAGTCGCAAAATCAGGAACAGAAAGTCCAATTACCTCATGAACACTGCATTGTTTAGACTTTGTTTTGGAAAACGCGGTAGACTTTTGATTCACAATGTGTGAATCTCTATGTTCCGCTCATTTATTTTTCTACAAAAGTCAGATTTAATTTTCGAATACCCAGATAAGTGTTCATACTGATTTTGATGATGTTTATAAATTTGCTTAGCCAGGTGTTGCGAGCTCTGTCGGCAGGATCTCGTTTTCTCTGCCTTTCTTGTTTACTGTTGACAGTTATTAGTTGCTTTGCTGTTATTTATTGCACTTCGTGTACTTTTGTCTAATTTGTGGAGGTGACGCTCATGACATCATCTGCATTAGTTTATTCATTAGGAGAAAAGATTGATTTGTTAGAGACCATATTTTTTTATTGAGAGATATTCTTTCCACTAAATTTACAGCCAGTCTCATTTCTTTATTTAGTCATTGTTTTTGGGAGGGTTTGCATAACTTTCACTCCACTTTAACAAGTTATTATTAAACATGTTTTCAACCAATAAGAAATTAGTATTATTTTCTTACATTGATTTTCAAATGTTTTAAAATTTGGACATGCTCATTTTTTATCCAAAAAATCTTTAAAATATATTTATCTAGTTTGTGATTGGCTAAAATTTTTTCCCTTATTCCCACCTTCATATAAATTGAGGCACCATGATGTCATCATATTTATTGTGGTTGTCATTTCTACTTTTTTAAAAATAATTCACTTTTTTAGAATTTATTGCTTAAAATAATTGACCTATTTTATAACTATGCACTTTTTTTGTCTTATAATATTTACAAAAAAATTAAAATTGTCTTTTATGTATAGACTTATGATATGCATTTAGGTGTTTTAAAATTAGACAATATTTTTTTTGAAAATTCTACCTCATTGTTCCAAAGGACTTCTTCAAAAACATAGACAATAGTGCCACTTTTTCCTTATATTACACCCTACATATATTTTATTTTATTTTATTTTAGCTAAAAATAATATTATAATAAATTTTTAAAATCAATATAATATTGTCTACTTTAAAATAATTTAATACTAATTATTTTAAAACAATAAATTGTTATTTATTCTCAAACAATTCAATGTTAGGGCGGGACTAGTCACATTGCAACTCTTGTTTTTTAATATCTCATGTATAGATTGTTGGATAACACCTTTTACATTATTATATACACCCTTGAACTACTAAAACCTCTTCAATAAAGAACTTTATTTTAAAAATGAGACATACACTAATTAATTTTTAAAAAAATTAATATATGTTTTTATGCGAAAATGGAAAAGCCCCCAACACCTCTTTTCCCCCATTTTTAAAAATCATATTTCGAGGTAAAACTTGTTGTACAATATTGAATGTAATTTAATTGAAATAATGGTATAGAAGATTATGCAAGATACTTAGAAGGGATTGCACGATCTATAGAAAATCACTTATGCTTCGTTACACATTACACATTACATATTACGCTTATGGCATTTAATTTTAAAAAAATATAAGATTTGACTTATAAAAAGTAAGACTCAATCAAAATATTTTAGCAATGTTGTTGCATATTTTATTAGTCAATACGTTATGTTAAATATATTATTATGTGTGAACCTTATGGTTGCTATATGTAATTGAGAGGTTTGAGGGATTGAGAGTTTATTGATAAGAATTCGATTCTTTATTTTAACGAGAATAATAGTCTTTTTAATGCTGAAAGGCATTTACAAATGGAGTTTTGGTGGTCATGGTTAACAAATGTGAATAAAAAATATGTCCAAGATTTTGTCTTGCTAGTCATTGACGCGGAACCTTATCAAGATTGTTGAAATTCATTATTTTCGTGAAATTCGCAACAACATCAACTAAGAGGAACGATAAGAAGATTGTTCCAAGCAAAGAATCTCATATGATAATAACAAACCACATTAGATTTGTAAAACAAAAGAGCTAAAATACCATATATGGAAATCCATCATAATCAATAATGCTCAATACATTACAATACAATGACTTGAATTACCTAATAAGAAAGATGTACTTATAAGAGGAGGGAATTGCAACGACGACCTAAATCAATGGTGAATAACTCCCACTAATTGATAATGGTAGTTAAGTTAACTCCAGAAGACTAGTAAGCTAACTCCACATAACTGAGAAGTTAACTCAACACAACTAGTACACCTAAGCAAGCTAACCCAACAAGTGTAGGGCTAACACAAGTGTAAGAATTATCCTAATAAATAAATAAAAGGATAAATAATAACCTACACTAACACCCTCTCGTAAGCATAACTTAGGTGGGTGAAAAGAAGGTGGGTCCTGACAATAAGGCTTGATGAGGTACCCATGTACAATAACTAGGAAAATTGGACATCGCAAGGTACCCAAAACCAGTAATAACAAAGTAGAGAGAGAAAAATATCACTACAAGATATCCTTAGAATCTCGACTCCAAAACTCGTATAATGTCAAGAAGTGTGGTGTGCAATGTGGTCTCAAATCCATTCCGCTTATCGATCATAGAACTTCAAAACAACTTACACTAGGCTTCACGAATAGCTCCATGCAAGGAGATTATCAATGGAGTGATGTTGAAAATGTAAAAAAACACCAAACATAATTTGATCAACTGCTACAAATAGGTGTGCCACGATCCAATAACAACCAAGGCAACAAGGCAAGGACATGAGATCCAAATAAATAGGAGTGTCACAATCCAAGAAAAGCCAAGGTAATAAGGCAAGGACACAAAATCAAGAAGCAAGATCAATTACTACAAATAGGTGTGTCATGATCCAAGAACAATAACCAAGGCAATAAGGCAAGGACACGAGATCTAAATAAATATGAGTGTCACGATCCAAGAAAAGCCAAAGTAACAAAGTAATGACACAAAACCCGAAGAAGCATGAGATCAACACCACACCCTCTCATATTGTTGAATGAGTAGAGTGATACCACATATCTGTATGAGTTGCCAAAATCAACTACTCGAACACTGACAAACTAACACTGAGCTTCACCAAAATAGCTCCCCAACAAGAGAGACTGTCAACATGCCAAAAAAAAGTGTTAAAAATCCATATCTAAAATATCTCAACAAATAAGAGAGATATAAATGTATACACCCATACATATAATAATGCAACACCCAAAAGTTTAGGACATCGGGCTCAATCGAAATTACGTCCACAAGTGATTATAACACCCTCCCAAATTTGGCACTTTATAATTGAGTGCATGTAAATATTACAATGAGTAAAAGTACCTTTTACATTTGAAATATGTGTATAAAAATGTCACCAATGCGTAGATCTCAAAAAAATACACAATTTCAAATAAAAAACACCTTAATCCGAGCTACGGATCAAAAGTTATGAGCTCTAGAAGGTTTTGCTATTAAAATAATATTTTAATGCTAATGTTTTTTTAAAAGTACACATGACACCCAAATGTCTAAAGGGTAAAAGAGTGCATCCACATGATACAAGCTTGCGACCAAAGGATAAAATCTTGCGCCCAAAACCTAAATTTCCGAGAGGTAAATCATTACATTTAGAGGGTACACGTCAATATCCAATGATAAAAGAATGCACCTAGAGAGGGCACAGATCTACATCCCGTGGATAAAAGATTGCATCTAAAACAAAAATATCCGAGGGTAAAAGAATGCATCTGGAAGGTACACGCTTATATTCAATGGATAAAAGAATGCACCTAGAGGGTATAAATTTGCATCCAAGTGGATAAAAGAATGCATCCAAAACAAAAATATCCAGAGGGTAAAAGAATGCATCCGGAAGGTACATGCTTATATCTAGTGGATAAAAGAATGTACCCAAAAAGTACAATTGTGAATACAAACTTTGACTACAAATATCTTTTTTTCTGGCACCTATATAAAAAAATAGAGAAACCCATAAAGTTTCTCGAAAAACCCAGAAAGATGATATAATTTTTGAGTCAAAAATATGTCTGTACATAATTATATGGATTTTTGAGAAATGTGCCAAAACCCTTTTAAAATGTCCATATTTGACTATCTCAAAACATGGTCGAGTTTATTGATTCTATGGTTTTGGCACCTTCCAAATCCAATGGTACACTCCATTTTGCATAAAAATGCATGTTGTAGAAAAGTGCTAACAAATTCCAAATACATGAAAATAATAAACCCTTGCTTATAAAGAAAAACTTACAGATGGATGTCTACATCATTTATCGCTCTGATACCATGAAAGTAACGATAAGAATATTGTTCCAAGCCACGATCTCAGAAGATAATAGCACACCACATTAAATTTACAAAACAAAAGAGTTGAAATATCATATATGGAAATCCATCATAATCCATAATGCTCAATACATTACAATACAATGACTTGAATTATTCAATAAGAAAGATGTACATATAGGAGGAGGGAATTGCAACTATTGCTTAAATCAGTGGTGAAGAACTCCCACTAACCGATACTTCGTAGTTAATTTAACCCCATAACACTAGTAAGCTAACTCCATATAATTGAGAAACTAACTCAACAAAACTAGTAAGCTATCTCCACACAACTAGTACACCTAAGCAAGCTAACCCAACAAGTGTAGGGCTAACACAAGTGTAAGAATTATCCTTATAGATAAATAAAAGGATAAATAATAACCTACACTAACATCAACTAGGGTATAAAAAGCCCCTCCACTCTACTCACGACCACTTGGATGCTATCTGGTTAAGCATCTAGCTAGAAGAGGTCGGGAAACTACATAGAGATGAGCCTCATATTCAACTTCACCCCGCTAGATTTTAATAGTGTTAGTTTTGTTGCTAAAATTTTATTACTAGGAGGAATTTTTTTTTCTAAAAGAAGAACGAATGAAGGCTCTATCATGTATGAGTCACAAACTAGGTGAAATGATTATGGATGCCATAAATATTTGTAAAAATTATTAACTTACAAGTGTGGAAATCATTGTTGAGTAGAAATAGTATGACAATAAGGAGAGGGCACATAGAATATTCACACATAGGAACAAGGTGCATTTGAAGGCATGGAAGGATAGGAAAGGAAACACGTGCTAGGACAAGCTGATTTGAGACTTAACTATTTTCATGTTTACGGGCTATTTTTGGAGATAACATGCAGAGAACACAACGGGATAGAGACTTGCATGACACAAAAATGCTATTGAGGATGAGTTTCTACTAAGGGCCATGCATGAGTTTGAGATAATAATAGGATTACTACTGCTAGTTAACTGTAAGAGATCTATTATTAGCGCACTTGCATGTGTGCATATTATTGTAAAGGTGCATGACTATTTTTGGCATGCGACCTATTTTGGGAGGTGCATAAGTGGTGAAGGAAAATCCCCACCTCTATAAGTATGTATTAGTCTATGTAGTTAGAGAGAGGCCCTGTGTATGAGCTATTTTAGAGTTATGCTTCTAGATCGATGTGTATAAACTTATGATACTATTTATTATAAGAAGCTTCTATGTTTTGCATTGTTTGATATAATGGAGTATATTGGCTAGATAAAGGTGTTAAACATGACTATAACATGAGCCAAGTCCATGAGGAATTCTTTTATTTTTCCAGATGAAGGGTTAGGATCACAACAACCTTGGTTTCGACACTAATAGGATTAAAGGGCATAGGGGTAGACCTTGTTAGTGATCTGACTGATAAAGTAATGGTCATAGAAACAAGAAAGGAGTTGGGGTATACCAAGGGTCCACGTGTGGAATGGAAATTGATAAACTAAATAAGTTTCCTATGATGTAGGCAATCACACATCTGCTAACCAAGTTGAATGACTAGGAGAGATGGTCATGTAAACACCATGTGGCTTCACATTAAAAGAAAATGTTTCAAGGAGTAGTATAAAAACTAGCGGGATATATTGCGAAACCATTGTTAAGGAAGCGTGCACAAGAGAAAAGATAAGTTTTGGAGCTATCTTACTTTCTCTTGTGTTTTTAGAAATTGGAGTGCCCGATGGGGAAAAGAGTAAGCTGGGAGTACCCCTTGGAAAAGAAGTCCCTCGCAGAGAGGTTTGAAAAATATTTAAGTAAAGGATCAATGAGTGGGCCATTTAAGAAGAGGGTAGAGATGTGGTATGACTGACTTTGCATGACATTTGAGGAAGAGTGACACATTCCCAAGGAGATACCTTTGGTGGTGGGCAAGGTAGTACATTTCACGGTGTACCAACACTTCTGCATCACATGGTTTTCTATGAGGGATGGGACATGGAGCCCATGGTGAAAACTACCCTATGCCTTCACAATGCACTACTTCCAAGCCTCAGTTCATATATTTATTGATGCGTGTCATCTGAAATTCAATGCAAACAAGGTAGATTGTGACTACCACACCCTCAGGAAGACATATGTGTATCCATATCGACTGCCTACATTAAGAGGCTCATCTCAAACATCATAAGTATGAATCTAGTAAGCTTGGCTATTGGGGACAGTGGAGCCATGCTCGTATACCTTCAACTTAAGCCTAAGATGGAGAATAAAAAGTATGTAGAGAATGAGTTCATGCTCCTGGGCCGCCTAAGGGAAAATATATAGTGGAGAACATGCCGGATGTAAAGCCTGCAATGACGATATAGATATACGAAGAGGAAGAAGAATGTGAAGATAATGAAGGCTTGGATCATAGATACGGGAGGTAGCCCACATATAGAGTGGACATTGAGCACATGATACTCCACCTTAGGCACAAGAAGGAGATGAGGACTTAGACGTGGACATGAAAGCAGTCCATGAAGAGCACCACTTTAAGAGGGTATTCAAAAGAACAAGAACCCAAGGTGTGAGAACTCCACAACCTCTAAGAAGATCACCACAACTATCCCCGTAGAAAGAGGTAACTAAGAAGAAGAGGAGAAAGCTAAACCTAAATGAGGAGGTGAAGGAGTCTGAAGAGAGCGTGCATGGAACCCCAGTACAACTAGAAGATATGGAGGAGCCCAGAGATGAGGACATGAAGGATGAAGAGGAAGGTGTTAATGAGGAAGAAGAATCAGAGCATGAGCAACCTCATGCACATGAAAATCCTCGGATGTCGAAGGGCCAACTCCAAGCTTGGTCCTCGTGTTCCTAAAGGGACAAGAACAAGGAGAACAAGTAGAGAATACATTGTGCCAAGTATGGGCTATGTTGAGGACACAAGAAAAATTATCTGCGCCCATTTTCAAAGCATAGTGGACCTGAAGGGGTTATATGGGTAGGAGCTGATGAACCCGGACATGGCTACTATGTGCACAAGGAATCAACTATCCTGGTCCATGCAGACTCACATGGAGGAGCCAAATTTTGATGTATGCGAGGAGTCTTGTGTGTCGACAAGAGTGAAGAAGGCACATCGTTAGAGCAAGAACATGACTATAAATCCCACTCTCATGTCTGATGAGGAGGTGAGAAATGCCTTGGTTAATATATCTATAGAAGTAGCATGAAGGAATATTGATAAGGCTTCCACTATTAGAGTGCTACTTGAAGATAATAAGGAAAAACCTACGAAATAACACATCTAAAGGAGAAGGATCTAGAGAATAAAAATAATGAGGCCTTCATCAACATGGTAAAATAAATTGGTGACTATGTCCTGAAAGCAAGACTACATCTAGAGTCTAAGGTACCTGAGAAGTTTCCTTCGGCTATGCATTATGTGTGCACATTAGTTGATTTGGTGCTTGAGGATGGACAGATTCAAATGCCAGCACCAAAGGATCCAAAACAAGAAGCAGAGAGAGCAAGGGCCTCCATGGTTAGAAAGATTTCATCTTACGAGGCATTACTCCAAAACTTTACAAGATGAGTTGAAGAAAGCAAATCAAGATCTGAACATATGTGTAGCACCAAAAGTAGTGATCAGGATCATAACTATAGTAGAAGATAATGAAGTTATGAAGGCAATGAAGGATGAGACTTTAGGGCGCGAGAGATTGACATTAGTAAAGAAAAAGTGTGAAGCCCTTGTAGTAGCACAAAACCCACATAAGGAGAGGCTGGATGAGCTTGGAAATCTCATAGTGTAAAAGATGGATCTTTGTGAGGGAAGGATGTCTGTTATGGCCAATGTTTTCCTAGTACTACAAATGAAAAAGGGAGAGATAAACTAAGACAAGTTGAATCCATTTCCAAATATGTTCCAGAGAAGACAAGAACCACATTGGATGATTGGAAAACATTGGAGGTTGAGATTAAAATAGAATATCTAGAGTTGATCCTCCCAGTTGAAGTAGAGGGTGTTGTAGAATAGAAGTCTATTCTTTGTACAATAATTCTTTACATTCTTTCCATTTTTATTCTTTATTCTTTAGGACCATCAGAAGGAAACCCCATTGTCGGGGCAGAAATGTAGTTTAGTGTGGGGTAATGTTGAGAAGACAAATATGACACTAAGGAGAGGGTACACAAAAGATTTGTGCACAGGAACAAGGTGCATTTGAAGGTGCGGGAGGATAGGAAAGGAAATGTGCCAGGACAAGTTGATTTGGGACTTAGCCATTTTCATGGTTACGGCTATTTTTGGAGATACGTGTAAAGCACATAATGAGATGGAGACTTGGGTAACACACAAATGCTATTTAGAGGATGCACGTCTACTAAGCATCACATATGAGTTTAGGATAATAATAGGATTACTACTTGCCAGTTAATTGTAGGAGACCTATTATTAGCGCACTTGCATGTGTGCATATTATTATAAAGGTGTAGGGATATTTTCGGCATGTGACCTATTTTGTGAGGTGCGTAAATGGTGAAGGGAAAGTCCCCACCCCTATAAGTATGTATTAGTCTGTGTAGTTAGAGTGAGACCCTGTATGAGCTATTATAGAGTTATGTTGTTAGATCTGATGCGCGCATAAACTTATGATACTATTTATTGTAAGAAGCTTCTATGTTTTACAATGTTTAATTTAATGGAGTATATTGGCCGGATAAAGGTTTTAAACATGACTATAATTGGTTCTTGTATGGTTGATTTCATTATGATTATTGTTTAATTCATGATTCCTTAATATCTAGATCTAGAATATGCTCTATGGAATGTTTATGGTTAGTTAGGTTTTTAGATGTATGCTTTATCTTCAACACGTTAACATCTTGTACAAGAAACTCTAAAGAGGGGCCTGATACCTTTGCGGGCTTCTGAGTGCTCAACTTAGATGATTGATGTGCCAATGCACTGGGTTATTCGTGGTGGATTCTAGGCTGCATCAATCACACTTTCTCAAAGACTGGTAGGTGCCTTACCACAACCATTCAATTGACACCTATAGAAATTATCCATTTATTTCTTTGTTTAAATGCCTAAGTAGTGTGGTTTCAAGATGTTTTTTTTCCTTTCCTTATCACTTGTACACCCAAAAACACCTTCTATATTCACTTAAATCGCGCTCAAGCACACTTCCATCTAGAAAAATTATCTTCAAGTTATAAATTTGATTATTACGTTGAAAGTTGTTTCCAAATGGAGTTTTGGTGGTTTCAGATGACACACCTCAACAAAGTAGAGGCTGAATATTTTGTGTTTTTATTCATTGATGTTCGAATCCTTCAAGATCATTGATCAATAAGTGAATGCAATACAAATTTTACAATAATTTCACTATGCAATAAAATACAAGATGACCATTACAGTTTCAATCATATTTTCATACACACCTCTCGTAGACATTATCATATTTCCTCCTCTATGAAAGAACAAATCAAAATTAATTATTTTTCATGACAAATTATCATACCCAATAACTTGTGCATGTATGACGCATTCTTGTATAGTGGACACAAATGCATTATACACATTTTTCATATAATTACAATTTTCCCGTATCCGTTTAATTTTGAAATACCTCCCATCTGTGCAAGGCTTGATTTCTTTATAGTTTCCATAGAGAGGGGGATAAATCACACAAGTGAGATCTTTCACTTCCATTAAGATCCACACCCTCGTAATTGTGATTACGCCACGTATGTATTTCCATTATTATCCTCATTAATACTGATTTGAACCTCCTTGGGGATGTTTTTGCATTATTCCACATGGTGAAATTAATGTTAATGCCCACATTAGCCAAAGTGTCCACTGCCTTATTCCCCTCTCTATAGGTGTGTCTAATAATAATATGCTCAATATTATTACAAATATTTCTACCTTCCATAATAAAATCCTTGGTGGTCCAGCTAGGAGGAGAAGACTGGTTCAAATGATTGATAATATTAAGAGAGTCTCCTTCCAAGATTAAATTCGGATATCAAGATCTTTTGCAATCCTAAGCCCCCAAAGAGTAGCTAGGGCTTCAACATAGTTGTTTATCTGAATCCCCATTTTTCTCGGCATAAGCAGCAACTAAGCAACCTTTGTGATCCCTTATAATTCCACCCCAGATGCCATGCTAGGATTACCCTTAGAAGCACCATCAAAATTGAGTTTATACCAGTTTCTCTCAGGAGGGATCCAGTGGACCAAAGACCTATCAATATTTGAGGTATTCCTGATCAACCTTCCAACATCTCCAATCTTCCAATTGGATAAAATGTACTCTTCATCTACATGATATTTTTTTTTTTTGGGGGTTTAAATCTCCGATATCAGCTTTAACAACATGCCCAATCTTAGTGAAGCTGGTCTTGTAATTTTATTTGTTATTTCTGAAGATGATATCGTTCCTATCTTTCCATATTCTCTAGATAATATGGGGCATGATTAGTTTCCAGAGTCTTCTCACAATGCAGTGTTTAAAGGGGGGGTTCCATTGGGTCCAAAATTGAATGAAGTCCTTAGGGACCATCCAGAGGATATTAAACTTGGAAAGGGCATGGCTCCAAATCATGGTAGCATAATCACAGTGGATAAGCAGGTGTTTAATATCTTCTAATCTTTTTGTAGAGATGACATCTATTGGGCATGATGAATCCTTTCTTAATCAGGTTATCATTGGTAAGAATTCTACCTCTGAGAACAAGCCAAAAGAAAAATTTTATTTTAGGGGTAAGCTCAATCATCCATATTTTGCTCCAATCAAATTCATTCTGGGTATTCACAAAGTAGGAATTGTATCCACTTTCACCGAATAGACCCCATCTTTAGAATTGTACCAAACAATTTCATCTTTGACATCCAATTGATTCAAAGGAATGAGATCAAATGTTCCTGAAGAGATGATAGCATAGAGTTCTCATCCATACCATCCACAGAGAGTTGTTTCCATCTCTTAAGATTACCATCAATTTCCATATAGTCTATGACCTTAGTACCATATTTCTGCTCCAGTTTCTCCTTAGCTACACCAAATATTTCATTGAGGCTTCCATTAGACCAATTGTCATTCCAGAAACTGATATCCTTGCCATTTCCAACTTTCCATCTACTTCCTTGCTTGATAAAATTCCTAGTAAGAATCAAATTGTTCCAGAAAATAGAGCCATGAGGAAGAAGTTTAGAGTGTAGAAAGGAGGAAGCAGTTTGCTGACCCAAATATTTATTCTTAATGAGATCAACCCAAGGTTGATATTCCGAGATCAATCTCCACCCCATTTTTGAAATTAAGGCCATATTCATTTTGCTAATGTCTTTTATACCCAAGCCTCTAATCCTTTTAGGAGTATACACTTGATCCCAAGGCAACTAGGTGGTACTTGAATTTTTCCTCCATTTCCTGCCATAGAAAATGTTTCAATCCTATCAATTTTATCTCTAAATGCGATGAGATGTTATACATAGTCATATGTATATAGGTAAATTCTGAAGGGTGCTTTTGATAAGCAAACATTTCCCGAGTCTGGAGAGAGAATGGCTCCTTTCCAACCAACCAATTTCTTTTGGAATCTTTCCAGTAAGTCATTCCAGACTTTATTGGAAACTTTTTTAGTACCCAGGGGGAGACCCAAATATGTAGTGGGAAGCACATTAATTTTACATCCCAATACTTTAGCAATTTTATTTTGCCTCTCCATAGGAGTATTAAAAAAGTAAATGGAGCTTTTGTCAAAGTTAATCTCTTGTCCAGAGGTTGCCTCATAGAATTTTAAAATAGACTTGATCACCTTAGCTTCTAGAGGGAAGCCATTAAGAGTAGGATATGGTCATTTGCAAATTGTTGATGAAAAGCTACTTGATTCGTGGAGGTAGGTTTGATTCTTTTTATCGACCATCTTTAACAACTTTGGAGATTTTTTTGCTAAGGCTATCAGCCATAAGAATAAAGAGAAGAGGGGATATAGGATCCCCCTGTCTTAGCCCCCTACTGCTGGTGAAGTATCCCACAGGTTCCCCATTAACCATTACTGAGAATCTAGCTGAAGAAATGCAAGCTTTAATGATTCTTCTGAATTTATCCAGAAATCCAAATTTGGCCAAAACTTTGTCCAGAAAAGCCCAGGAGACTTTGTCAAAGGCTTTATTCATGTCAAGTTTAAGAACCATGCCAACCTTTTTGTTATTATCCATAGAATGAATAACCTCATGAACCATGATCACCCCATCTTGGATAATCCTCCCTCTGATGAAACCACTTTGTTGTTTTGAGATTAAATCATTCAAAATTTTCCCTCAATATTCTATGATTAACACCCCTTCCTAATACAAATTTTCAATTATAAAATACCCCTTATTTTACCATTTATCATAACTACCCATTTTCCCTATGATGTTTTTATACCCCCTTTTATTTCCACCTCTTTAGTGTTGGATTCAATGTCTTACATTTTCACAAAATTTAATTATATTTCCACTTAAAACCTTTTAATGAAATTCATTTTGGAATCAAAAATTACGAACCATCAGTATGTGTAATTTAATGTCTCTCTTCATATCTTCTATATCTACATTTTTCACACAAATCAAACAATGTATATTAGTGTGAAGGGTCATATGTAGTTGAATTCTTGTTAGTTAAATTTATTAATCTTCATTAAATAATTAAATCAAAAGAAACAATATACCTTAGAAATGATACTATAATAGGTGTCTAACTATTGAGAGTTATGTAGTGTCATTACTTAGGAAATACATTTTGCTTCTCTAAAAATATGCTACTACTTTGAAAAACACACAATAAAAATGATATGAATTTAGGGCTTCTTCATCTGCCCCATAAATACTCCTCCTCCCTCTTCCTTATCGCTCCACATACCTTTCCCCCAAAATATTTTTAATAACATTTATACTTTGACTCCTTATACCTCAGGTTGATATGGGGAAATATATCAAGTTCATTTGATTAATATTTAAAACCCCTATATGAACTCACGTGATAGGTAACGCTCTATATTATTAATCCTCCATGTTAATACTTTGTCATGTCAAAGTTCTCCTAACAATCTCTCATAGACCCATGACCATGTTGATTTGTAAACCCCTATGCTTGTATTCAAGAATTAGTTCAGTATCGCTAAGATTTTATATCTTACCAAAGTTTGAATCTCTATTCACACATGTATTTCTATCTTCATGTTGTTTAACATCTTTGGATCTTATGTAATTTGTAATCCTATATGTATGTGCTTCTATTCATTGTGGCTTATAAGTAGGGGTTCAATTTGATGGCCACATATGCATGTTAAACAATTTTTAGACAAGGTAATTTTTGATGTCTCCTTTTAAATATGTAAAATAGTGTTATTTATACACTACTAATAAAATATTAAATTGACTATTTTATATTTATTTAACTACTTTAATAAATACTAGTGCAGTTTACATAAAAATATATATAAATAATGATAGTCATATTCTAAATATGTAAGTTTCATGCAACAATTATTTTAAATATTTGGAAGGATTTTATAATTAAAATCATGAAAAATTTCTAAACGATGATCAAATTTAATCCCTTATAAAAGACATCCACGCACTCACCTTGTGCATCAATTTTTGTTTGAGTTGAATTATAGTGAAGGGAATTTCCAAATGGGAGTTTTGGTGGTTACAACTAAAACACATTAGGGAAATGGTGGGTAAATAGTTTGTGTTGGTGGTTATAACCCTAATGCCACAACTACTTATAGATGAGAGGATTGGGATTCTTGCATTTTTGTTCACTATACATAGTCTAGTGAATAGAAAAATAAACAAAGAAATCAATCTAGAGAATGTAACTTGTTTTTTCATCTTCCTTGTGTAGTCACTAAATCACACACTTACTATTATAGACACAAAATATATGCACATGGGTAAATTTCTAGGTCCTAGAGCATATTATTATATACATGATTCCTAAGAAAGAAAAATAGTTATTGAAAATGTCTTTTGGGCCTTTTTCTTTGTCTCTTATACTTTTATTTACCTTACACACCCTACAAACTTATCAGTATTTGATTGATTTATCTTTTATAGCCTTAGGAACTAGTGCTCATTTAGGACAAAAGTGCCTAGTGCTCCTATCCCTTTCGGGCACTCATGACCTTCTATTTTATTGGGTTCTTTTTCTTTTGGGTTGTCTTTTACACTTATGGGTCGGCCTTCTAGTTAACAATTATGAAATTCAAACAATGGAATCATTTATTTACATATTTATATCTCCCAAATGAAGGGACAAACACTACCATTATATATTATCACACAAGCTTACATCCAAAGGCACAAAAGCATTACAAAGCATCTATTTAAAACATTCTCTCAAGGGATAATAGTTGTATTCTTCTATATACACAACATAGGAGGGGAAGTTTATTATATTTCATCTCACACATTCTATACATTTGCTACATTCTAGATCTAGCCTACTATCATTGTGTAACTTACACAAGGGCATCCTAGGGCATCATTACACACAAAACTACATGGATTTTGAAATGTAGTGTAATGCTTGGTACTAAGTTCACTCTTCGGGTGACCACTGAGGGTCGAGTGACTCCACATACTACATCTTTATTTTTAGGATTTGATGTGGTTTGTGGGTATGTGCAACTAGACATTTATTTCACAGTTACAGGTGTACAATCAATGACATTGAAGTGATACTAGAGTGATAAATATGTATAAATAAAAACCTCCTTCTACACAATAATGATTAGAACCTAAGCATCTAGGTGGACATTAGCACCCATGTCAAGTCATTAGTGCCCGAACACTCTTGTCCTCTTGTGGGAACTCCTGTCCTACACATTTCTAGATTACAGAGCCTCCTGGTGAGCTTCACGACACTCTTCTCATTCTATTTCAGCAGTTCCTCAATCCGAATGCTTCTTGATCACTCAAAACCCACTAACTCATCTATCCCTCTCATTTGTTTAGGGTTTCATATTATTACTTACTTGTTGCTTGTCCATTTACTATATTTTATTACTTTTATATCATATACTATAGTAATTACTCTGAAAATAAGATTTAATTCAATTTATATTAAATCAACTATGTATATATATCCTCTAAATATGTCATTTATATGCATTATTCCTAAGCAATTAAATTACTCATTAATACCCCTATACTTTGCTTTGACATTACTTTTATCCTTTTCATTTTTATTTCTTGTTGCTTCCATTGAAAACTTGTAGTTTTGCATATTAATCGACGCCTTATTTAGCTATGATTTCATTTTTTATCCTTTTGGGAAGCATGTATAGACCACCCATTAGGCATAGGAGCACCAAGGTTCTTCTGTCCCCTTTGGGCACCTTTTTCCTCTTTATCTATTTTTTTGATCTTTCGAATGTTACTTCTTTATTGTCTTTTTATCACCCTTGGTCGTCCTTTCACTTGTTAATTGAAAAAATTAAGAAAAGGAATCATATATATACACATGTCTTATTTAACCTCACTAGGGGGCAACCATTCAAGAGAAACATACTATTAGGAGCTGATATTTTCTATCTATTACATCAAGGACCACATTTTGGGCATACTTCACTTCATAGGAGGGTTTATTCTAAATTCCATACCACACATTTTATATTAGGACAAAGTATTTATAGCTCACTATCCTTTATGTGACTCGGCACTAGGGAGTCATAGCTCAAGGAAACTATTCCACCACACACATACTAGAACTACATTGAGTTTACAATGTAGTGAAGTGTTCAAAGTGACAATGACATTGGGGTGATTAACAAGGTCGGTTTGACTCAAGCATGTGCATATTTTTATTCATCTAATATGCACTTGCTTATTATGCATGTAGATAGTGTTTATTTTGTAGGTGCATGTGCAAAAACATAGGTACAATGAATCTAACATGAACTACAACAAACAAGAAGTGACACATAAATAATCAAATCTTGAGTATTTCCTTAGAAACCAACACTCAGATTAGATGCTAACACCTAGAAACCTTGTCTTAGTGTAGAATCTCATGTCCATGAGATTGTTGCAATCCAATTTATGATACAAATCTTACACAACTCAGAATTTTCCCTTCTAGATCAGTCTCTAGCCCCAAATCATTCCAAACCTACAATTATAAGTTGAGTCATTCTACAAACCCTATCTATCACTCTTGCTTGTGTTTCCTTTGCTTGATCTTATTTATTTACTATTTTATCTATCTTGTTAGTAATGTTTATATATTATGTTTAATTTTATGAAATCATTTAGGACATAATGCCCTTTCCACATATTCTTCCATGAGTATTGCAACAATAGATTCCACACATCATGTTACCACTCCTTTTGATATCCCTCTCATACATGATACAAAAGTTACCACTTTTATTGCACATCATTATTCTTCTCTGATGGATTACTGTGTTGTTAATTTACATGATACACTTTTTATAAACACCCATGATATTCCTCCTATATGTTTCACTCTCGATACAATTCTAATGATCATATGCTTACTGATTCCAATGTTACATCAATTTCCACACCTTCCTCATCAAAAATTAGAACACACTGTGATGATTCAATAATGATTCATAATGCTCTCACTTTCCAATATTTTATGCGTGACTCATTTACTATATTCACTCCTCATCTTATTGAATCGATTGGAGCGATCAATTCCCCTCTGTCACATTTCTATCTATGATCATATGTGCTACTACATATAAATTTAATGCTTCCAACCTTTCCAAATTACACATATTACTTATGTTGAGTCTTATGATTCCCCCTCCATCGATTGAAATTGATATTGATGAGCCTCCTAAGATTACATATATTACACATATTTGACTCACATATTGATCCTTATGTTTACACTTACTCCTTCCATTATTTACAAAAAGTTCAATGTTACATATATTCTATTTTCTCCTAATGGGAAAATTCTTCTTATTTTTTACATTTCCTACTCATACAATTCAGATCTTAGACTCTATAGGGTTTTCCCCTCACTATGTTGACATTATTCTCTAGTAGCTCTTTTATTTCCCAATGTTCTACCTATTTTAGTGTTTCCACGTGCATGACACAACTGGATCTCCATATATACTATGCTACATGCACTATCACATGACACTAGGTCCTTGCCTCATGTTCACATATGTTCATATTTTTACATTAGCTGATCATGGGCCCTCTCCTTGTATCCTCATTACATAGATCACATTAGCATTCACATTTGGGGACATCTCACTCCCCATGCTACTCGATGACACACTCTTGTTCCTAGTTCATACTTCACTATTGAGGGAATTATTCACATGGACCTCACTTTGCACACACACCTAGGGGAATCCTTATTCCTCTCTTCTATCTAGTTTTATTTTATATATTTGTAATCAAAAATTTAAAAAAATTATCGTAGATCTTGATTGGATGCATTCTTCCTTTCTTATACTACTCTATGTTGTGCCTTATCTTATCATGTTACTATAATTCATAACATGTTTTTATCATTTTTCATATAAACAAGCACATTCATATGGTATATTGAAGTGAATGGAGACCACTTACGCTTTTTCCATGATGTATGATGCTTGGTCCTATCCATTACCAATCCCACTGAGGCTCCTGGGGCATCTATCATTTTTTTCTTACCATTAGGTTCTATCATTATAATATTGCACATTTTTCATTCCTATATTCAGATATTACATTATCGCATACTATTTATCTTTCCTAACATGATAACGAGTGCTTCATGTGTAGCATTTTCCTTGCAAGAATCCTTCCAATCATGGTTGTATGATTTTTTTGTACTTTGTTTATCACTATTTGTGGGATTTTCCCTATGTTTTCTTATTTCCTTGTGTGCACAAGTTTTCATGACTCGGGTTTCTTGTACATCCCGAGTGGTGTCCCATGTATGAAACCAACTCCTCACTGTGTCCTTGTTTGTTATTTTCCTATATGCTCTTTCCTAGTTACTATTTCTATGTGCATTGCTTGTTTTTCACTAACACTTATATGCTAACATTTTCCCTTTTTTTTTCTTGGGCAATGGTAACTACCATGTGTAATATATACTTCCCATGCATGATTACTATATCATATATGCACACCAGTTTCAACTTTCCTCGTTTGGACTCCATTCACTTTTTTTCATCTCACACACCTAAAATGATTGGGGAAAACATTGGGTGAACCTTTTCTATGTCTCAAAGTAGTTATAGAAAGAGGTTAGAAAAACATAAAATATGACTAGAATAAAAATTAGTTACATAATAGGGCTAGAAACATACTTGGCCAAAATCCATAACCCGGACAAAAGCGCCTACAAAAGATATGAATGTCTGGGTGCTAGTGTCTCACACGGGCACTCTTGTCCTGGGGGAAAAAATAATTTCAATGTAGTTTTAACAAACTGCACATTACACAATATTCTCCAGCCTAACAATTATACAACCAATTTCATATTATAATTAGTTACTAACAAGAAGTAACTACTTACTCAGAAACCAAAGTAGGAACCAAAACATGAACTAATAAGGGAATGCCACCATGGGAATATGTAGGAAAATGATATGCCTTGAATAATGTGTCACCCGAGGTAAGTTACAAATTGGGTTTGTGTTAATCTAAAATGACACTTATCCATGGGGAAGCACTAACAATTAAGGAGAAAAATAGATCACTCTCCCAATATACTTTCTAATTAAAATAAAATGGAAAAATGGGAGCATAATTTATTTTAATCTAATGCTATGTAGAATGGTAAATAATAGATAAATGAATAAATAAATGACCCAAGAAAATAAGTAGGTAGAAATGTGAAATCCTAATGTGAAAAGAAGCTTAAGAAGAGCTTAGCTAATTCATAGATTGTTTGAGATTGTGTTGAAAGTGAAGACCGGATGAACATAATGCAAAAAAATCACATAAAAGATCCAAAAGTGTAGATCCAAGATGTCTAGCTAGACTGGGGCACCTAGAGAGGGATAGAGGTGACTGGGCACCATATTTTGAGATCTAGGCACCATGGTCTACATAAATGACTAGAGAACCTCCTCTGAGGTGTCACCGAGAAATCATATACCTTTGCTTCCTATCACGTTGATGTTAATGACCTGTTCTAGATGTCACTGTAAATTAGAGATGAAGAAGGTACCGCAAGACCCCAAGCCAAGCATCAAAACCCTAAAAAAGGAAATATTCATATGAAGGCGTCAAAATTTCCTCAACGACCAAAATGGTGGACTTACTAACTGAGTGATGCACTACATTTAAGATCCAAATGTAGTTCTAGGTAGGTGTGTATAAATCGTTCCCTAGGTGTTCTTGTGCTAGTTGCACTTTGCAAAGTAGCGAGAAAAAAATAAATTTAGAAATATAAATAGATGGTGGATGGAATAGAATAAACTCCCCTCCTATAAAGTGTGATGTAGATGAACCAACCTTGTCCCTTGTGATGGAGCTAGATGGATGAAAATGGAGCTCTAGATGTCTTGGATGGATGCAACCTTAGGTGGCAATAGTAAGTGCTTAGTTCTTGGTCCCTCATTATGGTCTCAAAAATTTATATCTATATACTTCTCTTATTCTAATTTTGTAACCAACCCCGAAAAGGATGCCCATAAAAATATGGAAAGCTTAAACAACTAGAAAGTGCCAAAATATGAGTGCAAAATGTAAATGCCAAAGACATCAAGGTGCCCAGATGGGACTAGGGCACTTGGGCACCCCATTCATGGATAGGAAAACAAAAAATGAAGAAAATGACTAAGGCAAGTACATGTGGGAGGTCAAGTGACAACCAGAAAATAAAGAAAAATGGCCAAAGGACATGGGTTAATTAGTAATTTCTTCACTCAAAAACCATATGAATAGTAGTATGAGACAAGGACTAAATAATACCCAAAGTGTGTGATTTAATGACCATTCTTTCCCTTAGTGGCGAAAGGATTCCTAATTTTTTTAGAATCAGGACCCTTAGATCCCTAGTTTGGTGACAGGACACACAAATCCTTCATATTATTCCATCTAGCTCCTAAGTAACAAGTATACAAAAGTGTGTCAATGGATGAGATAATAACAAAGAAGTGGGAGTACTACAAAAATGATGAATTAATTTTCTTCACAAGAAGTGAGGAAATAACGATGAAAATGTTTGAATCTTGTAATTTAATGGAGATAAGAAACAAGGGGAAAGTGATGGATTAGCGATCTCAAATAAGAGAAAAGTGAATGCCTTAAAGAGAGAGGTGAAAAAAATAATGACATTGTCGACAATGCAACAAAATGATTGTGAAGTACGAAAATGTAAGATAATAGGAAAAAAATGGAAGATGTCACAACTCAACAAAGTGGTCATGTGAAATGAGACGACGTAAGAGCGTGAAAATGAGATAAAAGAATATTTCATCAATTCAACAAAGGGAATGTGCAATGTGATGACGTAAGGGTGTGGAATCAAGTTAAAAGAATGCCATCAATTCAATAAGATGTATGTGTAATGCGATGACATAAGAGGAAATGCTTAGATTTCAACAAGAATAAGTGTCAAACTTAATACTTATGACAATGAAAGATCAAGGTGATCTAGAGGGTTCTTGATCGTGATAAAGCAAGTATCATGATGTCAAGACTTAGTGAAGAAGAATGAAAGTTATTAAGTGTGGATATGGATGTATGTAACCCAAGACTTAAACATGATGACAAAACAATAAGGTGGAGGAGAGAGAAAACATGAATGAAAAAATTGAAACACAAGTGTGTAACACACGAGAAAAATGAAAAATGATGTAGTGAAATTTTTGACCTCTACCTTAGATTGGCTTGGATAATGCGTGGCTTCCTAGGTGTCTCTCTCAACTAGGTGTCACAAATTACCTCTACAAGCTTGGTTTGCCAAGGAATTTGCACTCACTAAACCTTGGAGTATCCTAATTTACTTTACCCCCTTCGATACAATGAGAAATAAATATGTTCAGCTTATATTTTTATTAAGGTCACGTGAAAATAATTTTGACTCTAAATCTCACAAATGTATACTAGTCAAGTAGGTAATCGGAGCACTTCCCGTTTCATCCACAAGGTTCCCTCTTGTTTAAAATACTTTAGGGTTCTTGGGAGCATCCCTCTTATTGCCTTAAGGCTTATGCAAAAGGGAACTTCTTTTTTTAAAGCGGAGCCGTAGCTCTTAACCAAAACCCGTATATACAAAGTGTTTTGAATGTTGTGTTTTTCTTATCTTTGAACTTTATGTGGTTTGGCTATACACCATTTGCAAACTTGCAGTTAGTAGTTTTTAAGTGTTTCTGTTTTCAATATTCATTAGAGTAGGTCCTACAAGAATGGATTAGAAATTTTACCGTAAGGAGGTAAAAACAAGACAACAGAAAGAAACCCACATTTCTAATTTCCAAGATCGTTTAAAAGCACGAGGAAAGAGCATACATGTGGGTTGGATTTGATTAAGTATAAAGTGTTAGTTACCTAAAAAAGAAACAACCATGTTTTTGATTCCCAATATCGCTTAGATAATGTGAGGGAAGAGCATGCACATGATTGTTTTGTGATTAGTTTAAAAAAAAACATATGAAAAAGCATGCAAAACACACTAGAAAATGTCAATCTAGTTTACAAAATGACTAAGTGTGTACAAGAAAGGCTAAAAAGAAAGAAAAAATGTACCAAAACATCCAATAACGCTAAATTTGTAACTTTCACTATTAGGCTATAAAAGGTAAAGTGATTTAAAAAAGTGAAAGCTAGTAAATGTGGAAAAAGGTCTCAAAAATGAAAATGAAGTTAAAACGCTCAAGGAGCCCCCGCAAAAAGAGTAACACGATTAGTCCATTAAATGAAAAGACGAAAAAATAATAATAATACAAAGGTCCTAATTAAAAAAAAAGCCTAATGTAGCTTAAAAGTCCTAAGTAGCTTAATTATACTAATGAATAAAATAAAATAGTGTAAAAAATGTAATTAAAAGATAACATAAAGTTAATAAATTAATATGCTACACTAAACTAAAGTTTAAAATAAACGAAACTAAAGTTTAACTTATAATGCAAAAACTATAAAAATAAATAAATAAATAAAACAAAAAAAAATCCCTACGTTTAAATGTATATTCTAAAAAGTATGTTAAACTATGTTCGAAACCTCATGTTAAAACTATAGGCTAAACCAGTCTACAAAAATGAAATGATAAACCTAGATTTGGAAGTGTTCGAGTTGTGTGTTTTGGTTGCAGGTCAAACTTGGTAATGACAAAAGGGGGGAGCATGGAGTGCATCCGTAAGGGAGAGTGGGTTAGGAAGAGAGCGGTGGAATGGCCAAGGATCCGAGTGAGTGTTGTGGGGTGAGGGATGGTGAGTTTCTAAGGGAAGGGCAGGGGCAAAGTGAGGTTGAAAGTGACAGGGTTGGGGATACGAGTTAGTTAGGGGACCTTCGATTCATGGGCTAGGTCATGGTGGGCGGGGAGGTGTCTGTGGGAGGAGTGAGGTAGGTGGGTAGGTGGTTTGGTGAGCCGATCTCGTTGAGAAGGGTTGGGTGGGCTATCTCGGGGTAAAATAGGGTCGGTTGGGTGCTCGGGGGTAGGGAAATGGGGTAGTCGGTCCAGGTCAAAGTAGTTTGGGGAGAGGTGAGGGATAGTCCGGTGGGTAGGTGGAAAGGGGTTATGCGAGGTTTAGGAAGGGAGTTGAGTCAAGGGAGAAAAGTCGGCCAAGCCGAGGGGAGGGGATGGGTAGGGAGTAGGGGGTAGGAGGTAGGGTTTTAGGAAATTTTTTCAAATTTTTTTTTGTTTTAAATTTTCTGATTTTTTAAAAAAAATTTCTTCTTTAGAAATCTAATTTTATCTATTATTTTTTTGCCAATTTTTATTTAAAATAAAATCTAATATTGGTTTTTTGTGTAAATGGAATAAAACCTACAAACCAATTTTTGCACTTAGAATAAATCAATAGAACATTAGAAATACAACAAATATGTTTTTTTGTTTGTTTATCATTTCCAAAATTACAAAGAACACAAAGCGACACAAAACACAAGAGAAAAACACCTAAGAAGATCAAAATTGCATGAAAAAAGTGGAAGGGAATGGAAACAAAAATGAAATACTATGGGGTGCGAGTTAATGGAAATTAAACAAAACAATAATGCAAAACTTCCTACAACCTTCTTATACAAACCTTAGTAGGTGAGTTTTTGAAGTTGTATAACCTTACAAAATGACTTTTGTGGGTACTCTTGAATGACCTTCAAATGTGAGTGCAATTACTACAAACACAGTGGTTTTGGCTTGGAAATTTAGTAGATTTATTGTAATGTGAATCCAAGAGGATCTACAAGAGAGTAGGTATACATTTTATAGAGGCATAAGTAGTTGGAAGTTGGTTGAAATGGTTTGAATGCACATGCTAAAAATAACATTGAAGGAGGTTGCAACAGTTCTAGGGATTTTAGGGGCAATGATGGAATTAATTGTAGAAGTTGCATCCTAAAGGTCGTTGAGGGGCAATGATGGAATTAATTGTAGAAGTTACATCCGGAAAGGTGGTTGTATGTGTAATTCAATTGCCCCCACCTTTCTAGGATTCTAGAAGTGTAGTTAACTAGGATGAGGATGTGGAGTCCAAGTGGTTGTTGACTGAGTGGTAGTTGACTAGGATGTGCACACACTAACTAATTAATTAATCATTTAATTAATAAATGATAATTAACTTAGCTAAAGGGTACTAGGGGTACATGGGATTAATTTAATTAATCCAAAGGGTGTAATGTGTATGAATTAATCAATTAATCACAAATGGGTGAATAACAGTTGTACTAGGATAACACTAGGAACATGTGAGTAATTTTGGGGTGTCTATATAAGCCACACTTTTCAAATGCAAATTCAACCCAAAATCCCACCCAATACTAAGGTAGAGAAATTGGGCATGTGTGTAACTCAAAAAATCCGTGTAATATTTTGTGGACTTTTAAATTATGCATGTAAGTCAAAATCTTATGAAATTCAAAGTTGAACCAATAAGGAGGAGAAAAGTTATAGGGGTGACTTTACGGTAAATTTGAAAACCTATGGCCATCATCTATGCATCATGATGGGAGTGGTTTCAACTCACTATATACTATGTTTTATGAATAAAATCAATCACCATTTGTCATTATTTACCCACTAGACATGTTTGTTTATAGTTAGGGAATGTTTCAAAATATTATTTGGGATTCATTCAGCTAGAATATAAGATATTCCATCATATTCCTCTCTTCCCCTTCCCCATTCCATCTTTATTATTCTATAAAAGATAGATTCATATTATTATAAAAGGATCCTCTCTAAGATACAAAATTACTCCAAATTTTTTAGTTTCTAATAATTTGAATTGTCTAGACCTATGTTCTAGATCTCTTGTAAAGTATCTAATTCCTTTTTCATGGTTGTGTCAAAATTTTCATGGTTATGACATTAATATCATGTTTATTATGGCTTATATCTTACCACTATTGTGTGTGTGTGTTATATTTGTATAGTTTAGTTGCATTATATAAATGATAGATAGAGGAAGAGTGGCCCGCAAATTTTATGGCGCATCACCATTTTTAGTTCCACTTTCTTCCTTCTCTCTTTTCTTTTACATGTTTTATCTTGTATTACAGTAGTGGTAGCATTAGATAAGTTAGGATAAGATATAGGTTTCTATAGAGATATACCTAAATGATCCAATTTCCCACACCTTTGAGGTATTCCCATTATTACTAATGAGGCACCAATCCTAAAATTTGTGTTCTTTAGCACATAATTTCAGCAACCACTAGTTTGTAGCATGCCTAGTGGGACCGTATGATGGAAAAGTGACATGCAAGCATGGGAATCTATAAGTACCTCTTCCTCATACCCGACCTCCCGAGGTCGTGGCTTTGAGACAATGGGTGGTTTGAAGTGTGGGTGACTTAGATGAAGCCACAATCGGGATTATGGCTAGTTTTCTATGATAGAAAAGCTACAAGTGAGGATGAGAATCGACAAACAACTCTCCTATATCTAACTATGGGAGGATCAGTGACTAAGATCCGGTAGTGTGATCTCCCGGTAGCCGAAATGACAAAGGGGAGATTCAGAGGCTATGAACGGGTAGTGTAAATTCCCGAAAGTAGTTTACTCTCTTAATTAGGATCTAATTATTAATCTAAAATGAAGTTTCGAATTACCTAAAACTAAAAATAAAAATTTAAACTACTGCTGAAAGGGAAATTAATATAAACAAAAATACACGATTGAAACATTACAAACAACTATTTAAAATACTTTAATACTAAAACTAAACAAGTGAGATAACCCTATGTGTGTTATTCACCTGTGCAAATGCGTGAATCTAGATAAAAGACAGCTTAATTAACTTAATTGAAAACCTTCAATCTTACCTCATAAGTGAGGAACAAATCATAGCTTCTCATAAACTATCATTCCCCACAACTTCCCTGACAATATTGAAAGTGAGCTTAACTGAAATAAAATGATTCACTACTCTATTTGATACATCAGAACTAGAATTTTGATAGCTCAAACATGGCATTTACAGAACAATGGTAAATCTAGTTGTGTATGATTTCATCCCATTAGTGTGATCTCCTCATTCCTTCGTGTTCTCGTGAATCTAGAAAATCGTGTATATAATAGTATCAACAGAAGATGGTATTTGAACAATGGCAACTTTGGATATAGACCAAATACAATGCGAGTAGGAGAGGGATAGCGCAAGTGAACAGAGCTTGACTATGCAATTCCTAGTGGGATTTATTGCGGGAATACAACACAAGTGTACCGAGAGTTTTAGAATCTATCCTTGTGATAAAATAAAACCCGCAACTCTAATGGATTCCAATCTACAAATGAAAATAATTTACTCTAAACTGACTTACATGGAACAACAATGAAGCAAGACTGAAACAAGAAGATCAAATGACCT
Source organism: Taxus wallichiana var. yunnanensis (assembly GCA_018340775.1). Taxonomy (NCBI): domain Eukaryota; kingdom Viridiplantae; phylum Streptophyta; class Pinopsida; order Cupressales; family Taxaceae; genus Taxus; species Taxus wallichiana. The sequence goes on along the minus strand of CM031240.1, from coordinate 933,902,000 downwards.
CTAAAAGACCAATAATGGAGGAAAAACATGAAACTGATAGAATTCTAAGCAAGAAGTTCAAATACTTGAATACTAGAATTGAGAAGGTGAGGCCATTTGTTTGAAAACAAGTCAAGGCTATTTATAACAATGCAATTACCAGAGGGTAACTCCCAATTAAACTCTTTTACTATAAACAAAGGAAAAACACTATTACCAGGGAACAAAAACATTAATGCAAGCCAAAGTGGTTGAAGAAAGTGGGTAAAATTAAAGATTTATGTTTGACACGATCGTCGGAAGAATCTGGAAAATGCGTATAGGACCGCTACCCTATGCAGGTGGCAATTGAGACCGCCGCCCTATCCCGGTGGTGGTCACGGACCACCACCCAGGTGGGCGGCGGTCTCATCACTGAAGACCTAAAAGCAAAGAAAAAGGGGGCAAAGGGGAAAAAAAGCATGCGGAGGCCGAGTGAGGCATGTGGGATACAAATGTATACTTGGCGAGCTTTTCTAGATCCTGAACACCTTGCGAGGAGACCTGTATCATCATTGGGGTATGTGTAACATCGTTCCAGCGGTGCAGTACCCTACAATTTCAGGTGTACATATTGTCCCCTCGAGAAGCGTATCATCCATGAAGAGGCATAAAACGGTCGATCCGAGTATGGCGGTCCCAAAATGGGGAGCCAAGAGTTATACCTGACACGCCCATGTGTCGAAAGTCACCATCCAAAGTCCCGCTATCTACAAAATGACAAAGGGGACTCAAGTGCAGATAGAGAAAACAATTTGAGAAATAAGACTAAATTGATATGCAAAGAGGACTTACCATCTATGCGGGGTTTAGAACTTACCTCCGTCGACGCTCCGACCCCGAAAGACATTCAAAATCAATTTTAGAAAGCTATATATATAAAATGAACTCATTTTACTATTCATTTACGTGGATTGATTTGATAGTTTTTGAGCTCTGGGACCCACGGTGATGGTTTTTGACGAGAGTATAGTCAAAATTCATGGTGAGATAGTGATCATGCCTCTCGAGAGCGGAACATCGACCCATGAAGTCTCAGGTTAGTTCTTCTCAATTTATCGTTTTTAAACCTAAAATGTGGAAATGATGAAATCTTTGTCTCTGGGGTTATTTTTGAAAATATTAGTTTTAAATGTGGTTCTAGGGGGGGCGCCCATAGGGTAGGTTTTTATTTTAGTTAAAATGGTGTATTTTCTTGTTTTTAGGCATTTTTTAGGGCTTCGAGCCATTCGTGTTTTCGAGGATAGGATCGTTGCCATGTGCGGGCAGGCAGCTTATGGGACCGCCACCTTAGAAGGCGGTGGTTACAGAACCGCCTCCTGCACAGTGGAGGCGAGGTCCATGACAAAAGCCAAAACAATTTTTTTTAGCATTTTTGCATGTTATTTTCATAGTTTTTAAAGTCTTTCAATTAGATTTTCGTACTAACTTAATCCTTTTTGTGTTTTTGGTGTATACGAAGGAGGAGTATATCGATGGAGCTAGGAGAGGGAGTGTGATTGGCTCATAGCAGTGTTAGAGGCACTCTCTCGGCACCTCCCTTTACGTTTGGAGGATCACACAGCCCTCAGTCACATACTATGTGACTTATTTTCATACTGGGATGCGGATCGGAACACCTTCCGATTGCTAGGAGTTAGGGGTGAGTGGACCATCACCCTGGAGGATGTTTACCATATATCTGGGGTTCTGATCCTTGGGCGGTGGTTGTCTCTTAAGACAACAGTATCAAGATCTTAGGTGGTTCAGTGGGCCACCTATATGGGGGATGTAGTTGTATCAATGGGATCGAAGAAGGGAGTGAGGATCCGCTCCATTATTGAGTCAGAAATTCCTATGCTCCGCAAGGCCATCATGGGCATCCTTGCATCGAGATTGATTGGGGACAAGGGAGGGGACACCCTCTTATATTGTTGGGCCCCCATTATTGCACAGATTGAGGGCCATGGACATGTCTATGCTTGGGGAGCAGATATCCTCGGAACCACCTACCATGATTTATACAGGGTGGTCCGACTATAGGGACAGTCACTAAGCCACCCGACTCTTGTTATGAGTTGGGTGTATGAGCATATCACTTTGTATGGGAGAGGTGTAGAGGTAGAGGATCCCGGGGCCGTCAGGGGCAACGCTATGTGGATAGAGATGACAATTCTTAGAGTGCCTCATCACCAAAGGGCCTCTTTGACTATAGACATGGAGGCCACTCCTTATCGTGCCACATGGTAGGGTATGTGGAGAAGAGACTGCTACATTGATTGCTTGTCAGACTACCAGTCAACTAGTAGATAGGGTGGGGAAGTTGGAGATCCACCCCTTTGATAGAGTACCACAATAGTTTGGCCTCCCCTATATTGACATGTTTCCTCCAAAGGGGGCCATTGTATAGATCTATCCGTGAGTCTCGGGGAGGTCCTAGAGGCCGGGTGGACCATTGTTACTCTCGGTGTTCCCATTGCGGCCAAGAGGGTGGTACATGCTTGAGGAGAGCCGGTGCTCCTCGTGCACCTTTACTTGGATTGCCATCGGTCCCGCCCATAGCAGCGATGAGCCCATTAACATGGACTCCAAATCCGAGGAGTTCAGTGGGGAGAGACAGAGGAGGAGGAGACATAGGGGGTTCATTTTAAGAGACCTCTTGGGGGAAATCCCAGTGGAGATACTCGCGAATATCCCCAGGGTGGAGCGGAGCAGAAGGGTGAATTTTTCGGGGTTGTCTCTCGGAAAAAAGACCTGATTGTCAAGTGCTCAGGCACATTTCCCAGGACGCGGGGAGATTTTACCGCACATGCGTCACATCACCTGGTGGGTGGCGATCAGGACCTTTTTGAGGCTCGCGTGATATTACGGTGTGTTGTATTTTTTAACACTTTTAAAAGTTTCACAAAGCGTCGTGCATTTTTTTTAAGTATTCTACGCGATTAACAAAATCTCTTGCATAGCGTCTGCGGAAAACTTGTGTAGCAAATAAATTTCTCATCAAAAAATCTCTCGCGCATCAAACAAACTCTTTTACGTTTGAAATTCCTATGTCCCAATATCTGGATTGAACTCATCCATTAATCCTTATTGAAATGTCAACTATCCATCAAGGTCACAAAAACAATAAATAAACCTGCAAATGAGCTGATCAACGTCCCAGAACTCTAAAAAATAGTAGAAATAACCGTAATGATGCGCGGCTCCACACGAGGTTTGTTGATGCGCACGCCACCGAGGGTGAAAAACCGATACAAATCCTTATTTAAAAGATTATGAAAAAACATCATATATCTAAGATCATCTCTGAATTCTGACGCACGTTTTCATGTTTACACCAAGTCACATTGACGCGTGCATTAAATTCATTTTTCCAACCCGCTTGAGATCCTGTAAAATCTTCTTCCAAAATAGGTTAAAACTCAACCTCCAACCTCTTCTTTCTTCTCATCAAAATCTTCGTTCGCACATCAAAAACTCTTCCCACTTTCATGCATCTCTATGGTGTTTATCTATTGTCCTTATCTTTGTCACGTGTCAACTATAACTTCAAGGTCACCGTTTAACAAATAACACTCATCTGGTGATGTCAACAGGTGGATATTTCTTAGACGCCAACAGAGGTCGGGTTGTTGACGCACCTCCTACCATGAGGTCCGCTTTTACGTTTTCAATGCATTTTTGCATTTTTAATGGGATTACAAAAATATCCTAAGGCTATTTTTAAACCTTAGCCTGCATGCCTCTACCCCATCTTCTTGCTTTTTTATCGAAAAAATCTCCATGTTGCTCGTCAAACAAACTCTTTGTCATGCGCCTTTCTATGCGCGTCAATATCTGCGCAGTATCTCCTCGGACCATTAGAGGCAACCTCCTTGTATGCATCTCCACATGGATTAATACCACCCTTGTCACACACATAATACGAGATATATCCTCCTATTGTTGAAAATGGAGAGATTGTTCTACAACCGCTTTAATAATCTAGGTTTATATGTATGGCGGCTATATTTTTCAAGGGTGTAAATGCCGATTTACCTAATAAATAAAATTAAAGTGTAATTTTTAGGCGAACTTGTCATCATGTACCACTTTTCGCACTCAAAAAATTCACCTTTTGATGAGTGGTGGTATTTTCAAAAATGGAATATTCGCCATAATACCATAATATTCTCCACTAAAAGCTCCCCTGTACAAAAGTTGGAGATGGAGATCCATTTTTAGAGATGGGTGGGGAGGAGGATGATTGATCCAACAAACAAATGGCATGATACTTAGTGAGATCCTACAGCCAGGGGCAGAGCGAGTGTAGAGAGGGTGACTCGGTCTCGAGGGAGTTTCTCTCTTAGGATTTAGGGAGATGGTGAGTCCATTGCAGTTCTCACATTTCCCTAAAGCGTGAGAGAGGACACTCAGTCGCTGGCGGTTTAGGGATGTTTAGATTCTAGAGATCCTTCCTGAGGCACTCCGGAGATCCGAGTGAGTCATTCACTCTTCTCTTGACTTTTTTAGTTAGAATTGTCTTAGTTTGTTATTTCTTTTTGTTTTGTTTACTCTTGGTTTTATCTTTTGATCATTTTCTAACTTGTTTTTATCCTTTACTTGCAGCGACTGTTGATGAGTGGCGAGACTTGATTCACCGAGTATGTATAGATACCCTGTTGCTCCCCTAGAGAAGACTCGCTCTCGAGCTATGTGTGGATGTGGGGAGCCTTCAAGCAGCCCGTAGGCATACCGATGTTTCCACCTCTGTCTAGCATGCGGCGAAGATCATGACTTCTCTCCGTGCTGAGGTAGTTGGATATAGGATGGCTGAGTGTTTGATGAGGAGGAGTCATTCTCATAGTGGGACAACAGCCTACGGTCGTGACTGTGAGCCCTCAGTGTATCCGGAGTGCCGGCGTAGCCAGAGTCCTAGACGTGGTTGTGCACCTTCTGAGGGATCCCATAGGGATTGAGATGCCATTTTTGTAGCATTTTTTTAGATATTATATATGAGTGTTTTTGTACTTTTGAGCTCATTGAGCGTTTTGACCATGCCTAGTGCATGATGGCATTATATATGAAACTTGATATATATATATATATATATATATATATATATATATATATATATATATATCTTTTGGATCTAGACTCTTGGTGCCTAGAATTTCATGACTTGTTTCCACATGTCTACTAGATGTTTTTAGAGTACTTGTTTTCATGCTTTTCAGTATGTATGCAATGGATGACAAATGATAATAAATAGAATGTTTTACTTTGTATGTTTTGTAATGCTGATATGAGATGATACTAACATATGGTAGTACTGAACTTTTGAACTCTTTGGGCAATGTTTGTAATTTCTTCTTATGTTGGAAAAACATGATGAATGCATAGTGATAAAGAGATGAATTTTCCCTAATCCCAAATCCACGCAACTAGTAAGATGCGAGGGCTCAACACCAAGAGTTAGGAAGGGCACAAGTTATATGAGTCTAACTGAATGGAATGATGAGAGATAGACAAACCAGTAATAGAAACCAAACTTAGACCTACACACCTACCCTACTCAGAACTACCACCAAGCTTAGAAGGCCACTTACTTTCTAGTTTATCTAGACTTAGATTCATAAATGGCAACTTGGTTGACAAAATTTGGTTTTGAGGATTTGATCTCTTTGGAATTTGGATATTTGGATATTTGTTTTCTCTTAATAGAATTTTATTTGTGCTTTTAACATACCAAGATTTGTTAATTTGTGTGAATGGACCCCCCACATCCTACCTCATGCCACTAGTAAGAAGCACGGGTTTGTCACCAAAGGCAAGATATAGGCGAGTAAGGGAACTTCTTTCCTTTCCCAACCTCGCACCACTAGTAAGAGATGTGGGCTTATCACCGAAGGTTGATGGGGCAAAGAAGTGTGTAAAATAAAATATTTTGTTTGCTTGGTGCTTTTGATTCCATTTGATTTTGACATTTCTGATCTATGACTTTGGGATATCCTTTCTTTCAAAGAGATTTTAAGAGGGATAGATGTGACACCAAGAAGCTTCTAGAACAGACCGTAGGTAAGGACAACTTCACCTAGTAGAAAGAAAGAGCAAAACCAAGTATGCAGGCCTTGGTATGGTTTTCATCAATACTTGTCTATCAAACTTGATGAGAAGATTTGAAAATACTTGATGATGTTTGAAGAGATGTGATTTGAATGCTTTTGCCAATATTTTTAGAAATTTGTAATAAATTGCTTAAGAGTAAGTTCTTGGACTACCATTTTTATGAAATGAGTGGACAAATGAAACAACTAAATGACTAATGCAATGTAGGTAGCTATAATGTACAAGTGGTGATTTTGATGTCTTATGCATAAAACCATTTAAGATGCAAGGAATTGATAGTTTCATTGAATTCCTCACCTTCTAGTGTGCACAAAAGATATGCACCATTTCGTAGTCCTTCATGACTCGGTATGGGCCCAACCACTTGGGCCGAACTTCCTTCCTTTGCTAGTTTTCTTATCAATCTTGTCTAGTCTTAGAACTAGATCTCCCTCATATATTTCTCACTCATAGACCTTTTTGTTATACTACTAGACACATCCGTCAAAGCATAGCCTCTCATGTGCCATTTTTGGCATTTACCTAGCCTCGTCAAGGCTTTCCAGTTGAGAGAGGCATGCCTCCTGTAAGTTTCTTCATCAAAATCCCTTGTAATGAGATACGAGACCGGGTATTTCAACCTCAAGTGGGATAACCGCTCCTTCTCCTTCTCACGATACCAATGAGAAAGGAGTTGCTCCCGTTGGTGTTCTTATTGAGGTTTAATGGGCCCACAAGGCCGATATAGTTTTAAATTCTAATCTCACTTGTTCTCCTTGACTATTTTGAGGAGATAAGCCTTTAATGTTTTGTTTGTCGCTTCGCTTTGCCATTAGCTTAAGGTAGTAAAGAGAGGCCATGTGATGGTTTATTTTGAATTTGCTACATAACTCACGGACTTCATCATTTTTAAAGGATGTGCCATTATCTGAGATAATGACTTGTGGGACACCATACCTGTAAATGATTTGGTTTAGAATGAATTTGGCAATTACCAAACCTGGTACATGGTGGTGAGAGGCATGGCCTCCACCCATTTGGTAAAATATTCCGTGGCTATAATTATAAAATTATGGCCATCGGTTGATGAGGGAGAGAATTTTCCTATCAAGTCCAGACCCCATGTGGAGAAGGGCCACAGGGTCGCTATTGGTTGCAGGGATTGTGTTGGCATGTGAATCTTGTGAGAGAATTCTTGGCATTTGTGGCACTTACGTATAAATTCCACTACGTCATGTTTGAGAGTGGGCCAAAAATAGCCCATCCTATGTATTTTTCAAGTAGTGGCGTGACCATCAAAGTGGCCTCCACATATCCCACTGTGGGATTCATGAAGAATTTTTGGATTCTTCGTGTCACGCATCTTAGAAGCATGCTGTCGAAGGCCTTATGATATAGTACTTGTTCTAAAACAACATATTTAGTGGTGATAATGCGTAACCTCCTTCTTTGTTGTGATGTGGTGGCTTCCGAGTATGTATAGGCTATGATAAAATTGATGATATCAATGTACCAGGGACATGTATAGATGGGGGGCCTAGTTTCGAAAAGAATACACACTCATAAGGGAAGTCCAAATTTACCGATCACCTCCATCTAGTGGATTTTCAACCAACCAATTTCAATGATTTGTCCCTTAATGGATTTTTGGTTTACGAATGTCAACTCAATTCACCCATTAAGGTAATGAAACGTCTAGCCTTTTTAGATAAAGACCTTATGTGAGAAAAATGTTCGTAAATGATCCGTCTTTACAATGACCCTCGTTTCCTAGTTTAACATGTAATGTCTTAAACATTTTGTTGCAAAAATATGGCAAGGCATTCTCTCTTTGCTGTGTATAACGTGTTTCATAATCAAGCAACGTTCGGCTGAAATAGACCGCACGTTCTCGTTTATCATTGTCTTCTTGAGCCAAAGATGCAGGCTAGCGAGACATGAGTGGCTCGTGAGTATAGGATCGAGGGCGATCTGGTTTGGGAGGCATTAGCATGGGTGGAGACAACAAAAAGAGTTTAACTTCTTCAAGGCCTCGCTTGCATTCTTCACCCAATCAATGCTTATAATCTTTCTTTAATAGATTGTTGATTGGATGAATGGCAAAACTTAAATATGGGATGAACCTTCGGATTGCATGGAGCTTCCCAAGAAATGACCTAATTCTAGACTCGTCTGATGGTGGGATCATTTTGAGAACAACCCGTATTTTGTTTGAATCAACATCAATCCCTCCTAAAGATATAATATAGCCCAAAAGTTTGCCTTCTGTCACACCAAAACATGCACTTCTCTAGGTTTAATGTGATGCCATATTCAATTAATCATCGAGAAATGATATAGAGCACTTCGGATGATCACAACGCTTCTTGGCCTTGGCCAACAAGTCATCCACATAGGATTCCACAATTTTATGGATAAGATTGTGGAATATATAAGTCATTGCCACGATATGTAAGCGTACCGTTGGTTTCTTAAGACCAAATGGCATGATAATGTAGCAATATGTTCCTCGGGAGTTATGAATGTAGTTTTGGCTTGATCCCGTTTAGATATTTTAATTCGATTATACCCCGAGAACCAATCCATGAGGGAAACAGTTCAAATTTAGCTATTGTTCAACGATAAAGTCAATGGATGGTAATGGGAAGTCATCCTTGGGACAAGCTTTGTTAATATCCTGAAAATCTATGCAAATGCATATCTTCCCATTCTTTTTGAGGATAGGGACGATATTAGATACCCATTGTGAATAGTCAATGGGCTTGATGAATCCCACTTGGAGAAGCTTTATTACTTTCTCTTTTACCATGAGAGCCACTTTTGGCTTCACCGGTCTTGAATTCTTAATTGGTTTTTCATCCGGTTTAGTGACAAGATTATGTATCATGACATGTGGTGCAATGCCCATCATTTCTTTATAGCTAAATGCGAAATCCTTTTGATGTTATTTGAGGATTTGGGTTTGTATATCTATCTCCTCCAAAGTTAACGACGATCCTAACTTCAAAATTTTTGGTTCTTCCTCCATTCCGATGTTTATGTCAATGGGTTCTCTTCTATCAAAGAAGCATTACCTTCTTCAAATTCAGGTGGGGCTAGAGGTAGTTCCAAGCTTTCTCTCCATTTTCTATCTCATAGATATCGAGATCCTTCTATGGAGGAGACTCTACCATGGGATTTCCAAAATAGGAAGAGGAATGTGGTATTAGGGAAAGATCAACTATACAGTGAGCAAGGTGTAGCTCCGCATAGGCATTTAGATATTTGAGAGTGACTCTATCATCATCAAAGTGATCCATGATAGAAAAATCATCCTCAGCTTCTCCATGAGTCAGGAGTGAGTTTGTTGATATTTTATGCACTAATGGTTCGGTACAAAGTGATACTGTGAAATTTGTATCTTCCAACTCACTATTTGGAGTGAAACGGGAAGCTGAGGTTGCTATCAAGTCTGTGAGAAGGTTCTACTCTCGTGGGATTGCTTCAATTGATATGAAGTTAAATCCCTTGCTTATATTTAATACTACCATTTTATAGAGTTGTAAATTCTCAGCTCTAGTTTCATATACCTCGAAGACTTGGTTCGAACTAGTTGCGAGTCTCTTAGTACCCTAATGTCATCAAAACCCATTCTTTTAGCTAGGATGAGGCCAAGGAGGAGAGCTTCATACTCAGCCCCGTTGTTTGTACATTCAAAGTTTAATTTAAAGGCGAAAGGTAGGATATTTCCCTCAGGTGAAGTAAAGATCACTCCTGCCCCAACTCTAAAGCAACATCTAGCTCCATCGAAGTGGAGAGTCCAATACTTGCTTGGAAAAATGGATGTTGGGATATCTGTCGTATCTATTTCTTTTGCTTCGGTTACTTCTACCATAAAAACTTTGTCTGATGGAAGAGAAGCAATTCCCAGGGTGTGTCCCATACCCATAGAATCAAATGGTAGGAGAATTGGTAAGTCTTTCTCTAGCAACTCGACAATTTTTGTGGTAGTCCCTAGTGACACTATTTTTATAACATTGGTCTCACTTTTGAGTACTGGAATGTCCTCGGCTAGATTTGTAATTTCCAACTCTGTGGTGGGTATCAACTTTTCTTTTGGTTTTGAATTAGTTGGTTTGACAAGCTGATTTGTTGGGATTTCAAACTCAGAGTGAACACCTGGTCTTTTATTCAAATCAGCTAGGTGTATATCAAAGGGTTTTGGGTCACCTTGTGCCAAAATATTTTCCCTAAGTGTAGAAATCTTATTTCTTGGAATAACGTGGAAGGGATTGCCTTCATGCAGTGTATCCATGGCCGACCAAGGATCATATTATAGTTGGTTTCCTGATCTATAATATAAAACTCGGTGAGGACCGTCTTGGGTCCTAAAGTGACTGGTAAAACTATGGTTCCAATCGAAGTGGCCTTGAGGCTATCATAACCTCTTAGCGTATTTCACATTGTGGAACAGTTTGTCTCTCCATATCCTAAATTTTGAAGAAAAGTGAAGGGGACTATATTAACTACTGCCCCATTATCAACCATTACGTTTAACATAATTATTATAAACCCATACTTGTAAATGTAAAGTTGGGTCACCTCTTTGTGTAATTTCAGCATCTGTTGGCATTTTGCTTATATCGAATATAAACTCAGTATCCCTATTCGGCTGACCTGGAGGATAAATGTCAAAGTCTACATGGTTTACTTCCATTTCTAGAGGAGGAGTGATGATGATTAAATGACCAAGGCCTAATGCTTCTAAGAGGGAAGCCTAGTGGGTGGGAGAGTTCTTTAACAAATCCAAAAAGGAGATGTGAGAGAAGGTTTTAGTTAAGTCATTAATTAAATCATAGGTTTCTATGGGTTTTACCAATGTTTGTTGATTGTTGTTTGGTTCCAATGGATAACTTGGAGTAGGTTGAGAAGAATAATCCCGTGTTCTTGTTATGGTTTCTACGGGTAGCTCGGTGTCTAACTCTACCAAACCATCTTAGTTTGGGGTCGAGTTCCTAGTTGGGTGCGACTAGTGGATTTAATGAAGTTTATGCTTCATGATCATTGTTTCTATTACAACACCCTTTTTTTTCTCTGCTAGGATCTAGCCCGTTATTGTTAGAATGGTTTGGGAGTGGATCATTAAAGATCTTGATGGGTGCATTTTGAGGGGAAACTACCCCCGTATAAGTGTTTGGTGTGGGTACTATAGAATTTGCTAAAAACATATCTATAAAGAGTTGTTTTTGATATTTTGGAAAATGCTGCATGAATTTATTGTAGTCACGACAAGTCCTAGTATTGTGGCCTTGAATCTTGTGGAAACCACAATATAAATTGGGATTATAATTTCGAGGTTATTGATTTAAAACCTGTTGTGGCCCAAAATTCTGATAAGGTTGCTGGTTTTTAGAGTTAAAATTTTAAGGCTATTGCCTTTGGTTTTGACTCTAATATCCAGTTGGGTTTTGATTTGGACCTTGTGTTTGGATTTGTCGTCATTGTTGTTGTTTTTGTGGTGGTGGATGATTAAAATCCACCGCATTGATTGTTGGAGTAAAATTGTTATTTCATTGATTATTAACAGGTGGCAAAATGTTTACAATGTTTGCCCTTTTAACTTGGTCAGTTACTCCATCTATTGTAACTCCGTGGTTCTTGTTAAGGATCTTAGGTCCTTGATTAACGTTCCTAGTATTAGGATAGGCCGCGGTGTTTTGATTGGGAGTGGTTAATTTCCCATTTGTCACATAGTTTTACGACCACTATTTATCACCGCTTGGCCGATCTGAGAGCACTCTCGAGTACTTCATCGTAAGTTCTTAGTGGGAACTTCTAGACTTCTTCCTTTATCTCTCTATTGAGAGAATTAAGGAATAAATCGCATAGTTCCATTTGATCCATGTTTGGAGCACTCGTTGATGAGTAGAGAACCGTACGCCATCTTTGGATAAAATGAGCAATGGATTCATTATGTTCTTGTTTAATATGCAAGAATTCCCTGATTCTTGTTCTTAACAATTTGTTCATGTCAAAAGCTTTGATGAACTCTGACACGAGTTGTTTAAATGAGTGTATCAAGGCTTCGTATATTCATAATACCAATCAAGGGCAATACCCTCTAAGGTCTTAGGGAATATCTTAGCAACAACCCCGTCCCAAGGGAGTAACTCCTATATGGTTGTGGCATAGGCCTTAATGTGTGCATTTGGATCACCTTCCCCTTTGTATTTGGGTAAATCGGAAGAGGTCTTGGAAGCATAACACCTCATATGGTGAAGTCTAGGGGCTTTTTTAAATATTCTGAATAAGTCCCTACCACATAGGCCTCGACCATCGATGGCACTTGTTGAGGGGGTTGAGGTGGTGGTGGCATGGGTTGTTGATATGACATAGCATATGCGTTTGTAGGGACATAAGGGAATCCCTATGGTTGAATGAACATCCCAGGAGAAGAGAACATGTCTCCTTATGGTGACTTTGAATAAATGTTTAAGTAAGGAGGAGCATTGTTCTGGTATGGGTTGTTTGGTGCCAAGCCGAGAGGTGTCATGTTTTCTATTGGAGTGGCATTTGAAAATGCGGTCCTAGTTGGCGTTTGTTGTGGGTAATTATATGGATGTTGAGGAGGCATGCCTAACGTGCCTGTTCTTGTAAGGAGGTCAACCTAACTGGGGTGATGTGGAGGGTTGAGGATTCCTGCTTGCCCAAAATATGAATTTTGGTTTGCTTGAGCAAGTTCCAGCCCTCTAACCTTTTCAACTAAGGCTGAAATGACCTCTATTGGTGAAGACACAGTGTTTTTCCTTAATGGCGTTTTGTTGTATACCTTGAGGTTGTAAAGGGTGTGATACCCTACTATGAATTGATCATTACCCTGCCAAGCTTCACTGAGGGAATTTCCCATAGGTGGAGGAATGGGGGTGTTTTCTTGGAATAGGGTATTAGATTGTATTTGCAAACTCCCTATAGGTGGATACATGTTTTGGAAATGTTGTTCACTTTTAGCGTAGTGTGCTAAGTACTCCTCATCCAAAAATGGGAGTGGATCTGACTGTCTACTGATCTGTGGTTTGAACAAGACCCGAGGAGATGAAGTGGATTCTCTAGTAAATGTCATATTATTAGAGCCTGATGGCTCTGGTTGTTGTGTTTGTGTAAACTGATCAAACTCCTCGATTCAAAATGAAGAACTAGAACTAGTTTTGTGAGGGGGAGTTTGAGATGACAAGTAATTACTTAAATAGTTATTAGCCCATGCAGAAAGTGAGGGTGATGGTTGTCTATTTGTTTGACTATAGTTTACTTCGAGACCTAAGAGAGGTCTGCCATATGCATTGTATCCTAACATATTCGGGGTATATGAATACCTACAGAATAATGGGAAAGAGCGAAGGTGGATGAAAGAAATGAAACAAAAGAGAGAAAGAACTGTTTGTTCACGTCGGGTTCACCAATTTTGTACAATGGAAAAGTGACATGTGATCATGGGAATGTATAAGTACCTCTTCCTTGTACTTGACCTCCCGAGGTCGTGCCGAGATAACCGGTGGTTTGAAATGTGGGTGACTTAGATGAAGCCACAACCGGGATTATGGCTAGTTTTCTACGATAGAAAAGCTACAAGTGAGGATGAGAATCGACAAGCAACTTTCCTATAGCTAACTATGGGAGGATCAGTGACTAAGATCTGGTAGTGTGATCTCCTGGTAGCTGAAATGACAAAGGGGAGATTTAGAGGCTATGAATGGGTAGCGTAAATTCCCTATGGTTTATTCTCTTAATTAGGATCTAAGTATTAATCTAAAATGAAGTCTCTAAATTAACTTAAATTGAAAATAAAAATTTAAACCATCGCTGAAAGGGAAATTAATATAAACAAAAATACACGATTGAAACATTACAAACAACAATTTAAAATACTTTTATATTAAAACTAAACAAGCAAGATAACCCGGTGTGGTTATTCACCTATGCAAATGTGTGAATCTAGATAAAAGACAGCTAATTAACTTAATTGAAAACCTTCAATCTTACCTCAGAAGTGAGGAAAAAATCATAGCTTCTTAGAAACTATCATTCCCCACAACTTCCTGGAAATATTGAAAGCAAGCTTAACTGAAATAAAATGATTCACTACTCTATTTGATACGTTGTAACTAGAACTTTGATAGCTCAAACGTGGCATTTACTGCAGAATAGTGGTAAGTCCAATTGTGTATGATTTCATCTCCTCGGTGTGATCTCCTCATTCCTTCGTGTTCTCATGAATCCGAGAAAAGCATGTATATGATAGTATCAGCGAAGATGGTATTTGAACAATGGCAACTTTGGATATCGATCGAATACAATGTGAGTAGGAGAGGGATAACACAAGTGAATAGAGCTTGACTATGCAATTCCTAGTGGGATTTATTGCAAGAATACAATACAAGTGTACCAAGAGTTTTAGAATCTATCCTTGTGATAAAAACAGGAACCTGCAACTCTAATGGATTCCAATCTAAAAATGAAACTAATTTACTCTAAAATGACTTGCATGGAACAACAACGAAGCAAGACCAAAACAAGAAGATCAAATGACCTCTAAAAGACCAACAATGGAGGAAAAACATGAAACTGATAGAATTCTAAGCAAGAAATTCAAAGATTGAATAATAGAATTGAGAAGGTGAGGGGCCATTTGTTTGAAAACAAGCTGGCTATTTATAGCAAATGCAATTACCAGAGGGTAACTCCCAATTGAACTCTTTTACTATAAACAAAGGAAAAAAACTATTACCAAGGAACCAAAAACATTAATGCAAGCCAAAGTGGTTGAAGAAAGTAGGTAAAATTGAAGATTTACGTTTGACGTGATCATCGGAAGAATCTAGAAAATGCGTACAGGGACCGTCGCCCGGAAGGGCTGGCGGCGGTCTCACATCGAAGAACTAAAAGCAAAGAAAAGGGGGAAAAGGGGAAAACAAAGCACGTGGAGGCCGAGCGAGGCATGCAGATATAAACGTATACTTGGTGAGATTTTACGGATCCCGAACACCTTGTGAGGAGACTGTATCATCATTGGGGTATGTGTAACATCGTTACGCGGTGCGACCCTACAATTTCAGGTACGTACGGGGACCATATTTGTATTTTTGTTGAATAACTCTTAGTATTTGTAGATGTAATAAAGCAATATTTGTAATTTACATCTATGTTTTGATGTGGTCTTGGCTCATTTAGTTTTTGAACCATTTTCCAAGTATCTTGTGACTCTAATCATTTAGGAAATGATTTTCTCATTTATCATCTACTTTCATCTCCTTCCTTGTTTTAATATGGTTATATTTTCATGGATCATCATTTTACTCATTAGAATCCCTCCTTTTCATGTGCAACACCAATACATTCCTCCTGCTCCCTACCCTATTTATAACCAAATTTTCCCCGAGTACAAGGGATACATTTTTATGATGGATATACATATGCACCATGCTAAACTTATGCGTATGTATATCCTAATAAATATGGTGGTTTCCAAGATTAGTATTATGCATATGATGAAGGAAGCTTTAACTTTATTCATGAGATGAAACAAATGCTTCAAGTTATGGAGGGCCATTGAAAGATAATGTGGCCCTTATTGCATAAGAAAGAGGTTGAGAAGTCTAGTCCTACATATCCATTTCCATGGGAGATAATCCATCATTCTCATGTAGTCCCCCTCTCCATAATTTAAACCCATATAACCTCTCAACCTAGATCACATGTTTTCTCCCATTTTTAATTTCTCCTAAAGTTTCCATTCACCCCAGACATGATAATATACACATTAAATCATTTAAACTCCTTAAACATCAACCTAAAACTCATGTCTTCCCTCATTTTTGAATCTTTACATCCCTTCCCCTTAGAAACATCAAGCCCATCTAGTAGAATCCCATATTCCTCTCCATTTGTAGTATTGTTACATCTTTTTCCTGCCCCTTGTATCCAACCATGACCTAACATATTACCCAAAAAGTTTCAATTTTGCCAATTTTAGTGAATCTCAAGAGTGGGATAATATCAAACCCAACTCCCTAGTTTTGCTTGAAATTCAAGATAAAGAGAAATAAGAGAAACATCTACTACATTAGGAGAATCAACATGAATATTCTTATATCAAGTAATCTCTTCCTCAAGCACTAAGTTGTAGCTAGCCTCTTTCAAGTGCACTATTTATTTTTGATATAGACTTCATCAATTGAGACAAGGAGATATCTATTTCAAAGTGAAATGACTCTAAAAATTATGATGATGTCATATTTCAATCCATCCATGAGTTTTTAATTGTTAAATATGATCTAATTTAACATACATAACATGAGATTAGTTTAGAAGAGGAAGAGAAATACATTCCTAAAACACCCATTGACATGCCCAAAATTTTGACACATAAATACTACACCAATAAAACTGAAATAATTTTTTTACTTACATTACTTGATACACGACACCACATGTAAACAATTAGGATAATGCACATCAAACAAGATATTTATAATGATATGGACTCACACATATATGACGTGATAACATTAGATGCACAACAATGTCATACTTCCTCAACAAACAATTTCAAACACTTGGAACATCACGAGTAGGAACCTTCCACGACACAACATTACCAAGGTTAAATACCTATTATGATTAGGTCCCATTTTTCAATCTTATACATTTAAAAAGCATTTAAGAAGTAAGCATATATTCCATTCTCAAGATACATACTCATTATTCCATTTAACATCATTGTTTAAACTAAATTTGTGCATACAAATTATGTGTTCATGTCTCAAATTTGTGTTTTCCATTTTAATAGGTTATTTATCACCGATGAAGCTCTCCTTCGCTTCCTACTTATGACACATTAGGCCTACCAGTTTATGTGACATCATTCAAGGTGCCTACGATTTTTTGTAGGAATCACTCCATAGTTTAATCTCATTTATCCTTGTTCTTATTACATTTATGTTGTTACTTTGGTCTTGTGTTGACATAATTTTAGAACAAGGTTGTAAAATATATAATACTTATTCTACACTTACAAATGAGAACTTTCCACGAAACAACATTTTCATGATTATATGTTTATTACAGTCTTATTTTCTTTATTGGACCTTAATTATTTGAAGGACACTTAGCATGTAAACCTTCCTTCCACTTGAAACTAGGTTTCATTTTTCTTTATTTCATTTAACATTTTACCTATGATGGTTTCATTTAAAATCTAACTTAAGTACACTTAAATTTGGTTTTTCTCCATTATAATAATTTCCATAACTCAGTTTTTAGTTCTATGCATTTTAAACATGTAAAAATATCCTAATGCTAGATCTTATGCCAAGGGTTTGTTCTGAAATAAGTTTACTTGAAGTTTAGTTTTACCTTCATTACACAAGAAAAACTGACATGAAGTTGGGGAAGTAATCTTAAGATTTAAAGGAGATTAGGGTCCAAGTTCCCTTTCCATATAATCTTCCATCCATCAGGGCATGTCTATTTCCTTTTTGAAGTTGTTATCATTCAATGCTTGGTTTGAGTCTTTGTTAATATTTACATGTCATAAGTTTTTTTCCATATGAATTCATGTTCTCATGAAAGTTTAATCTCACTAGGAGAAATCTACCCCTCCTTCTTTTAACAACATAAAAATATTCTAATTAAGATATGAGGGGAATTTCGAGTGTCCCTTTTCCTTAATTGACACCTCACTTACTCTTGATCTTATTACAATTACATTATTACTTTGTTCTCTTGTTAGTGTTCTTTTAAACAATATCAAGTTACAAAATACTTTCTCAACATTTAGGGTCTCAAGACTCCAAGGGGAGTGATTTCATGCCAAACATTTCATTTCACTATCATTAACCACTCAAACATTAAACATGTATTACAATGAGGACTCCAACTCACCTTATACTTCCAAATTCCTTTTAACACACTAAAAAAACTATTGGGTGATGCATTTCAAGGTATTGATAACCTCAAGGAGGTACCAAAATTAATTAAATAATTTATCTCCATACTCTACACCCTACTAAAGTCACAACTGGAGTAATCGAACACCCTTATCTCCCACAATCTTCGTGTAACTCAAGGTAACTTTGATACTTCTTTCCAAGCTAACACTCTTGTTTGAGAGGGGTTCAAACTTAATATTCTCATGTGTAGGTAACTAAAAACATAGGTTCCAATCAAATTTTTACATTCAACTTAAAATGGTTTCACTTAATTTGGTTCATATACCTTATTGCAATTAATTGTGTAACTCATTTGTTAATAGGGACATTTGTACGCTCATGAGACTACTAGTTCTTGTCCTAGGGAATTGTTTCTAAGAACATAATTACATGGTTTCACATCATACATTCATTACACAATAGGAACTAGTGGGAGAAAAAGAGGGAAGAGTTCATTTAAAAGATTAAGGTTCACAATTCTCTCTTTTTATTTATACTTTAATAATTGATTTGGTTCACATTAAAGTTTACACGTCATGAATTCCTTTTCTCACAACATAAGATGGTTTAATTATTTTACAAGAAATATCTAAATTTCACTTTTCTCCTAGAAAATCATCTCATGGTTACATTTCCAAAAACTAAGCATAAATTACAAATTTGTTATTTTCCACAATTAACTCTTAATATCATGTTATTGAAAACCAAATTGATAACCGAGATCGGGAATGGAACTCATCCATAATCCAAATCCTCAAATTTACTTTAAAGAGAAACTCCAATCTTTGTCACCTAGAAACCCTTCATTTTACACATATGCTTTGGCTTAAGAGGCTTACATTAGATTTTAAATTAGATTCTCTTGAGAAAACCTATACACCTTGTTACACGCATGAAAACAAATCCTAGGAGAAAGGACACATACTTAAGAGAATAATTAACCATTACCATTCATAATTGATGGGTTTGCGGCAAAGTCACTAAGTGTGCATTGTATTACGGTAACTTGAATTTGCGCTCCGAGATGTAACATTCCCATTTATGACTCTAGAACAAAGAATTTTTTTTTTTGATAATGTTCTCCACTCTAAATAATAATTATTTAGAAAGCACATTCCATTCTCAATTAATGTTATTTGTTCTTATATTTATAATATAGAACACACATTCGATGCCATTAGATCTCATAAAAAATAACCATACGCAACTATAATTAATCGATGGCTTGACGATCTCTCATTTCATGACTCAGAGTCTCATTGATCTCTCATTTCATGACTCGGCTTCTTACCAATCCTTCATGTTAATTCGATGTATTGTATACTAAGTACACTTGGTTCTCTTACCCTTTCGGGTATTGAAGTGTTCGTTTAAGAGGCCTATCTGAATATCTATTACCAATATCCATCTAAAATCCTTCTTCTTAAAATAGGTGATTTAGGACAACGCAACCAACAGCTTGCGATACTTTGGCCAAATATTTTCACATGCTTTGCATGATTATATTCCTAGACTACATATTAGTCAATGGAATATGTCCTTCACCTCACTTCATCTACTATCTAAAATGGTCTTCACCGAATCCTATCCTCTTGTCAAAGGCTTAACCTCAACTAAGGGTAGAAACATAGATTGGTATAGAGGACCACTCGTGGTGACTCGGGTACATAGACATACTCAATCTACCCGTGTCAATTGCATGTATCTAGTTACCTTCGGTCATTGGGAGTCCTTCTCTATACCAAAACATGTTCCTAAACTGACCTAGAGTGTAACCAAGTCAAGTCAAGGTTTATGTAATCTTAGATGATCCGATTGGAAGGGTGTTGCGGCATGTCGATTCTGCATAGTGTGTAATCATGAAGACCCCAATCTTCATGATGACGCATTGTTGCATTTGGCGTGTACCATCATCCCACGGAATCCTCTCATCTAGAGATACATATCTAGCTAAGAGGTTAATCATTTCTTATCTTAATAATTTAAGATTTAGTTTCAGCAACCTTTCTGATTTTCTAACCTCTTTGATCATTACAGTTGCAAGCTATACCTGACTCCAACTCATCATGTGATTAATTCTATAGCCTACCCTTCTTCCCGAGGGCTTGTATATCATTCCTTGGTTTCTTAATTTAAGTTTCAGACTTACAAATACCAAATCAGCTTAACATAGTAAGATTGACTTACTAAGCTAACCAAGTTCATTCATGGCTGGAATTAAATTCATGTTTCTTTATAATAGACTTCATTAGAATGAAGTCTATTTCTTATACACCTGTATCCATTATTTCTTGATTATCTTCCCTTAGTTAAGGTTTATTAAGAGGAGGTATGATATCCTCTTTCTGCATATCCTTTGGATACATCACTCCAAAAGAGTATTAACAAATTTTTATTTCTAAAACTAATTGCCCCTTCCTTATCATTCATTAATTAGGATCCATTTCCAATTATTACTTATATCAGAGTTCATAGGTATTTTACTCTTTTATTAATGTCAATTAATAGTTCATATTAACTTAAGTAATAATCATTTGTATGTTCCAGCCTAGAAGTTATATTTGAGAGAAGAATAGAGTATCAATTCCCACCCTTCCCATTATTTCATTTAAGTCCAACTGCCATTATTTAAACAGTATAAATACAAGAGAGTAGAAATAAATTCACAATCTCCTTTACAATAAATCCCAAGCGAAGGATACATCAATAAAAATGACACTCAATCCTTTTTCTCATTCCTCAAGGTAAAATATATACATTTTACAAGTCCAAACATTCGGACTTCACTCATGCCATTCAACATTGATGAACTCAAACAAAAATATAACTTGCCCTTTTTCAATTACATTTGAAAGGAATAATAATGCCTCTTAAAAGATCTAGCCTTTAATTAAACATGAGAAGCATCATAAAAGAACATGTCTTCTTTAACACTTACGGAATCCATCTAGCAAAAATTGCTAGCACGGGTCAGTTCATCGAACTGAGCATGTTAAGCACTAAAACATTAAAATGATGTGCTATTGACTAACTATCTCATTAAAATCACCCTATTTTATGAAACATTCAAGCAATTGAGATAGATATCACATAATAATTAAGTATCACTAAAGTAAGAACAGTTTAAATGACCTAGCCATAATAAATAAACATCATGATCAAACATCACTCGTAGATAGCAATCTCCTCGAAAAATTACAGCATACAAGTCGTATTGCATTCCCAAATACTTATCCGTTCCTTACTATAGTGTGTATAGTTCATTCCAAATTTAAACAAATGTTCCAAAAAATATTAACTCTAACAATTCCCAGAAGAGAGGTAATTGAGAGAAGTAATGAATCACCAATCATACAAATCAAGATCAAATTTCATTCTATCTTAGTAATTGGAAATTTTATGATGGAATAACTTCAATCCTAAACAAAAATTATTTCCCTCGTAATAATCACTTGGCTTCAACCAAGTTTAATGAAAAAGAGGGATAGTGATCGGATACCAAGAAGGTGACTTTTGTCACCCTTTAGAATTCAACAACACAACATAGTATTTACCCCATTCGGAGAAAATAGAATGTTTCGACATTTATGTACACCCAAGGAAATCGCACATCAATTCAATATCTCCTAACAAAATTTAAAATAGGAGAAGAAAGAAAGAAGTATTTCTTCCAATTATCCATTTTACAATCTCTTACGGTTAAAACGACCGAATTGGTCAATTTCATGCAAGGAGGAATAATAACGAGAGTTAACAATCAACTTTTCTCTTATGCACAAGAGTAACAATAATGAAACCCATAACTCGAAATGAGAGAGAAAGCAAAATAGAAGTGGATATTCAAAATGAGAGAGGTTCTCATTACTTCTTACCAATATTTAACGAAATATAAAAACTTTAACATGTAAATCGATTAAAAATAATGTACTTCTCTCAACCCAAAATAGGGAGGACCGAGTCTAAGTAGCTTCTAGCTACCCCGGTAGAAGTTTTCAATTTATTCATTTACAGCTAATCCAATTTGTCAAGCAAATACTAAACTTCCAATTCCATTCCCATATTAATATTCGTATACGCTACAAAAAGCATGTTCATCCTAAAGATTAAAATGATTAAAAGATTACAACCAAGTAAAACATGGTCCCAATTCCATAGGGATAAAAGAAATCATTTTTAATTTCGAAGGAAAATAATCCACCTTGGTTTAAAAACAATGGAAATCATAAAGGATTCGCCATTCATAGTACATATGTTCATCATCGAATTCAAAGGAAGAAAGAAAAACTGTATGCTCTAACTCAAATCCTTCGTGAGTAAACAAACCGAGCTAATCTCTGGTTTAAATAAGGAATTTATTTTTAAACAATTGTTTATGGGTACCAAATGTAAGAGAAACAACATATCCTTTCAAAGCATGCAAAGGTGAAGTCGATACGGTGATCCCAACGTCTTTAAGGAAACCACATCACATTTACAGCTTTATTGTGAGTACGGAAGAACAATTTAAATAAAGTTTTTCTTAACATCCCCAAGAATCCATAATTTTTGAGCATGTATAATTCGAAAATAGTAGACATATCACTGTTGCCTTCATAATTTAAACCCACAAAGAAACAACAAAACCAAACACCCATTTCATCAAATCTTAGCAAGAGTGAAGGAATTCACATCTAAATATAGTTTCAACTGAGAATATTGATTTTCTCATACATGCATTCAGAAAATACTCATATTGCATCTTTTCCAAACAACAAACTCAAGTAGAAGATCACAACCAAAACACACTAAAACATTTCCACAAAACCACTCATTTCTAAGAGAAGAGTTCTTTTAATGAAGATGTTTAGTAAAAAAGCATAATTGTTTAATAAGAAGAGCCTAACATGCCTGGTAAAATTTCTTGTTAACTCGTAGAAAGTAACAGCCGAGCTTCTCAAGAATTTCTTCTCTTCAAACAACGTCAACAGTCAAATCTCCCAACTACCTCCTTGTTTCCACAGGCTCTGAAATAGCTCGAAGGTGCTCAAGATCATGATGGATCGAAAAATAGACTCACAGGTTCAAAGGAGCAACCCATATGTGGAGCAAAAACTAGAAAAACCAAATGACCAACAACTTCCACAAAACCCACTCCTCCTCTTTCCTAGGTGGTTTCTTCACCGAAACCAATGCTATTGAATGCATTGAATGCTCTTTCCCTCTCTTTCCTCATGCCACCACCAATTCAAACTTGGCGAGTTTCCACTCAAAGTTTTTGCATGTATTTTAAATCTAGCGACGATGTTAGTTAGACATCCCACTAACCTTTCATGCCTCTCGCCAGACTTGGCAATTTAAGATGTAAGGACTGTAATTTATTCCACATTAATACCCTAGAAACCATCACCACTATCCTCCCTCTTGTCACGTAACCCATAGGTCCCCTTTAGGATTAGTAATAGTTTAGGTCATCTTATTAATAGTTAGGTTTCCACCTTAGCTCTTAGATCTTTGGAATTCATCTTAGGTTAAGTTGCAACCCTTAGATTAAAGTCCAAGTAGGATAGGACATTAAAACATAGATTAGAGTATAGACCTTAATAATTCAAAGTAATAGGTCCCAGGTCTAAACACCTTAGGTTAAAACCAACATAGTACAAGACATTCCATCCAAGGCTAAAATATTTGCCTTTATATCCTTATAACAAACCTTTTACCTTCTCACGCTATCCAATGTTATAAATTATGTATCCAGGAGATCCAATCTTACTGTTGGCATCATGATGCCAAATAAGAATACCTGAAACTAGGTCCTTCACAATTTACAACAAAACCCAACTTGGTTCCAAAATACCTTTCATTTAGAAGGTCAATGATCAAGATGACAATAAAGAAGAACTGAAGCATACCTTGGATCAATGGAATTGATTAAAGGTGTGCTGTTAACATTGATATATATATATATTTCAAGTGTGATAACAATCTTGTAGGTTCACAAGTTGTAGATCGCAAGATAAAATGACATTATTTCTAAGTAAGTAGAGTTACAGTAAGCATGAATTCTGAACAGTAATACTTACTCATTGCAAACATGATTTTCAAAGTCAAAGAATACACCTTCATATGACAATTCACATACCAACGTTTGCAGTGCCAATAATGGAAGTCATCATAGTAACCACCATGATCAAGACGTTACATACCTTCCTCCTTAAAAGAATCATCGTCCCGATGATTAAATTAGTCAAATCATTAAGATTTAGGACAAAATTCAGTTATCATCCTTCCATTCATATGTTCATAGCAGAACTAAATTTGAAAGTTCAAATTTTCAAAACAATATTTAAAATATCTATCAAATAGTTCAGTAACTGCCTAAGTTTGGCAGATTTATCATCAAAATATGGATAAAGTTTTTCAAATTTTATCAACTTTCAGAATTTATTCGATCAAATAAGTATGGAAAAGTAGATCTCATATCTTCAATATTTTCGAGGTCAGCACTTTCTTCATTAAAATGGTCCCACTTTGGACCTTACATTGGCTTATTTCATGATTTCTTAAGTGCAACTAGCGAGTTCCCAAAGACTCGAATGGGCTTAAAAACGATTATTCTGGGTCTTGGACCTACAAGGAATTCCAATTCAACACATGTGATAAATTTGAAACGTATTTCTTAAGCAAAGAAATATGGAAAACATCATGCATTCGTGATAAAGTAGGAGGTAAAGCTAAACAATAAGCTACAGGGTTGATTACTTCAAATACTTCAAAGGGTCCCACATAACAATGTGATAACTTGGCAACCTTGCCAAAAGTTATAGAACTCTTTTTCGGCTTAACCTAAAGAAATAATTTCTCACCAAGTTCAAATTTCCTGTCAACCCATTTTAAGTCTTCATAGCTCTTTTGCCTATCGGAAACCTCTTTCAAGCATTCACGAATCATTTTAACTTGTTGTTCCATTTCTATAAGGATTTCGGCCCAATTATCTCTCTATCCTCAATGTTGTCCCAGCTAACAGGGGTTCTACATTTCCTTCCGTATAATGCTTCGAAAGGTGCCATTTTTAGAGAGGCATGATAAGTATTATTATAAGCAAACTCAACTAATGGAAGGTACTCCTCCCATTTATACTGCTGATCCATGCAATACATTCTTAACATATCCTCTAAAACTTGATTAACTCTTTCAGTTTGTCCATCCATTTCCAGATGATACGTAGAGCTGAAATTCAACTTAGTTCCCAAAGCAGCATTAAGCATTTTCTAGAATCTTGATGTCATTCTTGGGTCTCTATCCGATATGATCAATTCAGGTACTCCATGTAATCTAAAAATCTCATGCACAAATCTTCTTGCTAACATGGGTGAGTCATCCTTTAGATTACTAGCAATAAAGTGTGCTACTTTGGTTAGTTTATCAACAACTACTAAGATGACATCATGTTTATTCTTTGACATAGGTAGTCCTTGAACAAAATCCATGGTTATCACTTGCCATTTGTACTATGGAATGCTTTGTGAGGGTACAATAAACTGGCTGGATGCATATGTTCCGCTTTGACATGTTGACATTCTAAGCAGTGCGTCACAAATTCTATTACGTCCTTTTTCATCCCTTTCCAAAAATATTGTTGCTTTATATCAGCAAGCATCTTTGTAATGCCAGGGTGCCCGAAAAATGGTGAATTGTGAAATTCAATTAGTAATTTCTTTCTTAAATCATTTGCCAAAGGTATGTATACCCTATTTTCAAATCGTAAGATTCCTTCATTGTCAAAGTGAAAACCTTTATACCTCACATCTTTTGGATCTGCAGCAAGTGTTGTCTTTACTTGCTAAAAATAAGAATCAGACTCCATGACATTTTTCACTTCATCTTTAAACTGAGTTCTCAATGTTATAAGAGTAGAAATGTGCTTCCTACGGCTTAGAGCATATGCTACTCTATTTTCCTTGCCTTTAATATAACTTATATCAAAATCATACTGAGATAGAAATTCCAACCATCTTCATTGTCTTGCATTCAAGTTTGGTTGAGTAAAAATATACTTCAACCCAAGATGGTCAGTTTTTAGTTCAAAAGGCTTACCGAGAAGGTAATTCCTCCATATTTGAAGTGCATGAACTATGGCAGCAAGCTCTAGGTCATGTGGAGCATAATTCCATTCATGTAACTTGAGTTTTCTACTTTCATATGCTATGACATGGTCATCCTGCAAAAAGAATTCCTCTGAGACCTTCCCCGGATGCATACGTTATAATAAGAAATTTCCCATTGGGATCAGGTACAGTCAAAATAGGTGTTGAAGTTAACTATTCCTTTAGAATCTTAAAGGTAGATTCACATTTATCACTCCAAACAAATTTCTTGTCTTTCTTCTGTAATGAAGTTATTGGTGCAGCAATCTTGGAAAAGTCCTTAACAAATTTTCTATAGTAGCTAGCAAGACCCATGAATCTTTTAACTTCATGCACGTTTAGGGGCACAGCCACGAGTTATAGCTAAAATCTTTAAAGGATCTACAACTTCCATTCTTGCTTATAACATGTCCCAAATAGTGCACTTCTGTGTCATAAAAGGAACATTTAGATAACTTACCATACAACTTTCTCTTTCTCAAGATTTCCAACACTATCCTCAAATGCTCATGGTGTTCCTCAACACTTTTAGAGTATATGAGAATATCTTCCAAGAATACTAACACAAACTTGTCCAAGTATTCTTGAAAAATATTGTTCATCAAGTTCATAAAGGTGGCATGTGCATTGGTCAATCCAAAAGGTAAAACTGTGAACTCATAATGCCCGTACCTTGTTCTAAAAGTTGTCTTATGTATGTCTTCATCCTTTATTCTCAACTCGATGATACCTTATCAAAGATTTATTTTAGAATAAACCGATGCTCCATGCATCGATCAAATAGGTCATTGTATGTACCTAAAATTATAGGTCTTGCACCACCAAACAATGTTACACATGCCCCAATGATGATATAGGTCTCCTCGCAAGGTGTTCGGGATCTAGAAAATCTCTCCAAGTATGTGTTAACATCCCGCATGCCCCATTTATCCCCTACATGCTTTGCCTTTTCCTTCCCTCTCTTTTCCTTTGCCTTTTGGTCTTGATGATGAAACCACCACCCCGCCAGGGTGGCGGTCCTGCACGCATTTTTCCAGAATGTTTCTTTTATCACGACTAGTATAAAAATAAACGTTTCACTAGATTTTCACCGCCTTTGCTTGTATTTATGATTCTGGTTCCCTAGAATAGTGTTTTGGCATTGTTTATGGTTTAAGAGATCAAATTGGTTTTCACCTTTGGGTAAATGGGATTCTATAAATAGCTGGCTTGTGCTCAAGCAAATGGCCCCTCAAATTTGCCTCTCAATGTCTCATTTCAATACCTTAGCCTTTCACTCTCACTTAGGATTCATAGTTTCATTTATTGTATGCATGGTTAGTGTTGTTTAGCTGTTAGGAAGCCACATAATCTTCTTGTGCTAGTGTAGTTACTATTTCATGCAATTCATTGGAGTAGGATAGTTTCGTTTTCATCGAAGCCATTAAAGTTGTAGGTCTTGTTCGTCAAGCAGGATAGTTTCAGGTTCTAGATGTTTTATATTGTATGTCTCACAATAAATCCCGCTAGGAATTACATAAGCCAAGCTCTGTTCTCTTGCACTATCCCTCTCCTACATGTATTGTATTCGATCTGTATCCTAAAGATCTCGTTATTTCGATACCAACTTTTGTTGATGCTAACATCACACGCTTTTCTAGATTCACGTGAGCACGAAGGAACGAGGAGATCATACTGAGGGGACAAAGCCACACACAACTAGGATTCACCACTGTTCTACAAAATCTAGGTTCAAGCTTTCAAAGTTCTAGTTAAAACATATCAAATAGAGTAGTCAATCATTTCATTTTAGTTAATCTCACTTTCGATATTTCCGTAAAGTCATGTGGGATTGATAGTTTCTAAGAAACTATGATTCACTCCTCACTTCTGAGGTAGGATCAAGAGTCTTTCAAATAGATTAGATCCATTATCTCAAGGTTACTTATAATAGAATTACAAACTGCACGCATGACAAGTAGCTATACTCTCGGTTGCTTTGTTTTTTTAATTCCATTATTAGTTTAATTGTCAATTTCTAGATATATTAGATAATTTCTCTTTTAAATTCTGTTCAGTAGTTTATCAATAAAGATCAGATTTAGGAATATACATAGATATATCTTGCGTAGTTAATTTATTCTATCATTAGTTAGACTTATATCATTTCCTTTTGCATGACAATCATGGGACCTAGAGAGCCCAGAGAATACGTATTCAAACCAATCATGCCTCAACCCAATCTTGTTACAATAATAGCTGATATAGATCAGAATCTTAGAATCCAAGTCTTCCGAACAACAATAGACTTACAACAGATCAGCTCATAGTTAAGAGGGTTAAACATAGAAGATGACCAAGCACACACATTCTGGTCAAACCAGCCAAACTATAGATTACCCTAGATAAAAATCCACATGACTGTAGAAGGGCTTGAAAGAGAGAAAACATTGGTTGTGACCCTTTGGTCCCATAGCTAGACGCAGGAGACATTCTCACTGATATAGACACTAGCTTAAGAATTCAGGTTGCTAGAACGCTTGTAAGACACTTTAAGAAGATCGCACAACTTGTGGTTCTAAACATAGAGGTTGAAAAGGCATACGACTATTGGATACTAGGGATTAGGGACTAATTCACGCACATGACCATAGCAGGTCCACAACAACCACGAATCTACGATTGTGATCCACATATCCTGACAACCCAACGAGTCCACAAGTCAATCCGGCGTTGACAATCGGCTTACGCACATTAGTATTTAGATCCACTCCACTTCCACTTATCATCATCACATAGTTATCCTTATTGGACGTAGCAACTAATGAAGCTAAGAATTTCTTGATAGACCTCTTCATGTAGTTAGGTTCATTTTGTCCACTTGTTTCGCAAATTTGTGATCAAAGAACTTTTGCTCAAAGCAATTAATTACAAAATTCTAGTGGATTTAATGTAATCATTCAAATCATAATCCTTCACTTTCATGGTCACATCATCAATCGTTTCAAAATCATTTCATCAAATAAAGCTAGAAATGAAAAAGTATTAATGGTAACCATACCAAGATCTACGAGGGTTGTTCTCACTTTTGGTTTCTTCCTAGGATAGGTGTCTTGCCTATGGTCTGTTCTAGAAGCTTCATCGTGTCACATCTATCCCGTATGTATATCTCTTTGGAAATAAGAACACACTGACATTTTGCTCAAATATACAAGTCAAATATAGATCAAAAAGAAATTTTATTTTTACACATTTCCTTGCCCTACCAACCTTCGGTGATGAGCTTGCATCTCTTACTAGTGATGTAGGGTTGGGAAAGGATGGGAATGCCCTTACTCACTTGTACCTTGTCCATGGTGATAAGCCCATGCTTCTGACTAGTAGCATGGGGCAAGGTATGGGGGGTCCTCTTGACAATAAACATTGAAGGTCGTCAGCAAACAATTCAAATGAACCTTTGAAATCTTGAGTCAAAAACAAATGAATCAGATGTCCAAAATTCCAAGAGAGCTCAAAATCCCGAAAACTAGATTTTGTCTACAATGTGGCCATCTACGGATCTAAGTCTAGATAAACCGCAAAGCAAGTAGCATTCTAAACTATGGAGTCACTTGGGTAGAGTAGGTTTGTAGTGTCCTAATTTGGTTCCACCAAATCTTTGTCTATCTTTCATCACTACCATTCAACAAATTTCATAACTTGTGCCCTTTCTAGCTCTTGGTGATGAGCCCTCGCATCTTACTAGTTGCATGGAGATAGGAGTGGGGCAAGTTCATTTGCTCATCGTACTAGTTTATCATCACATTTTGTCAAAACCAATATGAAGTACCAAAAATTGCTTATAGAAACTAAGGTTCAAGATCACATTGTGTCTACATTATCATATATCAGCATCACGAAATACAAAAAGAAAGAAAGCATTTGTATCATTTTTCCTCCATTGCATACATTCTGAAAAGCATATAAAAACAACATCATAGTTTACATGTGGAAATGAATCACAAAAACATAGATACCAAAGGTCTGATCCAAAAGATTATATATATATATATATATATATATATATATAAAATCAAGTTTCCTGTACAATGCCATCATGTGCTAAGCATGGTCAAAATGCTCAAAGAGCCCGGAAATACAAAATACATCATACAAAAACAATCTACGAGAGCCGGTGGCCTCTCAACCCCTATGAGATCCCTCTAAAGGTGCATGCCCACATCTAGGACTCTAGCTATGCCGACACTCTGAGTGCACGGAGGGCTCACGATCCCGAGGAGCAGCTATGGTCTCGCCATGAGAGTGACTCCTCATCAGGTGCTCTGCTTGTCTTGTATCCTACCAACTTGGTATGGAGGGTAGACACCATCCTGGCCACATGCCAGACAGGGGAAAAACATCGGTATGCCTACCACAGGCTGTGGCCGAGGGCTCCCCTGCATCCACGGATAGCTCCGTGCACGGGTCTTCTCCATGGGGATCATCAGGGTATCAGTGCATACCCGGTGAATCAGGTCTCGCCACTCATCAGTTGTCTCTACAAGTAAAGGAGAGAAATGAATTAGAAATAATCAAAAGATAGAAACAAAAACAAAAGGAGAGATAACAACTAAGGCAATCCTAAACAAACTTTAAGGAGAAGGATGATAACTCACTCGGATCTCTGGGCCTCCAAGATGGATCCCTAGGGTCAGCACCTGCCACAGATGCCACTGTTGGCTGATGCACTCCTCCTGTGCCTGGGGCCACATAACGTCCTACTACAGACTCATCCTCTCTCGCCCAAGCCCTGAGAAAGTGGATCCTCTGAAGCTAAGGTCACCCTCTCTACACTCTACTCTCTGCTCTCTCTTCCCCGTAAGATATCTTGAGTGTCATGCCACTCAGGATCACTGTCCTCCTCTCTGCCTGACTCACTAACCTCAGCCTCGGTCTCCTCCTCTATCTCTCCCCGTGAACTCCTTAGACTTAGAATCTATGTCAATGGGTTCATCGCTGCTGTGGCGGTGGAGCAAAGTGGCAATCAAGTAAGGGTGCCTGAGGAGCACCAACTCTCACTCAAGTGCGTACTACCCTCCTAGATGCAATGGGGACACAAGGAGTAACAACTATCCAACCTCGGCCTCTAGGACCTCCTGGCCTCCCAAAATGATCTATATATTGGCACTACTAGGGGAAGCATACCCACGTAAGGAAGGTCAAATTACGAGAGGCACTTGACCAAACGGATGTATCTCCACCCTCCCCATCCCGTTTACAAGCTACCCCGTGGTGGAGTAAGAAATACAAGTAAGAGCCTCCTCACCCCATAAACCTCCATGGCACGATAAGGTGTGGCCTCCATGTCATCGGTGGTCAAGAAGGTGGTCGGCCGGTGAGGTGCTCTCCCGAGCACCGACATGTCCGTCCATCTGGATACCCTCACAGCCTCCTCAGATCCGCCACCTCTACACCTCTCACATAGGGGATAAAACGCTCGTAGACCTAGCTCATAACCAGGGTCAGATGGCTTAAGGACTACCCCTGTAAATGAACCACCCAGTACAGATCATGATAAGTAGTCCCAAGAATGTCGGCTCCCCATGCGTAAATCTGGCCATGTCCCTCAATCTATGCAACAATGGGGACCAGCAATACAGTAAGGTGTCTCCTCCCTTGTCCCCGATCAATCTCAAGGCAAGGATCCCCATAATGGCCTAACGAATCAAGGGGATAGGCAGGCTAGGAATAGATCAGACCCTCACCCCCTTCTTTGAACCAGTGGAGATAACTGCATCTCCCATATATGAGGCCCACTATGCTATCTGAGCCCGTGACCTGCTTGTCTCAAGTGTGAGTGTCTCGATGATCGGGACCCCGAGTGCTGTAAACATCCTCCAAAGTAATGGTCCACTCACCCCAGACTCCTGGTAATCGAAAGTGTTCCGATTAGCATCCCAATATGAAAACAAGTCACAAAGTATGTGACTAGAGGGTGCAACATGCGGGACCCGTGATATGCACAATATACCGGCCCTCTGAAGAGTGTCCTGCTCATCCTGAGAAAGGGCATCCAATACTGCCAGAAGCCAATCACACTCCTCTCTCGCTCCATCGGATATACTCCTCCTTCACCTGCATACACCCAAAAACACACAAAAAGGAGTAAGTTAGTATTCAAATGACATTAGAAAAATCATGAAAACATATAAGAATGCTAAAAATGCAAAAACGAATTCAAATAAGTGTTGTTTATGCATTCTGTGCAGGACCACCACCCTGAGCAGGCGGTGGTTCCATAATCACCACCTTAAAGGCGGTGGTCTTGTAACCACTACCCCGATCGGGCAAGCGATCGCAGTAACCGCTGCCCCCGCCCCAAGGCGGTGGTCGTGTCCCAAAATCCCACGCGGGTCATGTGCCCTAAAAATGGCTAAAAATGCAAAATAAAGACCATTTTGACTAAAACAAAGCCTACCCAGTAGGCGCGCCCCCTAAGTGACCCTATTAAAACTAACATTTTCAAAAATAATCCCCCCATGACAAAGATTTCACCATTTTAACATTTTGGGGATAAAAACGATAAATCGAGAAAAACTAACCTGTGATCTCGCGGGTTGGTGTTCCGCTCGTGGAGGCATGATCATGATCTCGTCCCGAACGTTTTGACTATACTCTCATCAGAAACCATCACCGTGGGTCCCAGAGCTCAAAATCAATCAAATCAACATGCGCAAATGAATAGGAAAATGGGCCCACTTTTACATATATAACATCCTCGACTTATTCAGAATGCCCCTTTTCACGGGTTTGGAGTGCCGACAGAGGTAAGTTCTTATCCCCGTGTAAATGGTACATCCTCATTTCATAATATTTTAGTATTTATTTTCCGATCTATTTTGTCTATCTGCACTTGAGTCCTCTTTTCATTTTGTAGGTGGTGGGAATTTTAGATGGCGTCATTTCGACACACGGACGTATCAGGTATAACTTCTAATTTCCCATTTTGGGACTGCCATACTGGACCCACCATTTTACGCCTCTTCATGGCTAAAATGCTTCTCCGAGGGGGCAATATGTACGTACCCAAAATTGTAGGGTACTGCACCACTCGGAACAATGTTACACGTGCCCCAATGATGATACAGGTCTCCTCGCAAGGTGTTCGAGATCTGAAAAACTCTCCAAGTATGCGTTAACATCCCGCATGCCCCGTTTAGCCCTTGCATGCTTTTCTTTTTCCTTCCCTCTCTTTTCCTTTGCCTTTCGGTCTTCAGTGACGAAACCACCGCCCTGCCCAGGGTGGTGGTCCTGCACGCATTTTTCCAGAACATTTCTTTTATCACGACTCGCATAAAAATCAACGTTTACCAGCTTTTTTCACCACCTTTGCTTGTATTTATGATTCTAGTTCCCTGGAATAGTGTTTTGGCATTGTTTATGGTTTAAGAGATCAAATTGGTTTTCACCTTTGGGTAAATGGGATTCTATAAATAGCTAGCTTGTGCTCAAGCAAATGGCCCCTCAAATTTGCCTCTCAATTTCTCATTTCAATAGCTTAGCCTTTCAATTTTGCTTAGGATTCATAGTTTCATTTATTGTATGCATGGTTAGTGTTGTTTAGTTGTTAGGAAGCCACATAATCTTCTTGTGCTAGTGTAGTTACTATTTCATGCAATTCATTAGAGTAGGATAGTTTTGCTTTCAGTCGGAAGCCATTAAAGTTGCAGGTCTTGTTCGTCAAGTAGGATAGTTTCAGGTTCTAGACGTTTTATGTTGTATGAATCGCAATAAATCTCGCTAGGAATTACATAAGCCAAGCTCTGTTCTCTTGTGCTATCCCTCTCCTACTCGCATTGTATTTAGTCTGTATCCTAAAGCTCCC
This sequence comes from Taxus wallichiana var. yunnanensis, assembly GCA_018340775.1. Classification (NCBI taxonomy): domain Eukaryota; kingdom Viridiplantae; phylum Streptophyta; class Pinopsida; order Cupressales; family Taxaceae; genus Taxus; species Taxus wallichiana. The sequence continues at coordinate 933,867,987 of CM031240.1, read as the reverse complement.
ATTTTTTTGATACCAAATTCTGTTGATGCTAACATCACATGCTTTTTTGGATTCACATGAGCATGAAGGAACAAGGAGATCATACTGAGGGGACAAAGCCACACATAACCAGGATTCGCCACTATTCTACAAAATCCAAGTTCAAGCTTTCAAAGTTCTAGTTAAAACATATCAAATAGAGTAGTCAATCATTCCATTTCAATATTACCGGGAAGATGTGGGGATTGATAGTTTCTGAGAAACTATGATTCACTCCTCACTTCTGAGGTAGGATCGAGAGTCTTTCAAATAGATTAGATCAGTTATCTGGTTACTTAGAATAGATTTACAAACTATACGAGACAAGTAGCTATACTTTCGGTTGCTTTGTTTGTTTTAATTACATTATTAGTTTAATTGTCAATTTATAAATATATTAGATAATTTCTCTTTTAAATTATGTTCAGTAGTTTATCAATAAAGATCAAATTTAGGAACATACATAGATATATCTTGCGTAGTTAATTTATTCTATCATTTAGTTAGACTTATATCATTTCCTTTTTTGACAATCATGGGACCTAGAGAGCCCAGAGAATACATATTCGAACCAATTGTGCCTTAACCCAATCTTGTTACAGCAATAGCTGATATAGATCAGAATCTTAGAATCCAAGTCTTCCAAACAACAACAGACTTACAACATATCAGCTCATAGTTAAGAGGGTTAAATATAGAAGACGACCAAGCACACACATTCAGTCAAACCAGCCAAACTACAGATTACCCTAGGTAAAAATCTACATGACTGTAGAAGGGCTTGAAAGAGAGAAAACATTCAGTGTGACCCTTTGGTCCCACAACCTAGACGCATGAGACATTCTCACTGATATAGACACTAGCTTAAGAATTCAGGCTGCGAGCGCCTGTAAGACACTCCGAGAAGATTACACAACTTGTGGTTCTAAACATAGAGGTTGAAAAGGCATATGACTATTGGATACTAGGGATTAGGGACTAATTCCGCACATGACCATAACAGGTCCACAACAACCACGAATCTATAGTTGTGATCCACAAATCCCACAACCCAACGAGTCCATAGGTCAATCCGACATTGACGCTGGCTTACGCACATTAGTATTTAGATCCACTCCACTTCCACCTATCATCATCACATAGTTATCCTTGTTGGATATAGCAGCTAACGAAGCTAAGGATTTCTGGACTAGACCGGAGAATCACCCGTAGAGTCCACTATATCCATCATCCATCCTATGACCCTATCTGGAGATATATACGAGACAATCCCAGGTCATTTTCCCCGTATCCCACAACCTATAGACTGGATTACGCTAGAGCTCGATATTGATTGAGCCTTCAAGCAGTCATCCTCACCGATTGATCTATCACACTAGTTCAGGTTAGGAGGGCCTTCTTTGCCTTAGATTCATAGATTCCACTAGTGTGTGTCGAAGACATAAGATTGCCTAACTAGCTTGTCTGCATCCCACACATAGTCCATCCCCACCAGCTGTCTCGGCACGACCTCGGGAGGTCAAGTGCGAGGAAGAGTTACTTGTAGATTCCCATGCTCGCTTGTCACTTTTCCATCATACTGATCATCAATTCTAGGAAGCAGATATCGATTCTTAATAGTTGTCTTGTTCAACATTTTGTAATTAATGCATAATCTAAGTGTGCCATCCTTCTTTTCACAAAATTACCGGTGCTTCCCAAGGTGAGATACTCGATCTTATCAACCCTTTGGACAAAATTTCCTGCAACTAAGCCTTAAGTTCTACCAATTCGATGGTAGTAATTCTATAAGGTGCCTTAGATATGGGCTCGGTTCTGGTTTGATCTCGATCCTAAAGTCAAACTCCCTTTTGGGTGGAAGACCTGGTAATTCTTCTAGAAATACATCCCTAAAATTTTGTAACAAGGGGTATTTTTTTCATAAAATCATTACCCTCTTCTATAGTTTCAGAAATATTTACCACATATAAGGTGTAGCCTTTGTTTTTGGCCTTTTTAAGTTGCATTGTTGACAACCTTCTAACTGAAATCTCATGTTTTACACCCTGAATGACTGTTGTTTTTTGCAGGTCATCTAAGCAACTAATCTATTTCTCAAAATAGTCAACCTTTGCCTTATGCTCAGCTAGCCAGTTAACACCTATGATTACATCATAAGACCCCAAAGGAGCAACATAAAGGTCAAATTCTGTGGAAAAACTAGGCAAGTCAAGGACTTCCCTAAAAAGACACATACTAACCGTATGAACAACATTATTTCCGTAATGCACAGTCCATGATTTTTCCATTTCTAAGCTCTTATTTTTAATTTTGAAGCTAACTTAGTAGAAATAAATCATTCAAGATGCTCAAGTATCAAAATTATAGTCACGGGTATACCAAATAACTTACCTGAAACTTCTACGGGTGTGGCTTGCTTTTCATCCTGCATGTTAGCTATTGCAACGTGTATTCTATGTTGCTGATTGTGGTCATCCTTCTTCAAAGGACAGTGACTCGTGTAATGATCCTTGCCATAATTAAAACAGCCTCCAACAGGCCCCTTCCTAGGCTCAAATTTATTTCCTGCCTTGAAGTTATCATTCTAGCTTCCGTAGGACTTCTGCCCATTATTATTGTTTTTGAAAAAGTTGTTCCGCATACTAGCAACATGTTTGTTTATTGTTGTTTTCTTATTGTTATCAGTGGAAAATTTATTTTTCATGCCAAACCTCTTCCAAGGTCCCTTTTTTGGTGCAAGAGATGAAGAAGAGTTCAGCACCTTCTTTCTAATTTCCTCTCTATGAGCAGAGATTGCTCTTAATTTTTGTTCTTGCCTTATGGATTTTTCAACAACTCCTTCCATAGTGGTTGGACCGTGAACATCCACCTCACCACCTATGATGGGATTCAGCCCCATGATAAATTTTCGTATTCTGAACTTCTCATCAGTCTGATACTGAGGCACGTACTTAAGGATTTTAGTAAACCCTTCCCAGTATTCTGTCACAGTTGACTTCCCTTGAGATAAGTTCTGAAATTTAGTCATTTTCTGATCATAATAAAGTTGAGGCAGCTACCATTTCTGAAGTAACTTTTAAATTGATCCCAGGTTATATCTGATTCAACAATATTCAACTCAGCCTTTCGGCTGTCCCACCATAAAGATGCCTCATGGGAAAGCTGATACACTCCCCATATTGCTTTTGTTTCCTCAGAGAAGTTTCTTATAGCAAAGTACTTCTCCATTTCACTGAGCCAGCTTCTCACCCCATCTCTAGTGTAGCCCTATAAAACTTAGGAGGGCTTATTATTTTATATCATTGGTGAGTTCTACTACTAATCTTGCCCTTTTATTTTCAGGCTAATTAGGCACGTTCACATTACTATTATCAACACCCTGATTCCTTCCATTGGTGTTGTCCACAGGAGGTGGCTGATCATCATTATCAACATCTTCTTCCTCCTCATTGCCCATTACTTGTTGTTCCAACACAGCCAAATGATCTCTTGTGTCTAGGAGGGCAGCAAGGATCTCATCGAAGTTTTTGGGTAGTAGCTGCTTCTCCACCCGGTGGCGGGTTGTTTGCAGCATTTCCTCTTGTTCTAACCATTTTTTGTTTAACAAGAAAGCATAAGTTTAATTAGATTATGGACATAATAGGTCCAACTGTTGCAACATTCAACTTTGATACCAAGATGTAACATTCCCATTTATGACTCTAGAACAAGGATTTTTTTGATAATTTTCTCCTCTACATAATCATTATTTAGAACTCAAATTCCATTCTCAATTAATGTTCTTTATTCTTATATTTATAATATAGAACACACATTCCATGCCATTAGATCTCATAACAGATAACCATATGCAGCTGTAATGACTCGATGGACTGCCGATCTCTCATTTCATGACTCGAGTCTCATCGATCTCTCATTTCATGACTCGGGCTTCTTCTTGACCCTTCATGTTAATTCAATGTATTGTATACTAAGTATACTTGGTTCTCTTACCCTTTTGGGTATTGAAGTGTTTCATTTAAGAGGCCTATCTAGAATATCTGATTACCAATATCCATCTGAAATCCTGCTTCTTAAACTAGGTGATTTAGGACAACACAACCAACAACTTGCGATACTTTGGCCAAATATTTTCACATGCTTTGCATGATCATATTCCTAGACAGAAATACTCATCAATGGAATATGTCCTTCACCTCACTTCATCTATTATCTAAAATGGTCTTCACTGACTCCTGTCAGTCCTCTTGTCCAAGGTTTAACCTTAACCCGATTAGCAACATAGATTGGTATAGAGGACCACTCGCGGTGACTAAGGGTACATAGACATACTCAATCGACCCAGGTTGATTGCATGTGTTTGGTTACCTTCAGTCATCAGGAGTCCTTCTCTATACCAAATCATGTTCCTAAACTGACCTAGAGTGTAACCAAGTCAAGTCAAGGTTTATGTAATCCTAGATGATCTGATTCGGAAGGGTGTTGCGACATGTCAGCTGCAACAGTGTGTAATCATGAAGACCCCAATCTTCATGATGACGCATTATTGCAGTTGGTGTGTACCATCATCCCACGGAATCCTCTCATCTAGAGATACATATCTAGCTAAGAGGTTAATCATTTCTTATCTTAATAATTTAAGATTTAGTTTCAACAACTTTTCTGATTTTCTAACCTCTTTGATCATTATAGTTGCAAGCTATACCTAACTCCAACTAATCATGTGATTAATTCTATAGCCTACCCTTCTTCCCGAGGGCTTGTATATCATTCCTTGGTTTCTTAATTTAAGTTTCAGACTTACAGTCCAAATCAGCTTAACATAGTAAGATTGACTTACTAAGCCTAACCAAGTTCATTCATGGCTGGAATTAAATCCATGTTTCTTTATAATAGACTTCATTAGAATGAAGTCTATTTCTTATACACCTGTATCCATTATTTCTCAATTATCTTACCTTAGTTAAGGTTTATTAAGAGGAGGTATGATATCCTCTTTGCATATCCTTTGGATACATCACTCCAAAAGAGTATTAACAAATTTCTATTTCTAAAACTAATTGCCCTTCCTTATCATTCATTAATTAGGATCCATTTCCAATTATTACTTATATTAGAGTTCATAGGTATTTTACTCTTTTATTAATGTCAATTAATAGTTCATATTAACTTAAGTAATAATCATTTATGCGTTCCACCTAGAAGTTATATTTGAGAGAAGAATAGAGTATCAATTCCCACCCTTCCTATTATTTCATTTAAGTCCAACTGCCATTATTTAAACAGGTATAAATATAAGAGAGTAGAAGTAAATTCACAATCTCCTTTACAATAAATCCCAAGCAAAGGATACATCAATAAAAATGAAACTCAATCCTTTTTCTCATTCCTCAAGGTAAAATATATACATTTTACAAGTCCAAACATTCAGACTTCACTCATGCCATTCAACATTGATGAACTCAAACAAAAATATAACTTTCCCTTTTTCAATTACATTTGAAAGGAATAATAATGCCTCTTAAAAGATCCAACCTTTAATTAAACAGGAGAAGCATCATAAAATAACATGTCTTCTTTAACACTTACGGAATCCTTCTCGCAAAATTGCTAAGACGGGTTAGTTCGTCGAATCCGAGCATGTTAAGCACTAAAACATTAAAATGATGTGCTCTTGACTAACTATCTCATTAAAAGAACCCTGCTTTTATGAAACATTCAAGCAATTGAGATAGATATCACATAAGAATTAAGTATCACTAAAGGAAGAACAAATTAAACGACCTAGCCATAATAAATAAACATCATGATCAAACAACACTCTTAGTTAGCAATCTCCTCAGAAAATTACAGCAGACAAGTCATATTACATCCCCAAATACTTATCCATTCCTTACTATAGTGTGTATAGTTCATTCCAGATTTAAACAAATGTTCCAAAAAATATTAACTCTAACAATTCCCAGAAGAGAGGTAATTGAGAGAAGTAATGAATCACCAATCATACAAATCAAGATCAAATTTTGTTCTATCTCAGTAATTGGAAATTTTATGATGGAATAAATTCAATCCTAAACAAAAATTATTTCCCTCTTAATAATCACTTGGCTTGAACCAAGTTTAATGAAAAAGAGGGATAGTGATCGGACACCAAGAAGGTGACTTTTGTCACCCTTCAGAATTCAACAACATAGCATAGTATTTACCCAAATCAGAGAGAAAATATAATGTAAATCACATTTACATACACCCAAAGGAAATCGCACATTGATTCAATATCTCCTAACAAAAATTTAAAAGAGGAGAAGAAAGAAAGAAGTATTTCTTCCAATTATCTATTTTACAATCTCCTACGGTTAACACGACCGAACTGGTCGATTTCATGCAAGGAGGAATAATAATGAGAGTAAACAGTCAGAGAGAGATAACAATCAACTTTTCTTTTAAGCACAAGAGTAACAGTAATGAAACCCACAACTCAGAAAGGAGAGAGAAAACAAAATAGAAGTCGATAGTCAAAATGAGAGAGGTTCTCATTACTTCTTACCAATATTTAACTGAAATATAAAAACCGTAACATGTAAATTGGTTAAAAACATTGTACTTCTCTCAACCCAAAACAGGATAGTCTCAGTAGCTTCTAGCTACCCTGGTAGAAGTTTTCAATGAATTCATTTACAACTAATCCAATTTGTCAAGAAACTACTAAACTTCCAATTCCATCCCCACGTTAATAGCCGTATACGCTACAACAAGCATGTTCATCCTAAAGATTAAAATGATTAAAAGATTACAACCAAGTAAAACATGGTCCCAATTCCACAGGGATAAAAGAAATCATTTTTAATTTGAAGGAAAAGAATCCACCTTGGTTTAAACACAATGGAGATCATAAAGGAGTCACCATTCATAGTACATATGTTCATCATCGAATTCAAAGGAAGAAAGAAAAATTGTATGCTCTAACTCAAATCCTTCAGGTAAACAAACTGAGCTAATCTCTGGTTCAAATAAGGAGGTTATTTTTAAACAATCATTTATGGGTACCAAATGTAAGAGAAACAACATATCCTTTCAAATCATGCAAAGGTGAAGTCGATACGGTGATCCCAAGGTCTCTAAGGAAACCACATCACATTTAAACTGTATTGCGAGTAAGGAAGAACAATTTAAATAAAGTCTTTCCTTAACATCCCCACTAATCCATAATTTTTGAGCATGTATAATTCAGAAAATAGTAGACATATCATTGTTGCCTTTAGTAATTCAAACCCACAAAGAAAAAACAAACCAAACACCCATTTCATCAAATCTTAGCAGCAGTGAAGGAATTCACATATAATTATAGTTTCAACTGAGAATATCGATTTTCTCATACATGCATTCAGAAAATACTCATATTGCATCTTTTTCCAAACAAAAACTCAAGTAGAAGATCACAACCAAAACACACTAAAACATTTCCACAAAACCACTCATTTCTAAGAGCAGAGTTCTTTTAATGAAGACGTTTAATAAAAAGCATAACTGTTTAATAAGAAGAGCCTAACATGCATGGTAAAATTTCTTGTTAACTCGCAGAAAGTAATAGCCGAGATTCTCAAGAATTTCTTCTCTTTAAACAACGTCAATAGTCAAATCTCCCAACTGCCTCCTTGTTTCCACAGGCTCAAACAACTCAAAGGCACTCAAGATCACGATGGATGAAAAAATAGACTCGCAGGTTCAAAGGAGCAACCCATATGCGGAGCAAAAACCAAATGACCAAAAACTTCCACAAAACCCACTCCTGCTTTTCTTTCCTAGGCGCTTTCTTCATCAAACCAATTCTATTGAATGCATTGAATGCTCTTTCCCTCTCTTTCCTCACACCACCACCAATTCAAACTTGGCGAGTTTCCACTCAATGTTTTTGCATGTATTTTAAATCTAGCGACGATGTTAGTTAGACATCCCACTAACCTTTCATGCATCCACCAGACTTGACACTTTAAGATGTAAGGACTGTAATTTATTCCACATTAATACCCTAGAAACCATCGCCACTATCCTCCCTCTTGTCACGTAACCCATAGGTCCCCTTTAGGATTAGTAATAGTTTAGGTCATCTTATTAATAGTTAGGTTTCCACCTTAGCTCTTAGATCTTTTGAATTCATCTTAGGTTAAGTTTCAACCCTTAGATTAAAGTCCAAGTAGGATAGGACATTACAACATAGATTAGAGCATAGACCTTAATAATTTAGTAATAGGTCCCGAGTAGGTCTTGCCACCTTAGGTTAAAACCAACATAGTATAGGACATTCCGTCCAAGGCTAAAATATTTGCCTTTATATCCTTATAACAAACCTTTTACCTTCTCATGCTATCCAACATTATAAATTATGTATCCAGGAGATCCAATCTTACCGTTGGCAACATGATGCCAAGTAAGAATACCTAAAACCAGGTCCTTCACAATTTACAACAAAACCCAACTCGGTTCCAAAATACCTTTCATTTAGAAGGTCAATTATCAAGATGACAATAAAGAAGAACTGAAGCATACCTTGGATCAATGGAATTGATTCAAGGTGTGTTATTATATATATATATATATATATATATATATATCAAGTGTGAAAACAATCATGTAGGTTCACAACTTGTAGATCACAAGATAAAATGACATTATTTCCAAGTAAGTAGAGTTACAGTAAGCATGAATTCGAATAGTAATACTTACTCATTGCAAACATGATTTTTAAAGTCAAAGAATACACCTTCATATGACAATTCACATACAAATGTTTGTAGTTCCAATAATGAAAGTCATCATAGTAACCACCATGATCAAGAAGTTACATAGAAGATGTCATCTAGTAGGGAACTAGACTCATCCTAAATTTTCTTTCTTCTTTGTAAAGAAAGTAATCATACAATGAGGTAATAAACACAATAATTTTACTATGAGTTTGACCGTTTGTTTAGTTTCATTTTTTTGAAATTCCAAGTAAAATAGTAAAATACACAAGAGATTTTATCATTAATTTCACACTGAAACCCACTATAAAAGATCAATTCATTTTTTTAGTTAGTATAAACATCCACCCTTTAATAATACATAATCCTGAATCAAAGTAATACCCATGATTAAATGCACATTTCCCTAAACACCCCAAAATGCTACTAATTTTATACTCATCACAAAATTCAACAATTAAAATTTCTATACATAATCGTATTGTTGATATAGCCTATACAATTTTATTGATCCAAATAACACGCCAATATGAAATCATTAGTAACACTTTACTTCCTTTGTGTCTTGGTACCTGCAACCACAACATGGTCATGATAACTGTTGGCATGACATCTACCTAAAATCTATCATAATTTATATTTTTTAGTTCTCCATGCACATAATCATAATACTTCATACACAATAAGACGAGTTAGCGATGTATTTGTTTTATTTTATTTCATTTCTTAACTAAAGGAGGAAGGAGAAGGAAAGAGAGAAAAGAGAGAGGAGAGAGAAAACACTATTTCCCGACATTCAAATTTCTCAAAACAAGCCACACAATAGAGTTCCACACTCAGAACATCCTCATTTCAAAATACCAGAACAAGGGAATTTTTTTTTTTTTTTTTGATAATGTTCAATGTTATGAATTATAAAATTCAAACACACGTTCAAGTTTTAATAATTGTTCTCTGCCCAAACAACACAGTTTGGATCACACAATTTCCTTTTAAAACGAATGTTCCCTGTTCACATATTTACAATATGGAACACACATTCAATGCCATTCAATCTTATAACAGATTCTATATGCTGCTGTAAATGACTCGAGGAACTACCGATCTTCCATTTTCATGGCTCGGAGTTTCGACGATCCTTCATTTCATGACTCGGCAACAACCGATCCTTCATGTTCATGACTCGGCAACAACCGATCCTTCATGTTTGTTTATGCATAGTATATTATATATACCTGTTCTCATAACCTTCCCCGGTTATCGAAGTGATCCATTTAAGAAGCCTATCTGAATATCTGTTACTGATATTCATCTGACATCCTGCATCTTAAATTAAGTGATAAGGACAACGCAACCAGCAATTGCGATACTTTGGCCAAATATTTTCACATGCTTTGCATGATCATATTCCTGGATGTGATACACATCTACGGAATACGTCCTTCACTTCACTTCACCTGTTATCTAGAATGGTCTTTCCTGGTTCCTACCAGTCATCATCGTTTAAGATCAGTTTTAGACTCTCAATTTTCCAATTAGAATATGAACGAATATAAGAAGGCACTCCTGATAACTAAAGATACGCAGACATACGGTGTCGTTACACCATGACTCCGTGTGTCTAATTATCTTTAGTATTCCGGAGTCACTCCGTATATCTGATCATACTCTATCCCCTGCTAAGAATTACACATTCAGCCTATGTATTCTAAATGTTTTAATTCGGGAGGGCATTGCTATATGTCAGCTGCAACATTGTGTCGTCATGAAGACCCCGTCTTCATGAAGACACCTTGCTGTAGCTGGCGTATGCCAATGTCCTGCAGAATCCACCCATCGAGAATACACATCCTGCTCAAGTGACTTAGCCACGAATTAATAATTAAAATCAACTTTCAACATTTATGCTGATCCCTTGATCCTCGTTTCCGTTACAGTTGCATATAGCTAAGAGGGACTAAATCCATCCATTAGCTTGCTATGCATCTTCTCCTTCGTATCGAAGGGCTGCATTTCCCTACTTGGTTCACTTCTTAATCATTGGATTAAGCGGTCCGTACCGACGGACGTGATAAGTTTAACCTATTAAACTTAGCCAAGATTTTCTCAACTGCAACTAAATTCAGAATATTAACTTATTAGACGTCATTCATACGAGGTCTAAATTTCGAGAAATGTATTCATTTGTTCTCCTTAACGTCATATAGTTAAGGTCCATTAGTTATGGATATACTTATCCTATATCCTTTATTCTGAATTTAGCATACGAGATCATTAATGGAGTTCGAAAGCGAAGTTCGATTACTCCGAAGTTTAATTGATATTCCTTAGCTCCTAAGCTAATCCTGAATACCTTCCGATTATGGAATCATATTCTTCCTAATCCTTTTTAATGTCAATTAAAAATTCATCTTTACCCAAGTATGAACTAATTGCATTTTTCAACTTAAAAGTTGCATTTAAGTAAGAATAGATATCAGTTTCCATTTAGCATCCATCCAAGGACAAATAAACAAATCCAAATCAAGAAATAACATTATATTTCCAATTTAGACAACAAAATCAAACTGATATAATTATTAAAATATCACACATGTAATTGTATTCAATATTTCAAGTCCTAATCAGACATTTGCCAATCCAAATTGATTGGGCATAGTTTATACAAAACATCCATACAACTCATGGACAGAAGAATATATTTTCTTCTTTTCACAATTCCTCGAAGAGGAATAAAAGCAACAATTACAATTCATTTTACAGCCAATCAAGAAGCATCAAAAAACAACCATGTCTTCATTCTAATCAGATTTCATCTGCAAAATGAATTGCACGGGTCAGTTCAATGAACTGAGCATATTAAGCACTTATCCTTAAAATAAGGTGCTTCAACTAACTGTCTCAATAAAAGAACCCTGCTTTTATGAAACGACAGTTAAACATCAATCACGAAATAGGCACAAAAGAAAGATCAAAGCATAACAACTGAACTATCAAAAATATCATCACAATCAGCCAAGGAACTGCTGTCCCGTTTCCACATAATCATTACAAGTATCAATTCACAATATTTGTAAAGTTAGGAATACAAGTAGCTTACTGCCTATATAGCATACAGTTATTCTTTCCACGCCTTTCATTAATAACAAATGCAAAGGATGAAACTAACTGAAATATAAATTCATTACTTTCCTTTCAGTTCATGAATCATATTAAATTCAAAGCAATCAAGTACAGACAAGAAAGCGAACAACAATGCATATAGTTGCTCCCATCTAAGCACTATAAAATTCATTATTCACGAATTCCAGATTTCCAACTGAATGAAAGAAGAAAAGATCATTTTTCCAAGTCATTCATTCATATCTCTATTTCTTTCCACATGACTGTCCTAACAGTGGAATCCAAACGAAAGACAAATCAAGATAACAGTTCAGAGTGAAACTTACAAAATCCATTCGGAATTCACTTTCCGGCAGCAAGAATAATTTCATTTATAATCAGCTTTAAATGAAAACAGGGAAGAATTCATCATAGAACAAGCAATATCAAGATGCAGACTATGTATTTACTGTACTAGAAGATCCCATACTTCTTTCACTGTATTGTTAACCAAACAAACAGTTATACAATCACGCAATCACTTACTCATATGACTCTTTATATCCATGAACGCATACAGTTCATAATAACAAATTACACATTGCTGTTACCTACAGCGAAACCAAATTCTTATGCACCGTAAAGCTCCAATATTATTTTCAGAGTCAAAAATAGCAAAAGAGAAGAATTCATTCCCTATAATTTCATTAAGAAACAACCATTTTGTTCAAAACGAAATCAAACACCCAACCCGTGTTCATCTTAAACAAGACAGCTCAACTTATAAAGATAACAGACAAATCGTTCTTATCGAAAAACAAACTCTCATAGCCTGCACCGTTTCAATCCAATACCACAAACAACGCATTTTAATCCAATACCACAAACAACGCATATTCAATTGTTAATACCTTCTATACCTCTATAAAAGCAAACCCGCACCGGGTGTTAATTGCATGATCTCGAAGATGACACCCGAGCGGACTCAGAAGACAAGTTAGATCCCAAATTTTCCATTTATTTCCACAAAAATCAAATCAAGTTCGCATTCTCCAGATAGTTCAAACAGAAGGACAACCCTCAACTATAAGACGCAATGAAATCAATTTTTCCATTACAGTATAAAGAAATATAATCATTCTTTGCATAGAATACAATCAAGTTGTAATTGTGTCAACAGTCCGTATAGGAAGACCAAACAAGCATTATAAAACACAAAGTGAAACCACCTTATTCTTTCAACAAGGAGAAACGAAATCCATTGATAACTTAAGAAGGAAAAACAGTTATCTTTTTCCTATTTCACGAATACCCAATACGTATTCGTTTAGTTCCTACTCAAGAAAAGGTACAGCAATGATAATATTGCTAATACTTCATTCAGTTCGAGTTCAATTACTCAAAGGAAACCCGAATGCCACTTCCATCCAAAATCCAAAACAGTACAAGGAAAAGGATCTACTTTCTTAAAGAAAACTTCAATAAGAACTACTTCAACAACTATTATTCCCTTCCATCCAGTTCGTTAGCAATAAACGATTGTTTCAATAGTGAAAACAACTCATAATAAGTGTACAGTCACAAGATATATACGATGAATTTCCCGTTACAGTCAAACGTCCAGCACACAGGAAGGTACATCATTCGAGAAATACAAAGACAATTAAACTCAGCAGTCAAAGACAATATTTCTTATTGTTTCCAAAATGACAGCAAGATTCAATGAAATCCAATTCATAGCAATATACACGGCTGTATCTCCACTTCCTTATTTTTTTTTTTTACATGCAAGGACAGTTCCCAATACAATAGCAAGAAAAGATTACATTTAAGGAAACAATTTCACTATAAGGAACGAATACACAGCCTGTTCCCAATTTCAAACAACACGAACAGTGAAAGAAATATCCATTTCAAACCACCATACAGTCAACAACCATACAGTAATTCATTTCCAACTTGATTCGAGCAAAAACAACTCAAAACCGAGCAACCAGAAGCAAATCTTCTTATCATTTTCCAAGAAAAGAAAGCAAGAACCAACAAAATCCAAGTCAAATCGACTCAACAGCAATCACGCAATCCAAACCCAAGAGCAGGGTTGTTTTAATGATACACTTAAACAAAGCAAGAGTTTTTAAAGAGAAGGGCTTAACATGCCTGTAATCTCTCTTCCAGAACTTGAAGAAAACTTCGTTTGCCTCTTTTTCCTTCCACAGCGACAACACAAACTCTCCAACACTTATTTCTTCTTGAGGCTTAGCAACAGCCTCAAAATCTCCAAGAAAATGTCAAATTCCAAGAGCTGGTTCGACTGAACCAGCCAAAAACCAAATGCAGAGCAACTTTGGCCAAAACCAAATCGAAACAATGAAAAATCAAATTCCCTCATGCAGTTTCCAAGGCGAGCTGGTCGCGAGGACCAAGAATAATTAATGCAATTAAGGCTCTGCCTTTTTTCCTTGCTTCCCACGCCACCGCCACTTGAGTTGGCGAACTTTAAATTTCACAATTTCCATGCAAACTGAATTTGGCTCTATCTCCAAATAGATGCCTCTATTTCCTACCTGCCCCGCCAAAACTGGCGTTGTCCACGTATGGACTGCTTAATAAATGCCAATGAATGCCTCCTTCCCATCCTTATCCCTTTCCTTCCAAGGGTCTGCACACCCCTTAGATTAGGATTAGTTTAGGTTGCATATAGTATTCAACCTAGGTCTTAGTTTAGCCTTAGGTTATTAGGGCTTAGGTTATTTTCCCCTTTTTTTTTTTTGTAATTTAAAAATCCACTTAGGGTAGTAGTGTAGGGTGCATGTTAGGATTTAGGATTAGTTTAGGTTTTAACTCCTACTAACCACTAACACTAACAACTTCCATCCAGCCTCCCTACTAACATTCACGTTAATGCAGAGCAGGACGTTCCGTCCTTTGGATCGCGTGCCAAGGCCACTGTGTCTAGGCATTTCTTGCCTCACGAGGTCCCTAGTTCGACAGTACAGGGTTCAAGAATCGAACCCCTGTCATTGGCATCTATGTGCTAGTTGTTCACACCTGCAATCAGGCGCTGCATGTTCATAACAATCTCGGGTCGGTTCAAGTGTGAATCGACACGAAAACACAAGAGGACCACAAGATATTTGGATCAATGGAATTGATTCAAGGTATGCTTTCAATCAACAAAGAGAGTTTAGTAAGTATACGACAATTTGTTGTCACATCAAAGAAACACACAAGTACAATACACGCTTTGTCCCATGCAATAAATCACGGTATGTAAGAATCCAAATTAAGCAACACATTCTCTTAAGATCAAAACATATCTTAACATGTTTGCTTTCATTTCAGCAGAATATAACAATGTAAAACATTCACCAAGTTAACATACAAAATCAGAGTGTTACATTCTTCCCTCCTTAAAGAATCATCGTCCCGATGATCGATTAACAAATCAAGGAGTTCCTAGGACAAAGTTTAGTTATTGTCCTTTCATTCATAGGTTCATACCAAAAATAGATTCTCTCTTAAAAACAACGTTGTAAGACAACCGCATACATAGACTAATAATTGTCTAAATTTGGTAGAATTATCAGCCTCTCCAATTTCAAATTCAATTAAACAAGTGTGGAAAAGTAGATCTCATTTCTTCGAGATTCTCCCAAGTTGCACTTTCTTCACCGAACCGGTCCCACCGACCTTACATTGTTCACTTCGCGATTTCTCAAGTACAATCATGTGAGTTCCCAAAGACTCGAATGGGCTTAACCACGATTATTCCCGGTCTTGGACTGCAAGGAATTCCAATTTAGCACATGTGATAAATCATCACGTATTTCTTAAGCAAAGAAATATGAAAAACATCATGCATTTGAGACAAAGCAGAGGTAATGCTAGACGATAAGCTACAGGGGTTGATTATTTCAATAATTTCAAAAGGTCACACGTAACGTGGCGACAACTTGGCAGCCTTGCCAAAAGTTATGGAGCTCTTTTTTTTCGGCTTCACCCGAAGAAAGACCTTCTCTCCAAGTTTATAATGCCTGTCAACCCGCTTCAAGTCTCGCATAGCTCTTTTGCCTATCAAGTACAGCCTCCTTTAGATGTTCCCAAGAATTTTGATTTGCTTGTTCCATTTCCATAAGGATTTCTGCCCAATTACCTCTCTGTTTCAACGCTCGTCCCACTGGTGACAGGGTTCTCGCATTTTCTTCCATACAATGCTTCAAAGGGCGCCATTTTTAAAGAGGCATGATAGGTGTTATTGTAAGCAAATTCTACCAGCGGAAGGTATTCCTCCCATTTATACTGCTGGTCCATACAATACATCCTTAACATGTCCTCTAAAACTTGATTAACTCTCTCAGTCTGTCCATCCGTTTCCGGATGATATGCAGAACTGAAGTTTAGTTTAGTCCCCAAGGCCGCATTAAGCGTTTGCCAAAACCTTGATGTCATCCTCGGATCTCTGTCCGATATGATTAATTCGTATTCCATGCAACCTGAAGATTTCATGCACAAATCTTCTTGCTAATACTGGTGCATCGTCCTTCAAATTACTAGCAATGAAGTGTGCCACTTTGGTCAATTTGTCAACTACAACCAGGATAATGTCATGCTTATTTCTTGACATAGGCAATCCTTGAACAAAATCCATCATTATCACTTACCATTTATACTACGGAATGCTGTGGGGATACAATAATCCAGCGGGGTGCATATGTTCCGCTTTAACACGCTGACATTCCAAGCAATGTGTTACAAACTCTACCACATCCTTTTTCATTCCCTTCCAAAAATATTGCTGCTTAAGATCAGCGAGCATTTTTGTAATGCCTAGTGTCCAAAAAGGTGAATTATGGAATTCAGTTAACAATTTCCCTCTTAAGTCATTTGCCACAGGTATATATACCCTGTTTTCGAACCTCAGAACTCCTTCATTGTCAAAACGGAATCCCTTATACCTGACGTCCTGCGGGTCTCGCAGCTAGTGCTGATTTGACTTCTTTGAAATAAGGATCTCGATTCCAAGGCATCTTTTACCTCATCCTTAAACCGAGTTCTTAACGTTATAAGAGCAGTAGATATGCTTCCTTCGACTCAAAGCATCTCGCTACTCTATTTTCTTGCCCTTAATGTAGCTTATATCAAGTCATACTGAGACAGAAATTCTAACCATCTTCGCTGCCTTGCATTCAGATTTGGCTGAGTGAAAATATACTTCAGCCCCAGATGGTCTGTTTTTAATTCAAAGGGCTTGCCTAAAAGGTAATGCCTCCATATTTGAAGCGCATGAACAATGGCAGCGAGCTCAAGATCGTGTGGAGCATAGTTCTGTTCATGTAACTTAAGCTTTCTGCTTTCATAAGTGATAACATGGTTATTCTGTAACAGAATACCTCCAAGGCCTTCTCCTGAGGCATCCGTTACAACCATAAAATCTCCATTTGGATCAGGTACAGTCAAAATAGGTGCTGTAGTTAACTGTTCCTTTAACTTTTTAAAGGCAGATTCACATTTGTCTGTCCAGACAAATTTCTTTTCTTTCTTTTGCAGCGAAGTGATTGGGGCAGCAATTTTTGAAAAGTCCTTAACGAACTTTCGATAATATCCAGCCAAGCCCATGAAGCTCCTCACTTCGTGCACGTTCTTAGGCGCAGGCCACTCCGTTATAGCTGTGATCTTTGAAGGGTCAACAGCTATCCCATTTTTACTTATAACGTGTCCCAAATAATGCACCTCTGCATCATAAAAGGAACATTTGGACAGTTTGCCATACAACTTCCTCTTTCTTAAGATTTCCAGCACTATCCTGAGATGTTCTTGGTGCTCTTCGACATTTTTAGAGTATATAAGAATGTCGTCTAAGAATACAAGCACAAACTTGTCTAAGTATTCTTGAAAAATATTATTCATTAGATTCATGAAGGCGGCAGGTGCATTAGTCAGCCCAAAAGGCAACACCGTGAACTCATAATGCCCATACCTCGTTCTAAAAGTCAGTTTTATGAATATCTTCCTCTTTTATTCTCAGTTGATGGTACCCTGATCGAAGATCTATTTTTGAATAAACTGATGCTCCTCGCATCTGATCAAACAGATCATCAATTCTTGGAAGTGGGTATCGATTTTTAATAGTTGCTTTGTTCAAAGATTCTCGTAATCAATGCACAAACCTCAAGGTGCCATCCTTTTTCTTTACAAAATTACCGGCGCTCCCCAAGGTGAGATGCTCGGTCTTATCACCCCTTAGTCGAAGTTCTTGTAATCGAGCCTTCACTCTACTCTACCACTCAATGGTAGTCATTCTATAAGGTGCCTTAGATATGGGTTCCGTTCCTGGTTTGATCTCTATTGCGAAGTCAAACTCACGTTTGGGTGGAAGACCCGGCAATTCCTCCGGAAATACATCACGAAAATCCCTCAACAATGGATATCTTTCCATGAAATCATTATCTTCCTCTGCATTTTCTGTCATTTTTACTGCATATAAAGTGCAGCCTCTGTTTTTAGCCCTCTTAAGTTGCATAGCCGTCAGTTTCCTAACTACAACTTCCCGTTTTACACCTTGAATGACTGCTGCTTTCTGTAGGTCATCAACGCAACAGATTTGTTTTTCATAACAGTCAACCTTTGCCTTATGTTCAGCCAACTAGTTAACTCCAATAATGATATCATATGATCCTAGAGGAGTGACATACAAGTCAACTTCGGTGGAGAAACCAGGCAGATCAAGAATTGCCCCAAAAAGGCACATTTCGACTGTATGGACAGCATTATTCCCATAATGCACTATCCATGTTTTATCCATTCTTGTAGCCTTCCTTTTTAATTTCATGGCAAGTTTAGCGAAATAAAACATTTTGTAGCTCCATGTCAAAAAGTACAACTACAAGTTTCAATAACTTACCCGTAACTTCTATGGGCGTCACTTGCTTTTCACTTGTGCATTAGTCACTGCAAAGATGTATCCTATGTCTTTGCTTTGTCCGCGATCGTCCTTCTTCGGAGGACAAAGTGATTCGCATAATGGTCCTTTCCACGCTTAAAGCATCCTCCACCGGCCCTTTTCTAGGTTCAAATTTGTTACCACCTTGAAGTTATCATTCGGATTCCATAGGACTTCGCCTAATGCCATTAACTTTTGTGAAGATGTTTTACGCACATTATTTACTGTGTCCACAACAATTTTGTTTCATCACGAAGGTTTCTTGTTGTTATCTACAACAATTTTATTTTTCACACCAAACCTTTTCCAAGGTCCCCTTTTTGGTGCAAGGAGTTTAGTAAACCCTTCCCAAGATTCCGTCACCGACAGCCCTTCCTTGTGACCAAGCTTCAAATTCAGTCATTTTCCTATCAAAATAGAGTTGAGGCAGCCATCATTGCCTAAAATAACCCTTAAATTGATCCCAAGTTATGTCTGATTCGACAATATTCAGCTCAACCTTGCGGTTGTCCCACCATGATGATGCTTCATGAGAAAGCTGATATGCTCCCCATATCACTTTAGTCTCTTCGGAGAAGTTTCTTATTGCAAAGTATTTCTCCATTTCACTGAGCCAGTTCTCAGCTCCGTCCCCAAGAGTTGTTCCATCAAACTTTGGAGGACTTATTCTCTTTATATCATTTGTAAGTTCAGCTGCTAATCTTGCCCTTTTATTTTCAGGGGGATTAGGAGCAATTACATTATTATCATCAACACCCGGATTCCCTCCATTGATGTTGTCCACAGGAGGCAGCTGATCATTTATTTCAGCTTCATTCCCCTCCTCTTCATTGCCCATTGACTGCTGTTCCAGTACAGTCAAACGATCCCTCGTATCAAGTAGGGCAGCAAGGATTTCATCCAGCTTTTGGGCAGTTGCTGCTTCTCCACCCTGCAACGGGTTATTCGCAGCATTCCCTCTTGTCCTGACCATTTTCTGTTCAATAAGAAAATGTAAACCTTATTAATATCGTGGACTCATTAGGTCCAAGAGCTGCAACCTTCAGCTCTGATACCAAGATGTAACATCCTCATTTCAAAATACCAGAACAAGGGAATTTTTTTTTTTTTTTGATAACGTTCACTGTTATGAATTATAAAATTCAAACACACGTTCAAGTTTTAATAATTGTTCTCTGCCCAAACAACACAGTTTGGATCACACAATTTCTTTTTAAAACGAATGTTCCCTGTTCGCATATTTACAATATGGAACACACATTCAATGCCATTCAATCTTATAACATGCATTCTATATGTCCTTGTAAATGACTCGAGGAACTACCGATCTTCCATTTTCATGGCTCGGAGTTTCGACCATCCTTCATTTCATGACTCGACAACAACCGATCCTTCATGTTCATGACTCGTGCAACAACCGATCCTTCATGTTTGTTTATGCATAGTATATTATATATACTGTTCTCATAACCTTCCCCGGTTTATCGAAGTGATCCATTTAAGAAGCCTATCTCAATATCTCATTATCGATATTCATCTAACATCCCGCATCTTAAATTAAGTGATAAGGACAACGCAACCAGCAATTGCGATACTTTGGCAAAGATTTTCACATGCTTTGCATGATCATATTCTGGATGTGATACACATCTACGGAATACGTCCTTCACTTCACTTCACCATTATCTAGAATGGTCTTCCCGGTTCCTACCGCTTATCATCGTTTAAGATCAGCCTTTTAGACTCTCAATTTTTCCAATTAGAATATGAACGCGAATATAAGAAGGCACTTCTCGATAACTAAAGATACATAGACATACGGTGTCGTTACACCACGACTCCGTGTGTCTAATTATCTTTAGTATTCGGAGTCACTCCGTATATCCGATCATACTCTATCCTCGCTAAGAATTACACATTCAACCTTATGTATTCTAAATGTTTTAATTCGGGAGGGCATTGCTATATGTCAGCTGCAACATTGTGTCGTCATGAAGACCCCATCTTCATGAAGACACCTTGTTGTAGCTGGCGTATGCCAATGTCCTGCAAAATCCACCCATCGAGAATACACATCCTGCTCAAGTGACTTAGCCACGAATTAATAATTAAAATCAACTTTCAACATTCATGCTGATCCCTTGATCCTCGTTTCTGTTACAGTTGTACAGAGCTAAGAGGGACTAAATCCGTCCATTAGCTTACTATGCATCTTCTCCTTCGTATCGAAGGGCTGCATTTCCCTACTTGGTTCACTTCTTAATCATTGGATTAAGCGGTCCGTGCTGACGGACGTGATAAGTTTAACCTATTAAACTTAGCCAAGATTTTCTCAACTGCAACTAAATTCAGAATATTAACTTATTAGACGTCATTCATACGAGGTCTAAATTTCGAGAAATGTATTCATTTGTTCTCCTTAACGTCATATAGTTAAGGTCCATTAGTTATGGATATATCTATCTTATATCCTTTATTCTGAATTTATCAAATGGGATCATTAATGGAGTTCGAAAGCGAAGTTCGATTACTCCGAAGTTGAATTGATATTCCTTAGCTCCTAAGCTAATCCTGAATACCTTCCGATTATGGAATCATATTCTTCCTAATCCTTTTTAATGTCAATTAAAAATTCATCTTTACCCAAGTATGAACTAATTGCATTTTTCAACTTAAAAGTTGCATTTAAGTAAGAATAGATATCAGTTTCCATTTAGCATCCATCCAAGGACAAATAAACAAATCCAAATCAAGAAATAACATTATATTTCCAATTTAGACAACAAATCAAACTGATATAACTATTGAAAATATCACATTTGTAATTGTATTCAATATTTCAAGTCATAATCTGTACATTTGCCAATCCAGCTGATTGGGCATAGTTTATACAAAACATCCATACAACTCATGGATAGAAGAATATATTTTCTTCTTTTCACAATTCCTCGAAGAGGAATAAAAGCAACAATTACAATTCATTTTACAGCCAATCAAGAAGCATCATAAAACAACCATGTCTTCATTCTAATCAGATTTCATCTGCAAAATGAATTACACGGGTCAGTTCAATGAACTGAGCATATTAAGCACTTATCCTTAAAATAAGATGCTTCAACTAACTGTCTCAATAAAAGAACCCTGCTTTTATGAAACGACAGTTAAACATCAATCACGAAATAGGCACAAAAGAAAGATCAGCATAACAACTGAACTATCAAAAATATCATCACAATCAGCCAAGGAACTGCTGTCCCGTTTCCACATAATCATTACAAGTATCAATTCACAATATTTGTAAAGTTAGGAATACAAGTAGCTTACTGCCTATATAGCATACAGTTATTCTTTCCACGCCTTTCATTAATAACAAATGCAAAGGATGAAACTAACTGAAATATAAATTCATTACTTTCCTTTCAGTTCATGAATCATATTAAATTCAAAGCAATCAAGTACAGACAAGAAAGCGAACAACAATGCATATAGTTGCTCCCATCTAAGCACTATAAAATTCATTATTCACGAATTCTAGATTTCCAACTGAATGAAAGAAGAAAAGATCATTTTTCCAAGTCATTCATTCATATCTCTATTTCTTTCCACATGACTGTCCTAACAAAGGGAATCCAAACGAAAGACAAATCAAGATAACAGTTCAGAGTGAAACTTACAAAATCCATTCGGAATTCACTTTCCTAGAAAGAATAATTTCGTTTATAATCAGCTTTAAATGAAAACAGGGAAGAATTCATCATAGAACAAGCAATATCAAGATGCAGACTATGTATTTACTGTACTAGAAGATCCCATACTTCTTTCACTGTATTGTTAACCAAACAAACAGTTATACAATCACGCAATCACTTACTCATATGACTCTTTATATCCATGAACGCATACAGTTCATAATAACAAATTACACATTGTTGTTACCTACAGCGAAACCAAATTCTTATGCACCGTAAAGCTCCAATATTATTTTCAGAGTCAAAAATAGCAAAAGAGAAGAATTCATTCCCTATAATTTCATTAAGAAACAACCATTTTGTTCAAAACGAAATCAAACACCCAACCCGTGTTCATCTTAAACAAGACAGCTCATTATAAAGATAACAGAACAGTCGTTCTTATCGAAAAACAAACTCTCATAGCCTGTACCGTTTCAATCCAATACCACAAACAACGCATATTCAATTGTCAATACCTCTATAAAAGCAAACCCACACCGGGTGTTAATTGCATGAGCTCGGTACAAGCAAACCCGCATGGGTGAAGCATGACTCGAAGACAAGTTAGATCCCAAATTTTCCATTTATTTCCACAAAAATCAAATCAAGTTCGCATTCTCCAGATAGTTCAAACAGAAGGACAACCCTCAACTATAAGACGCAATGAAATCAATTTTTCCATTACAGTATAAAGAAATATAATCATTCTTTGCACAGAATACAATCAAGTTGTAATTGTGTCAACAGTCCGTATAGGAAGACCAAACAACATTATAAAACACAGTGAAACCACCTTATTCTCTCAACAAGGAGAAACGAAATCCATTGATAACTTAAGAAGGAAAAACAATTATCTTTTTCCTACTTCACGAATACCCAATACGTATTCGTTTAGTTCCTACTCAAGAAAAGGTACAACAATGATAATATTGCTAATACTTCATTCAGTTCGAGTTCAATTACTCAAAGGAAACCCGAATGCCACTTCCATCCAAAATCCAAAACAGTACAAGGAAAAGGATCTACTTTCTTAAAGAAAACTTCAATAAGAACTACTTCAACAACTATTATTCCCTTCCATCCAGTTCGTTAGCAATAAACGATTGTTTCAATAGTGAAAACAACTCATAATAAGTGTACAGTCACAAGATATATACGATGAATTTCCCGTTACAATCAAACGTCCAGCACACAGGAAGGTACATCATTCGAGAAATACAAAGACAATTAAACTCAGCAGTCAAAGACAATATTTCTTATTGTTCCCAAAAAGACAAAGAAGATTCAATGAAATCCAATTCATAGCAATATACACGGCTGTATCTCCACTTCCTTATTTTTTTTTTTACATGCAAGGACAGTTCCCAATACAATAGCAAGAAAAGATTACATTTAAGGAAACAATTTCACTATAAGGAACGAATACACAGCCTGTTCCAATTTCAAACAACACGAACAATGAAAGAGAATATCCATTTCAAACCACCATACAAATCAACAACCATACAAGATAATTCATTTCCAACTTGATTCGAGCAAAAACAACTCAAAACCGAGCAACCAGAAGCAAATCTTCTTATCATTTTCCAAGAAAAGAAAGCAAGAACCAACAAAATCCAAGTCAAATCGACTCAACAGCAATCACGCAATCCAAACCCAAGAGCAGGGTTGTTTTAATGATACACTTAAACAAAGCAAGAGTTTTTAAAGAGAAGGGCTTAACATGCCTGTAATCTCTCTTCCAGAACTCGAAGAAAACTTCGTTTGCCGCATTTTTCCTTCCACAGCGACAGCACAAACTCTCCAACACTTCTTTCTTCTTCAGGCTTAGCAACAGCCTCAAAATCTCCAAGAAAATGTCAAATTCCAAGAGCTGGTTCGACTGAACCAGGCCAAAAACCAAATGCAGAGCAACTTTGGCCAAAACCAAATCGAAACAATGAAAAATCAAATTCCCTCATGCAGTTTCCAAGGCGAGCTGGTCGCGAGGACCAAGAATAATTAATGCAATTAAGGCTCTGCCTTTTTTCCTTGCTTCCCATGCCACCGCCACTTGAGTTGGCGAACTTTAAATTTCACAATTTCCATGCAAACTGAATTTGGCTCTATCTCCAAATAGATGCCTCTATTTCCTACCGCCCATGCCAAAATCGGCGCCTGTCCACGTATGGACTGCTTAATAAATGCCAATGAATGCCTCCTTCCCATCCTTATCCCTTTCCTTCCAAGGGTCTGCGCACCCCTTAGATTAGGATTAGTTTAGGTTGCATATAGTATTCAACCTAGGTCTTAGTTTAGCCTTAGGTTATTAGGGCTTAGGTTATTTTCCCCTTTTTTTTTTTTGTAATTTAAAAATCCACTTAGGGTAGTAGTGTAGGGTGCATGTTAGGATATAGGATTAGTTTAGGTTTTAACTCCTACTAACCACTAACACTAACAACTTCCATCCAAATTCTCCCTCCTACTAACATTCACGTTAATGCGAAGCAGGACGCCCCCCTTTGGATCGTGTGCCAAGGCCACCCGTGTCCAGCATTTCTTTCCTCACGAGGTCCCAAGTTCGACAAGATGCAGGTTCAAGAATCGAACCCTGTCTGTTGGCATCTACGTGCTTTAGTTGTTCACACTGCAATCAGCGCCGCACATTCATAACAATCTCGGGCTCGGTTGCCCAAGTGTGAATCGACACACGAAAACACAAGAGGACCACAACATATTTGGATCAATGGAATTGATTCAAGGTATCTTGTCACAATCAAGAAAGAGAGTTTAGTAAGTATACGACAATTTGTCGTCACATCAAAGAAACACACAAGTACAATCTGCTCAACGTCCCATGCAATAAATCACAAAGATGCAAGAATCCAAATTAGAACACATTCTCTTAAGATCAAAACATATCTTAACATGTTTGCTTTCATTTTAAGAGCTATAACAAGATGTAAAACATTCACCAAGTTAACATACAAAATCGAGTGTTACACACACATTCATTTATAATTGTCTACAAGTTTCTCATCTGTAAAATTGACTTGATTAGGGTCCTATGACATTCTTTCACATTTTCCTACTAGTTTGTGAAAACATTCGGCTTATAGCTTGAGGGCTATGAAATTGCCTTCAAAACTAGCTTTCGATGAGTGAATACATGACGGGAAGTTCTGCATGCTATCATAAATACCAAGAATTCACATGAGTTGATATAACTTAGAACTGGTGAACAATTTACAAATGGCGACTAGTTTTCCGGAGCCTCTAGTCGTAATTGGACTAGTTTGACTTGGTCAAACAACGACCGGAGGCCTAAAAGACACCTTGAAAACCTACTAACGAGTTGTTTTTCTCTAAACCAAGGTTTGTAGGAAATTTTCATGTAGAAATACTGGAGGTTTATGAGGGTAGGCAACAATTTCTTCACTCAAGGTCCAAATGACAAGCCAAAACGAAAACCAAGTTTTAACTTCTAACAACTACTTGACGCTGCAAACATGTTCAACGAGACTCCTAATGGACTACGCCAAATGATCACACAAGAA
This sequence comes from Taxus wallichiana var. yunnanensis, assembly GCA_018340775.1. Classification (NCBI taxonomy): domain Eukaryota; kingdom Viridiplantae; phylum Streptophyta; class Pinopsida; order Cupressales; family Taxaceae; genus Taxus; species Taxus wallichiana. The sequence continues at coordinate 933,841,916 of CM031240.1, read as the reverse complement.
ATTCATGGCATTGTGAAAGTTTTTATGGAATCTCATGATGAAAATGTACATAAACAAAACTTGACTTCTCATTTCTCGGGGTTCATATGACCAATTTTGATCACGCAAAATTGTTAAAAAAAACAATTGAATATTTAAAAATTAGAAAATTTTGAAAAGTATTACTTTGCGTGGTTCATTGGACTCCTTGCGATCGTCTTATTTTTGTGACCGTTTCGGTCTTCGTTTCATGATTTTCGGCAAGAGCTCTTCCCTTGAGGCTATAAAACGCATTAAAATAAATAATTAATATTTAATTAATTAATTGCTCCTTGTTTGATTAAATTAATCACTTAAGGAGTTTTTAATTAAATAAATATAAATTAAGGTTCATCCGACAAGTTTTAGTGCCGGGGAAGTTAGCTTTTGTTTCAATGCCAGGTTGGCATCCCAAACCCGATTTCCACTCTCTGGCAATTTCCTTCAAATTTCCCGCACGTGGGTTTTCCTTTGCCAATTGCCAAATCATGGATTGGCAAATGGGCATAAAATTCCCCAATTTCCCACATGGGGAAATTGGACGGGGATTGCCAACCCATTTTTCCATTCCCGTTGGCAATTGCCCGTTACTTTTCCCATTTCCCCCTGGCACTTAAGCCACTACCCGGGATGAGAGGAAGTTGAATTAATCCTCGTAACTTCCTCCATCAACCCGGTGGAAAAAGTCAGAAGCTTCTTTTTCTTTAGGAAGACATAATATTTTGTTAACATTATGCAAGAGAACTCACGCCATTGTGAGCGAAGAAATATCAGTTGTGCATCCAAAGAAGGTTTTTAGTTTTTCAAGCTCCACGCATTCATCAAAAAGGTTTTATCAAAATCTAAAGTTGAATTTCACACACAGCTGTGGGAGAAGGGTTTCCACGTTTTAAAGGAAGGAGGAACAGTTTGAGGATCACCACGTTTTTGAAGAAGAACAGCTGTTCTATCACATTTCCCAAGACCATTGTTCAACGCAGCAAGTGAACAGTCCAAAGGAAAACTTCCTACGCTGGGAGGAGGCGCCCAACATAAGGAAAGAACTAGAACAGTTTTTAAAGGACTCAAAAATTGACAAAAGCCACGCACTGGCCGAAGAAGGATAATCCAAAAAGGGATGTAATCACATGAACAGCTGAGGAAAGGAGACCACTCCACGCATGCAGAAAGGAGCAGCTCAGGCACGCACCAGCTAGAGGAAAGAACTTTCCACGCGCCAGGAAGAGAAGGCGCCAGAACACCAGAAGCTTTCCGTGCATGCAAAGGATGAGAACGCAGACAAGCATTCGTGATTTTGGGCGAAGTTTAGGAAGCATACGAGCAGGTGCGTGATGGAACAGAAGCATACTAAGGAAGTCGATCCATACTCGAGAACATCATCGATTGATCCTACACCCATACTGTCAATACTGTTTGCATTGCCTGTAGTTTTTTTAAATAAATAAATAAATTAAAAAAGCGACCCAACTCAACCGTGGGCAAGTATGTTTTAAAAAAATGAATTGTTTTTGCGACTTGTTATATTCTCCATTTTCATCGGCCTTCAGAAAGAATGCATAATATTGCATATGGATGGATGCGGGGCCTTTTAGATAAAGCTTACTGACTTAATTGCTAAAGGCTGCAACAAATGAAGGTCATGAATAGCAAACATAATGCAGCTGTAGGCTTATCCTTATTCTGAATCCAGATCCATGGCAGCTGTCAGGTGATTCCCCCTTTAGAATCTGCTAACTCCATACCTGCGGAGAAACAAATATTCACTGCCGTGTACGATGGATTGGAGTCACGCTATTCAAGGCTTCATAAAATTTCCCTGAATCAGGATATGAAGGTTATTACGGTGCAGAATGAAACGATTCATATTGCTCAGCATTTTATTTTCTTTTATTTTCCCTAGAAATGAATTGAATGTGAAGGCCGACTCTGAAAATACCTGGTTGGCCGTTTCGTGTACTACATCCTTGTTACTTGTAAATGGTCTCTTTGAGAAACTCTAAGGGCAATAGGCAATATTTATACCCTTCCATTATGTACATCCAATCAGACAATAAAAAAAAGTATTCTTTTACCAAGTTCAGAGAAACTTGTTGATTGGAGCCGGGATTGCAGAATCCACTGCCAAAATACCGAGGGACAGCAAAGCAAGAATCAGTCTTAAGGGTGTCTATCGACATGCTGAGGGCTTGAACCTGGGTCATCATCATGGCAGCATTAGGTCTTTATTGGTAATGGCATTTTCTCATCGTTTGGGAGGTACAATTGTGCTTATTATGGCAAAGCCAAAACATTCTTACTACAAGTGTTATATAATAAGGAAGAACCGTGAGCATTGTGGTAAAACCATTCTTTTCAAAAATGTCGGGTTAAGCTCGGTATTCAAGTGAGTTGAGCCAGAGAAAAACTCAGGGAGTTTGGTTCTGTAAAGAAGGTAAGATGACACGAAGGGCATGGATCGCCATGGGAGTCTGAATTCAGTTTGAAAATGCATGAGCTCATAATCAAGCTAGGAGCGATACGATTGAGGGCTCATTCGTGAGTTGAGTCGTCTAAACACCTAAGTGAAGAAGGAGCACATCTCGAGAATTTCTCATTCTAGTCATCATTCATCTTTGCATGATTGCCCTAATTCTTCAGACCTAATCAACAACGCAACACTATAATTCAAAGCATTGGTTCATGCACAAGCACCTGTAATCTATATCACACAATTTCTAGAGGTGGAACTCGTTGATGAAGTACCTCAAAATATACCAGCCCAACTTGTGGAAGTAGTCACAACTTCTCAACCAAAAGTTGATGATCCTGAATCATCACAAATGGAGAAAATGGCGACAACATCTTTCTCACAACAAGAAGATCCAATTTCAGCAACACCCAAAGGTGATCCCCTTCAGCGTGATGAAGATCAATTCCCAATGAACACGAGAACCATGTACAATGAGGTACTTGGAGAGGTTCCCACCTGGCTACATGATATCCTGATGAATTGAAAGAGGGTCATCAAGCCAATAGTGATAAACTTGGAAGCGATTGCGTAAATGTTAGAATCCATCATTCCAAAAAAGACCAAATACTACGCTAAGGTGTGTGTCAACGAATTCATAAATCACTTCGATGATTTTTCAACACCACTCGTTCACAATGGGGAAAAGGAGATGGATTTCCAAGACTCTGAAGTCTCACGAATTCTGCTCGGGAGATCAACACTTTGGGATGGTGACAAAGAAAAAGGACATAACTCCAGGCAGTGAATCGCAATTTTGGCTATTGAAGATCTTCCCAATGGCGAAAGACCAGAAGCTGGATTCTGATAAACTAAGGTGGCGTAATGACTACGGTCTCGTGAAAAATGAATAATTCACCATGGAAAGGTACTTTGAGCATGTGGAGAATTGTGAATATGAATACGAATGAAGACAAATCTTCTCACACCAGGATATTGCTCAGATAGAGGGGTGGATGAATTACTCAAGTTTCAAACTCAACACTCTTTTCATTTGGAGGATTGCAGAGCACAGTCAATTAGTTCATTCCCGTATGATCGGGATAGGCAGACTCTTGGCCCAATGGATAAGGCACTGATCTTAGGTGTCTTGATCTAGGTGGCACATTGCTGACTAGGATGTCTACGTGTGCATACAAGTCATTTAAGTGGGGTCCACATGTACCCATTTCTTTTATTTATGTATTTTTCCTTAAATGACCTTTTAACTTAAGTGGTTTCTATTTTTAGTCACTTTTTAAAAGTTGGTTAGAAAAATTCAAAGGTCACTTAAGTGCCTTATTTAATGATCATGTAAAACCCTAACTACTTTGTAACCAACTTTTGGGTTATAAAAGGAAGTGAGGGGCTCATTTGTAAAGGTGACTTTGAGAGAGGAGAAGAAGATACTTTTGTGCAAGCTTTGTTTCAAGAAGAAACTTTGTGTTCTTTGTGAAAAACATTTTGGAGTTAATAGAATAAGAACTTTGTGTCTCATTCATTGTCTCTTGTAACATTTGGTGTTCTTATGTTCATTAGATGTTAGGTGTTTGAATCTTGCATGCAAATATTATCTTTGATCTTATTGTCAACATTAGTAATCAGTTGTTCTAGTTCACAGTGATCAAGCTCTGACTATCTACTTGCTCATGTGTGTTCCCTTTTGCATGTTCTTGTTTGGCTAACTCAAACTCCATTTTATTTGTGTTGGTTATTCATCTTTTCTCTTCATGGAATATTAGGCTCTGTTTTTACCTAACTCTTGCATTATCTTTCAGATCCATTCCATTCCACTCCTTTCTTTCATTTCATTCTATCTCCTTCATTCACTTTTCTTCCATTGATGTTCCAAAACACCCCCACATACAATTTTGAATGTACGAGATGTAAATACAGTTTTGGTTTTCAATAAAGGCAGCCTCACCTTCATTGAGGAGGGACTTCGTTCCCACACTGTTGCATGTCATTTGCATGCGTGCAAATCCATATGCTAACAGTTTTTGGCGACTCATTGGGGATTCAGAAATCGTTAACCAGTGCTTGGTTAAATCTTTATGACTATCCCCTCTGCACAAGCTCCAGTTCTTCAACCGAACCTTGTGCCCGATGAAGATTTCCAAGGAGACATTGCTGCCAACCTTCGAATAGTAGCTTGGGAAAACCATGAAAGCTTGCAGCAATTTGTGGCTGTTGATAGAGCCATTGACAGAGAAATCTACATCGAAGACCTTAGAAGAAGAGCACCCGCACTCGTGGCCAGAAGACCTCTTGGGCACGTGTTGATAGTTGTTCACCGACGCGGTCCTCTTCCACCCAGGTAATAAGTTGTATGACCATTACAGGTAACCCACCTATCTTGCAACCAAATCTTGTTTTTGCAGATACTCAAGAAGACATATCATCAGATTTGAGGCAAGCTATTTGGGAAAAGTGCACGAGTAACCATCATTTTCATCTCGCCGCATCAGTACTAGATAACGAAGAAGAGAAAGCTGCGAGAGTTGTTAGAGTTATTCAGGCACAAATAGCTCAAGAAAGAGAGCAAAGAGAAAAGGCTAGAGCTGGTCGGAACACGCCAGTGATCTCTTCACCATAAATATTCCAAGCTGGAAGGAAAGAGGTTTACGCGAGGAGAAAAAGCTAAAGGTCGATCTGACCCCACTTTTGACTTTCAAGGAAAATTTGGTTTCAAGTTATCTCCTCCCAAGAAGAACACACCTCGTAGATCTGCGAGCCTTGCATCAAGTCCTGAAAGAGCAAGCAAGGAAGGAATCACTACCAGTCAAGCACTTGTCCTTGCTCACATTGTTTTACCTACGCATACCACCTTTCCTCCAATGGCAGCCAATGTACCATGGGGAAATGCCATAGGCCCATTGGCCTTACCTGCTCGACATGAACTCCCACGAGGATCAAGAAAGATTCTTCCCAAGTTCGACGGAGATGGGAAGACGTCACCAGAGGATCATATTTCTGCCTTCTTCGCTGCATGTGCTGTTTTGTCAGTAGAATACGAAGATGTTGCTATTCGTCTCTTCGTCGAGACATTGCATGATATTGCTGCAGATTGGTTTCATCATCTACCCAATGGATGTATTACAAGTTGGGATGATATGAAAACCAAGTTTGAAAATCGATTCAAAACAGCGGAAGATGAACATGCTCTTCTTGCCCAACTATCTCAGGCAAAGAAAGAGCCTACAGAACCCATGAGGAATTTCGTGGCCAAATTCAACAAGATGGTAAACAAAGTTCCCACCGGGATTCGTCCCAACCTTGATGGACAAAAATGTTTCTTTATTAATGCACAACAACCAGAAGTGTGCTATCAGCTAAGAAGGGCCAGGGTGGCTACTTTGGAACTTGCTCAATCTTTGGCCATAGAAATCGAAGATGACTTAATCATGGCAGGAAAATTCAAGAAAAATTCCCTCAAAGGAAAGAGTCAAGAAACTCCCAACGTTTCAGAAACTATACTCACTAAGTTGGCTAATGATATGCTAGCTTTGAAGAAGCAAGTTGCTCAAAGTAGTAAACCTGCTCCTTACAAAGATATCCCGCGAAAAGGATACGTTCCCAACAAAGCTAGGATTGCAGGTGCTCCAACGAGGCTTGCTATTGAAGCAGCTCCCGCAACTAATTCCAAATGTGATGTCATTGAAGAAAGCGATGATGAGATTGAGGTCGTCGAGGTTGATGAGGAAGAGCTGATTCTGAGACATCTGAACCTACAGTTGAAGATCCTGAGGAAGAAAGCAATAATCATTTCTTTGAGTACCGTTCCGATGAAGAAGATGAATATGAAGAAATTATAGAAGATATGAATAGTCAATCCTTCGCTGTCTTCACACGCTCTCAGAAAAAGGACCAAGATACCACCAAGGCGGGAGATAGAGAGGTTTCCAAGGAAACTCTCAAAGGATCCAAGATAAAGGAGGCTCCTAAAGAGTCTAGAGATACTGAGGTTTCAAAGGTCAAGACTATCTTAAAGAAAGGAGAGCCTTTGTTAGATCAATCAGTTAGTAAACCAATTACGAAGAAAACTTCTTCTTCCACATCCGTATCAACCAAGCCCAAGACCAAGGTCAAAAGTGTGCCATCATCAAGTTCGAAAGAACTCATATCTGAGACTTCAAGTGCAATTACTTTGCCTAAATTTGATATCATCGATCATATCAATAAAACAAAAATTTCCATGTCACAGGCAAAGTACTTGAAGTCCAACAAGGATCAGCTCGAGAAGTTGGTCCAGTTTATCAAAGGTGACTCTACTGTTCATTCCTCTAAAGGAATTCTAAAAACTCCCAAAGATGGGAAAACTCAAAATATTGTGGCGGCCACTACACCTTCAAATGAAAAGATCGAACCTTTCTTTGTGTCTTTTCTTATCAACGGATGCAAGTTAAGTAATTGCATTATAGACTCTGGAGCCTCGGATAATGTGATGCCGGAAAAAGTAGCACATGCTCTTGGTTTGACTTGTACGAGAACATTCGGATCGTGTTACTCTATGGAAACCAAGCAAGTTCCTCTGATCGGGCAGATTAAGGACGCCCAAATGGTTTTAGCCCAATTCCCTCAAAAGCGAGTTAAGGTAACTATTTTAGTTGCTGATATCCCTGCCTCGTATGGAATGTTGTTGAGCAGAAAATTTTGTAGGGATTTGGGTGGTGAGATTCAAATGGACTGGTCTCATGCCATGATTCCTATCAAAGGAGAAATGAAGAAACTTATGCCGGAAGCTCAGGCAAAGTTCACAGTAACTAAAACTGAAGATCCTCGCGCACAGATCCTTTTCCAAGGCTCAAGTATGGGTAATTATATGATGACTACGGAAGTTCATACCCCTGAGATCACTTGCCAAGACTCCAATGAGATCTGGACTCTTGAGTTCGATGGAAGTTGTTGCATCAACGGGCTCAGTGCGGGAGTGGTGCTCATATCTCCAAATGGTAAAATCTTTCCTTTTTCCTATAAACTCAAATTTTCAAATACTAATAACACTGCAGAGTACGAGGCATTAGTCCTTGGCCTCCAAGTTGCAGAAGAGAAAGGGATAAAAAATCTGGAAGTCTTTGGAGATGCGGAATTGATCGTGAAACAAGTAAGAAATCAGTTCCAGGTAAAGAACGATCGTCTGAGACACTACAGAAATAAAGTTTGGGATGCCATAGAAGTTTTTCGATGCTTTTTCCATTAAATCTGTCCCTCGTGAAAAGAATGACAAAGCGGATTCTCTAGCAGTCTCAGCGTCATTAATGATTCCTCATTCAGAATTTGATCAAGACAAATACACCATTGAAATGGTTTTTAGGCCAAGTGTTCCTGACAATGCAGAAAATTGGCAAGTATTTAATGATGATCAACAAATTATTGCCTTCTTGGAAAAGAGAAAATTTTGAACAGTTGTACTTTGAAGGAAGTGATTCGGCATTTCGTGAATCAACTACCTCACCCATTCAGGAAGGAGTTGAGAATGAAGATCCTGGTGATGGCATCATTCAACTCAAAGGAAATAAAATTCCCAAAGGATTGGTTTCACTCGAAGAACTTTTTGACAAACATGACAGGTTTATTAAAGAGAAAGAGCAGGCAGGACTTGCAAATTCTGCTGACTATGAGCAAATTAATATCGGCACCAAGGATAAACCTCGCCTAATCAATATTGGTAAATGTTGCTCGCCTGAGGAGCGCAGGAAATTCATAAATCTCCTTACCAAATACTCTGACGTCTTGGCATATTCATACGAAGACTTGAAGTCTTTCCAACCCAGGGAAATGGAGCATGCCATACCCTTGAAGCTTGGTGCAGTTCCATTCAGGCAAAAGCAAAGACAATATAATCCCAAGATTGCAGGGACAATATTTCATGAAGTTCAAAAGATGCTAGATGCACGAATAGTTTTTCCTATTCGACATTCGACTTGGATAGCTAATATTGTACCGGTTCGCAAGAAAAATGGAGAAATTAGGATTTGCGTGGATTTCCGCAATCTTAATCAGGCTTCCTTGAAGGATAACTACCCACTGCCAGTCATGGACCATATTCTGCAGGCAGTAACTGGATCGGAAATGCTATCTATGCTAGATGGTTTCTCTGGCTATAATCAGATTGAAGTGGCTAGAGAAGATCAACATAAAACTGCATTCACTACCCCCTGGGGTACGTTCGCATATAGAAGAATGCCCTTCGGTTTGATCAATGCTGGTGCAACGTTTCAAAGGGCCATGGATATGGCGTTTGCAGATTATAAGGACAAGATCATTGTGATATACCTAGATGACTTGACAGTGTTTTCAAAGAAGCGAGAAGATCACTTAAGAGATTTAGAGAAAATTTTGCAAAGGTGTAAACTTCATAAGATTTCTCTGAATCCAAAAAAATCTGTGTTTGGAGTTACGGAAGGTAAACTCCTAGGTCATATTGTTTCTAAGGAAGGAACTAAGATCGATCTGAATGCGTTTAAGCTATAAAGAATCTTTCCTTGCCTCTGTAAACACAGAGTCCACTCCTTCTTTGGAAAGGTGAACTTTTTGAGAAGGTTCGTGCCAGATTTCGCCGAGCTGACTAAAGAAATCGCTGATATGATGAAAGGAAAAGAATCTTTCAAATGGTCAAAGGAAGGTAGAGAGGCATTTGAGAAAATCAAGGGTGCTATTGCAAAAGCTCCTACATTGGTGTGTCCCGATTTTAAGAAGGATTTTATAATTTATTGTTATGCTTCACCACACACAATCTCTGCCATTTTGACTCAGCACAATCAAGAGGGGATTGAATCTCCTATCGCATTCATGAGTTCGGGATTCAAGAAACATGAACTTAATTACACTCCTCTTGAGAGACATGCGTACGCGGTGGTAAGAGCCCTGAAACACTTCAGGTATTACGTGTTGAATTCTCACACCAAAGTCTTAGTTCCAGGACACCGCGGTGAAATCAATGTTGACACAACAGGAACCGGGATCTAAAAGAGGTAATTGGGTCTCAAAGATCCAAGAATATGATCTGGACATCAAGCCTACCAAGTTGGTTCGAGGGAGAGGACTCTGCCAACTCATTGCAGAGAATGAACCACGAGATAACTCTGAAGAAGAACTAGTTGAAGGAAATTTACCATTGGTAGTTTTTGTCAGTACCACGGATGAATGGTATTCTGATATTGCCTACTTCCTCACATACGGTGAGTGTCCAGAAAATCTGACAGCTAAAGAGAAATGAGCAATCAAACTAAGAGCTGCCAGATACGTCATTTGGGATAACACGTTGTTCAAGAAAGGAATTGATGGCATGTTCCTCAGATGTGTTGATAAAGAACAATAGCCTAGGTTGTTGGAAGCCTTCCACAATCATGCTTGTGGTGGTCATTTTTCTGGCCCGTAACAGCCCATAAAATTCTAAGAGCACATTATTACTGGCCCACTATGTTTTCGATGCTCGAAATGGGTGACCAAATGTGAGCCTGTCAACAACAATTTGTTGGAAGACCAAAGTTGGCGGCACTGCCTTTGAAGCCAGTTGTTATTGAAGAACCCTTTCAACAATGGGGTTTAGATTTCATCGGGGTCTTGAACCCTAATTCCAGCGCTGGTCATACCCACGTGCTCACTGCCACTGATTACTTTACAAAATGGGTAGAAGCTATACCGGTGAAACAAACATCTACTGATAATCTGTGATTTCATCAAAGAAAACATATTGGTTCGTTATGGAATTCCTCACAAGATTGTGGTGATGAATGCCTCAAATTTTTCTTCTACAGAGATGATAGGTTTTTGTTATGGATATGGGATATCTTTGTCTCATTCATCAGATTACTACCCGCAGGGAAACGGTCAAGCTGAATCCAGCAACAAAAACCTCATTACCATTGTGCGCAAGTTAGTCGAAGAAAATCAAAGAACTTGGCACAAAAAGTTATACGATGCATTGTGGGCTGACCGCATAACTCCCAAAAGGGCAATTGGGATGTCTCCATTTCAACTTCTGTATGGAACTGATGCTCAAATTCCCGTCACATTGGAGCTACCAGCGTTAAAATTAGCTCAGGCAGTTGATGATGAATGCTTCACCAATGCATTAGATAAAGGGTCATGTTTCTAACCAAGCTTGAGGAACAAAGAAGTCAAGTGGCCAACAGGATCAAGGAACATCAATCCAAGGTAAAGAAGTTGTTTGACAGGAAAACTAGAGAGAGACAGTTTCAAATCAATGACTTAGTTCTTCTCTGGGATAAAAGACGTGAGCCGAAGGGAAAGCATGGGAAGTTTGACTCACTGTGGCTGGGACCGTTCAAAATAAGACACTTTTGTGGAGATAGTACCTACTACTTGGCATATCTGATGGAACTCATTTTGATTTTGCCCTACAGTGGGCAGTATCTCAAATATTACCAGAATTGAAAACGGGTTGTTCCCCGTATGTACATAGGTAATTAGGATTTTGGTTTGTTTGTTTCCCTGTTTTTCGGTCTCCTCTCTTGTGTCGCCCCATTTTTGTGCCCCATCTTTCTGTGATCATGTTCATGACTATTTTGGTCTGGGTCCGTTGCTGCGTCCATGAAGTCCTTGTCCCCAATCAGAGCCAGCTGTTATCAGCCAATTTTGACTTCGCAAAATTGTTAAAAAAACAATTGAATAATTAAAAATTAGAAAATTTTGAAAAGTATTACTTTGCGTGGTTCATTGGACTCCTTGCGATCGTCTTATTTTTGTGATCGTTTCGGTCTTCGTTTCGTGATTTTCGGGCAAGAACTCTTCCCGCCAGGCTATAAAACGCATTAAAATACATTAAAATAATTAATTAATATTTAATTAATTAATTGCTCCTTGTTTGATTAAATTAATCACTTAAGGAGTATTTAATTAAATAAATATAAATTAAGGTTCATCCGACAAGTTTTAGTGCCGGGGAAGTTAGCTTTTGTTTCCAACTGCCGGGTTGGCATCCCAAACCCGGATTTCCACTTTCCTGGCAATTTCCTTCAAATTTCCCGCACGTGGGTTTTCCTCTGCCAATTGCCAAATCATGGATTGGCAAACGGGCATAAAATTCCCCAATTTCCCACATGGGGAAATTGGACGGGGATTGCCAACCCATTTTGCCATTCCCGTTGGCAATTGCCCGTTACTTTTCCCATTTCCCCTTGGCACTTAAGCCACTACCCGGGATGAGAGGAAGTTGAATTAATCCTCGTAACTTCCTCCATCCAACCCGGTGGAAAAAGTCAGAAGCTTCTTTTTCTTCAGGAAGACATAATATTTTGTTAACATTATGCAAGAGAACTCACGCCATTGTGAACGAAGAAATATCAGTTGTGCATCCAAAAGAAGGTTTTTAGTTTTTCAAGCTCCACGCATTCATCAAAAAGGTTTTATCAAAATCTAAAGTTGAATTTCACACACAGCTGTGGGAGAAGGGTTTCCACGTTTTAAAGGAAGGAGGAACAGTTTGAGGATCACCACGTTTTTGAAGAAGAACAGCTGTTCTATCACATTTCCCAAGACCATTGTTCAACGTAGCAAGTGAACAGTCCAAAGGAAAACTTCCTACGCCGGGAGGAGGTGCCCAAATAAGGAAAGAACTAGAACAGTTTTAAAGGACTCGAAATTGACAAAAGCTACGCACTGGCCGAAGAAGAATAATCCAAAAAGGGATGTAATCACATGAACAACTGAGGAAAGGAGACCACTCCACGCATGCAGAAAGGAGCAGCTCAGGCACGCACCAACTAGAGGAAAGAACTTTCCACGCGCCAAGAAGAGAAGGTGCCAGAACACCGAAAGCTTTCCATGCATGCAAAGGATGAGAACGCAAGAGATGAGCATTCATGATTTTGGGCGAAGTTTAGGAAGCATATGGAACAGTGCTTGCGCACGTTAACAGAAGCATATGGAACAAAGGCGCGACCCATACTCACGGAGAACATCATCGATTGATCCGCACCCATCTTATCAATACTATTTGCATTGCACTCAGTAGTTTTTTTTTAAAATAAATAAATAAAAAACGCGACCCAACCGAACCATGGGCAAGTATGTTTTAAAAAAATGAATTGTTTTTGCGACTTGTTATATTACGCATTTTCATCCGCCTTGAAAGAATGCATAATATTGCATATGGATGGATCTGGGGCCCGATAAAGCTTACACTTAATTGCTTGTAGGCTGCACAATTTTGCAAATGAAGGTCATGAATAGCAAACATAATGCAAGTCAGTAGGCTTATCCTTATTCTCGAATCCGGATCCATGGCAGGCTGTCAAGCGATTCCCCCTTTAGAATCGCTAACTCCATACGGAGAGAAATAAATATTCATTGCCGTGTACGATGGATTGGAGTCACGCTATTCAAGGCTTCATAAAATATTCCCCGAATCAGGATATGAAGGTTATTACGGTGCAGAATGAAACGATTCATATTGCTTCGGCATTTTATTTTCTTTTATTTTCCTAGAAATGAATTGAATGTGAAGGCCGACTCTGAAAATACCTGGTTGGCCGTTTCGTGTACTACATCCTTGTTACTTGTAAATGGTCTCTTTGAGAAACTCTAAGGGCAATAGGCAATATTTATACCCTTCCATTATGTACATCAATCCAATCATAAAAAAAAGTATTCTTTTACCAAGTTCGAGAAACTTGTTGATTGGAGCGGGATTGCGAGAATCCACTTTGCCAAAATACCGAGGACAAAAGCAAGAATCGAGTCTTAAGGGTGTCTATCGACATCTTTGAAGGCTTGAACACAGGTCATCATCATGGCAGCATTAGGTCTTTATTGGTAATGGCATTTTCTCATCGTTTGGGAGGTACAATTGTGCTTATTATGGCAAAGCCAAAACATTCTTACTACAAGTGTTATATAATAAGGAAGAACCGTGAGCATTGTGGTAAAACCATTCTTTTCAAAAATGTTGGGTTAAGCTCGGTATTCAAGTGAGTTGAGCCAGAGAAGAACTCAGGGAGTTTGGTTCTGGAAAGAAGGTAAGACAACACGAAGGGCATGGATCGCCATGGGAGTCTGAATTCAAGTTGAAAATGCATGAGCTCATAATCAAGCTAGGAGCGATACGATTGAGGGCTCATTCGTGAGTTGAGTCGTCTAAACACCTAAGTGAAGAAGGAGCACATCTCGAGAATTTCTCATTCCAGTCATCATTCGTCTTTGCATGATTGCCCTAATTCTTCAGGCCTAATCAACAACACAACACTATAATTCAAAGCATTGGTTCATGCGCAAGCACCTGTAATCTATATCACACAATTTCTAGAGGTGGAACTCGTTGATGAAGTACCTCAAAATATACCAGCCCAACTTGTGGAAGTAGTCACAACTTCTCAACCAAAAGTTGATGATCCGGAATCATCACAAATGGAGAAAATGGCGACAACATCTTTCTCACAACAAGAAGATCCAATTTCAGCAACACCCAAAGGTGATCCCCTTCAGCGTGATGAAGATCAATTCCCAACGAACACGAGAACCATGTACAATGAGGTACTTGGAGAGGTTCCCACCTGGCTACATGATATCCTGATGAATTGAAAGAGGGTCATCAAGCCAATAGTGATAAACTTGGAAGCGATTGCGTAAATGTTAGAATCCATCATTCCAAAAAAGACCAAATACTACGCTAAGGTGTGTGTCAACGAATTCATAAATCACTTCGATGATTTTTCAACACCACTCGTTCACAATGGGGAAAAGGAGATGGATTTCCAAGACTCTGAAGTCTCACGAATTCTGCTCGGGAGATCAACACTTTGGGATGGTGACAAAGAAAAAGGACATAACTCCAGGCAGTGAATCGCAATTTTGGCTATTGAAGATCTTCCCAATGGCGAAAGACCAGAAGCTGGATTCTGATAAACTAAGGTGGCGTAACGACTACGGTCTCGTGACAAATGAATAATTCACCATGGAAAGGTACTCTGAGCATGTGGAGAATTGTGAATATGAATACGAATGAAGACAAATCTTCTCACACCAGGATATTGCTCAGATAGAGGGGTGGATGAATTGCTCAAGTTTCAAACTCAGCACTCTTGTCATTTGGAGGATTGCAGAGCACAGTCAATGAGTTCATTCCCGTACGATCGGGATAGGCGGACTCTTGGCCCAATGGATAAGGCACTGATCTTAGGTGTCTTGATCTAGGTGGCACATTGCTGACTAGGATGTCTACGTGTGCATACAAGTCATTTAAGTGGGGTCCACATGTACCCATTTCTTTTATTTATGTATTTTTCCTTAAATGACCTTTTAACTTAAGTGGTTTCTATTTTTAGTCACTTTTTAAAAGTTGGTTAGAAAAAGTCAAAGGTCACTTAAGTGCCTTATTTAATGATCATATTAAACCCTAACTACTTTGTAACCAACTTTTGGGTTATAAAAGGAAGTGAGGGGCTCATTTGTAAGGGTGACTTTGAGAGAGGAGAAGACACTTTTTGTGCAAGCTTTGTTTCAAGAAGAAACTTTGTGTTCTTTGTGAAAAACATTTTGGAGTTAATAGAATAAGAACTTTGTGTCTCATTCATTGTCTCTTGTAACATTTGGTGTTCTTATGTTCATTAGATGTTAGGTGTTTGAATCTTGCATGCAAATATTATCTTTGATCTTATTGTCAACATTAGTAATCAGTTGTTCTAGTTCACAGTGATCAAGCTCTGACTATCTACTTGCTCATGTGTGTTCCCTTTTGCATGTTCTTGTTTGGCTAACTCAAACTCCGTTTTATTTGTGTTGGTTATTCATCTTTTCTCTTCATGCAATATTAGGCTCTGTTTTTACCTAACTCTTGCATGTTCTTTCAGTCCATTCCATTCCACTCCTTTCTTTCATTTCATTCTATCTCCTTCATTCACTTTTCTTCCATTGATGTTCCAAAACACCCCCCACATACAATTTTGAATGTACAGATGTAAATACAGTTTTGGTTTTCAATAAAGGCAGCCTCACCTTCATTGAGGAGGGACTTCGTTCCCACACTGTTGCATGTCATTTGCATGCGTGCAAATCCATATGCTAACAGTTCGGAAGGACATTTTGCGAGTCTCCAAAAATCGTGTTTTTCTAACTTTGCAAAGTAACAAAAAGGTTGTTTTAGTTGAAGACTCATCTAACTCTCACCATTACAAGTGGATTGAACACCTAATTTTTATACCCTGGGTTTAACAATGTATAAGATTGTGGTAGCAAACACGGTTGATGGTCAAAGTATCAATCAGTTTACGTAAGACATGAGGTAGCTTTTCTCTATTTTGCACTATAATTTCATTTTAAATGACCAAAAGTGATATATTCCATGGGTTATTATTTCTATTTCGTTGCAAGAGAAAAACTAAAATACTAAAAATTATGAAAGACAAGGTTAAAAAAACTTGCTTGTGAACGGTCAGCAAACAAGAGTGTAGGAGTTGATGTTGCGCTTGCCAATTACATTTGGTTACGGGATTCCAAATGCCTTTCATCCAACCGAGTAAGTGCATCTCCGGCAACCATTCCTATCCAAGTATTACTGTACAAACAGAGGTATTTTTAAAAATAGTTCTACCTTGTTTAAGTTCCCCCATTAGCACACACCCTTACCCGGTAACCATGTTAAACCAATTATTAATCAGCTCAAAAGAACTACTCTAAAAATTTTGTCTACACATTCTTATGTGCTCTTCAATCACCAATACCAACCATGCCGCAAATACCTACTAAGACAAAACAATTCACATAGAGCAGTCATTTGGGACGAGTTAAAGAGGCCGCAATTCTTGGAGGCATTTTTTCAAATAGGTCACGAGCTTTTCCTGAGCTTCCATATTTACATACATATTTTCCATAACACTTCCACTACAACACCTGACAACCATACTTTCCCCATCCCTGTTTTCACTCTCTTGTTTTGGAATTCTCATGGCTTGGACTGAAGGCCATTCATAAAATCACCAAACAAACAACCAACATAACCACCATGGGATTTATTGGAACATTATTGAAAAATTTAGAGTCTCCTCAAGATAGTCGGGTGGTCAAATCCAAGTATATGCCTCCACATTTGCAACCAGAACCTACAGCTGCAACCTCCCACTAAAACACTTCTAAAACATGCTTTAAGGGCCGTTTATGCCCTGCAACAAGGTTCCTATTACGACACAAGAAGGGTGAAGGGTGGAAATGTGTTGTAGCGCTTTGATTTACTGCTGTTAAAAGTGTTTTGCTTGAAATTTAAGAAAAATCCTTTTTCAACAAATCTATTTGGTGCCTTCCTTGCAACTGTGGCATGAAATCACATTTCTTCAACCCATTCCGCCAAACAGTCCACGTGGCATTTGAATGCACCCACATTGTATACCTGTCAACCAGGGAAAACACTACAACTAAGGACTCCTTTTTTCCCTTATGCTTTGTTGGATATCCATAAACTGTTCTACAGTGTTCATTTTGGCATCAACGGGGAGGAATGATAACCAAAGTCGTGGAATTTAGCTTTAACTCTACCAATCACATTTTATTGAGTGGTTTTAAGGCCTTTTAACAAACCCATTTGATCATATTCAACGATCATTGCACTTCATGAGACCACGTTTAGTCGAGGCATTTCTTTGAGAAGTCTTATGGCCTTGTCAAGAGCACCGTTTGTGCATATCCTGCAAATCAATGTCCTCCTAGCAGCCACCAATCCATTGCAGTCAATCATTCACATGCCAAGTGCTTGTTCCACATTGAAACACAAATCCAAATTTATCGCATTGCTGGAATAGGTGAACCGATCATGGAGGCCCCATGTTGGTTGCATTTGGTGAAAAATCGACCATGCTTCATGAGGATGCCCACGTTCCTTGTCAAGAAGGCCCATGCCTTCACTCTTCTACACTCCAACATCCCAACCACCAGGTCCATTACTACTCCAACTCACTCAGCCACTTCCATAACTCTCCCCTCTCTCCTTTTACCATAAAAAGGCAGTCCTTACACGTCTAAAGCCTTGGATTTTGGGGCATTACACCCATGGTTTGAAGCCGTGAAAGGGAGAAACTCATGGAGGAGGATGAATTTACCATTGTACTTGAATAATTTGAGAGATTCATTCTTCTCATTGGGGATGAACACAATTATGATACTTTTCTCCACTTTCATAACTCACATGGGAAGATATCATTGTCATGACAATGTCCGATATCAAGGAGGAGGAGGTGGATAAACTAAGGCCTTGAGGATGAGGAGAAATTTGAGCCTACAAACTCTACATGTGAAAACAAAGGAGGATGAACTTTCCACCATAGTTGAACACTTTTATACATTCATACTTTCCATTAGGGATTAATATGATGAAGAGAACTTATCTCCACTTGTACAAACCCACATGGGAGGATACCATTGAGCTATCAAAGCCTAAATTCAAGGACGAGGTGAATACACCCAAATCCTTAGTAGAAGATGAAGGATATGTCTCCAAAATTTGTTTATGGAGTTTAAAAAGAAGAAGATAACATCCTATTAAGAGAATGCAATCATTTGGATTTGAAAATTGGATGTCCTATAAGACATTTAGTTGTTCTAGATCTAGAATCCAAGTTACTACTAGGAAAATTTTTAGTGGCTAATATTCGTAATTTGACTATTTCTGGAGATTTTGGAAGTCTCATTTGACTATTTGGACAACATATGCATATCCTAAATTCACCAAATATAAACACTAATGTTAATATTTCCTACTTGAATATCGAAATGAATTCTAATATCAATATCTTATTTTAAATTGGCCACCTTTAAATCGATCGCCATGATTTTAAAACATGTTTGGATCTCCATGAATTCTATAAGCCCTTAGATCACAATCACAAACATTTTAGACGGAAAATTTAAAAATTTGATTAAATTCATCACGCATGCGCACAAGTGTGTGTGTGTGAGATAAAATATACTAAGAACACTAATTAAAGTAACCATTTATTTAATCAAAGGGATATCTAAACTTAAAATTATAATATGGATTCTATTCTCTATAATATGCTTTAATTAAGGAATTTACTGGGACCATTCAAGCCATAAAAATGTATTGTTTACATCTTTTTGAATTGACTTAACTAATAGTCTTTTAGAGCCTTGAAAATGTAGGTCTTTTAAAAATTTTCTTTAGGAACTATCCCACATTTTCCAATGAGCAAAAAACATATGTGTATATATAGAAAAAATATTTTTTAGCATATTGGAGGAAAGGCTTCGCAGGACACATTTTGGAAAAGTGCTTTGGAAAGTTTCAAAGTAAATAAAGACTATAGAAAGAGACTCCAAATCCAAAATAACATAGGATGTTGACACATTGCAAGAGATCGATAAATGTGATATAATTCTAATAGGATTTGTGAGGAAGGCTTGAGATATCATGGGTTTTCCCGAAATTGTATGGAATGATGATACATGGCCAATGGATTAGTGGTCAAAATTTAATCCTATGAAGGATTGGGGAGAATGGGTCCAAATTTCATAACTCAATAATTTTTGTTGGTTAAGTAAGGAATGCATATAATGCACTTCATACCATCAATGTATTAAAAAAATCTAATCAAGAGGACAATTGAAATTTGTCATTTTTAAAAAAAATTAGAAAAATTAGGTAAGATTCATCTTTACATATACAAACATTTTAATTTATTGTTTCCATTTTTTCCATAGTCACAATAGCCATTTTAAAAAAGATTCTCCATGCGAATGAATCTTTCTTTAGCAAGATTCACCACCTTTTCTATTTTTTTCATGTCTTCCTTAAATTTTTCATTGGTCACTATTATTCATGATTACTTCAGAGCATGAGGAAGAGCCATAAGATACCAACATTTATCCCATAAACCTTTAAGTACAAATTACGGATCATAAGAAAGAATACTCCACCAAAGGAGATAATATTTTAAGAGGGGGAGCTTAAGGTCTTGTTATCACACCTCTCACTCTTCATAGTCATTGCAAAATCGATTACATGGCCACATTTTGTTAGTAGATAAGTTTCTTTTCCTATCACATTTGTGGCTTTCTATAATACCATTTATGAATTGTTAGAGTGGGATTATTATTGGTTTACTTTTTCAAAATAAGTGTCTTGTATACCCTACATTTTTCACTTGAAGAATGTATGTTTTTACATTTTTCCATAAATTTTGTAAGAACTCTTAGAGGAGCTTTAGAGATTTTTGTTTTTGGATTATTTATATGATGAGTTGAATGAAATGTTTAAGGGGGTTTTTAAACTCCAATTTTTGGTATTTTAGCATTTTTAGGGGAAGAATCCATGCCTAATGGATGCAAAGCGAGGTTCATTTTAAGACCCCCTCCAAAAAAACTTAGAATATTTTGGCAAATATCCAAAAATACGTTTCGTGGCAAAGGTGATTCTGCAAGCCACACGTTTTCGGATTTCACAATGTGGTTAAATGTGCATTAGATGGTTGTCCGTAAAAACAACATTAGACAACAATGTAGGCAAACACCTATCATTTTCACGTTAGACGGTGCTGAATTGGATGACCATTTCATACGTGACCCATATTTCCCTAGAACAGATGGACATCTCTTTTGCGAACCATCTCTTCCAATTGGACATCATTATCTTGGTCGTCTCTCCTTAGAATACATGAACATGTCTCTTCAATGTCTATCTCTTCCAAACTTGGATGGTCATCATTACTATGGTTGGAAGCTCGACTCACACAAAGTTAGTCGAAAAACATCATTATATTAACCGTCTCTACACAATTGGGTGTGTGGTGTATCTTGAACCATCCCTTTATTTGATAATGATGGTTATCTATTGAACAAATGTCTTCAAACACGTGTGGCATTGAATCTCTCCACCTGCCATATTCCACCACGTTTCCTAACCGAGAACCCTTGACCTATATATATCACTATGAGGTTCATTTCTTTACTTTTTGAAAAAACTTCTATGAATCTACAGTGCTCTCACGACTCCAATTTTCTACAAAACCATCCTAGCACCCATAACAACCAATGTACCCAAACCTAGAATTGACCCACCCTCTAGCCACTCCCTCTCACATAGCTTTTCAAACACATAAGATTATAAAAAGCCTCCTCCGATCCCTCTGCCATGGGTGGTACAAATAAAAAGAAAATTTACAGGGAAGAATATTACATTTCTTGTTGACTCATGAAGAACATTTCACCCCGCAACCTCTGAATTTCGGTGTCTTTTACTGGTGGTATCCAAAGTGCAACCTGGTGCCTAGATTGTGAACCGATTGAGCTTGATGATGATTTTTGTGGTTTGATAGTGTTGACACCGAGATGGGTAATTATTTTGACACCCATGATATGATACAAAGTACTCCTCCACCTACTCAACCAAAAGCAAAACAAAATATCTATGAAATCAAATATTCCCCTCCTCAACCAAATAAAATTCCACTCACGGATGATCAAAAGATAAATTTTTCCATCAAAAATATGATATCAAACAATATGGGGCCACAATTCAGGAAGTGGTTATGTCATATGTGGAATTAGTACGCACTTGGGAGTACATGGCCAATGTTTTGATCAAAGAAATAAATACCCGTTACCATAATCATGCGTAAATGCACTCATTGTTTACCGTTATAGAGAGAAACCAACAAGGCTTGACATTTTGCTATATAAAATTAGTATGGTAAAATTTTGTATAATAATGATTATGATGATGGAATTTTAGATATAATGTTAAACAGTTGGAAAATCTTAATGTTGAATCCTAGGTGTACTACAACAAATGGGCTAGAGACAAAAATAATGTTTTAATTGCAAATGCAGAAAAATAAAAATTTGTGGTAGGTCATTTTTTACACGTGAAAATTGTGAAATTATGAGTATTGCAATAAATTATTTATAACTTATCTAATACATTTCTATTTTGTAGGAAAAATATAAAAATTTAAGAAAGAAGTAGTTGTATTTGATGCACATTTGAAGAATGCTCACAAAAGCTTGAATGCATTTATACAATTGAAAGAAAAACTTATATTATTAAATAAACAAAATAATACATTGAGAAAGATAATCAAGGAGCATGGGATGGATCCAGAAATATTACTGAAAGAAAAGACAGATGTTGATCCATCACTATTGTTGTCAGGAGATGTTGCGAGGGAGGAGAAGAATATTCTTGCCAATATCAATAGCATAGTGTAGGATTTACATAAATAAGGAGTTATAGCCCAAAGAATTATAAAAACTGATCAAGCTCCACCTCCATTGCAAGAAGAAGCTCAAATTGCCTATGCACACAAAATTGAAAAAAAAGTTAGTTTCACCATGTGACAAGTGTGTTGTCACAATTCTAACATTGGCGTAGGAATTAAAAGATAGTGGCCAACCAATTTTTTTCCTTTTTTATTCCATGTGGTAGACATAAGGACAATTATGACTCAAAATCATAGGTAGAAAAGAGGATTCCCTCATAATGTGTTCTTATATGACAGAACTTTCCCAAAAGATTTGAAAAGGAATTGATGAAAACCCTAGTTTTTAAATTATATTGGCTGACAATGATTTATGAAAACATGTATGTCTTCATAAAGTAATATGCCACTTGTTAGTATGTATACAAGTTTAATTGTGAATTGGAAACTCTATTTGCAGTTATGACACATTTTTTGAAAGTTTTGAACAATTTAATATGCACTCTTGTATTTGGATTTCTAATTTCTTGTGAATGTTTTTTATGTTACTATTTGGAGATGTTTTGCATGGTTTTAGATGTTTGGTGTGTGTTTTTTTAGTATAGAAAAAAATTATGTTTCATGTAGAGATAAAATATTAATCACATAGAGATGGATCTAAATAAATCACTATCCTTCTTAAAATAATATAAAAAATGAATTTGTTATAAGTAAAACAACATATATAGTCTAGTAAGACCAGTTGATACTTATTCGATATGAAATATATAAATAATCAAATCATTTTGTCAATAGTGTCTAGAATGTAGACAAGAAATTAGGACTCTAGCAATTGAAACAACGCTGGAGCAACCCGTTCTTCATAAGTGTCCTCAAATTCTATTGAATTGGAAGCGTGTTTGGTGGATATGTTTGGATCCCCGCATCAGTCACAATATTACCTAATACTCTTATTTCTACAAGTGAATTTCATAATCTAAGTGTTTTTTCATAAGGAAAAGTTTCCAGAATAACTTGAAACATACAATCTTAGACAACTTTCTAAATTTCTATCTAATTTGTTACGAAATTTTGATTTTACGAAGGATAATGCACTGAATACTCTTTCATCTTCAATAGATCCTAGGATCATAGTTTGGCACAATTCATATAGTCAAAAATACTCGGCTAATATCACATTGCAAAATACTACTTGAATAAAGATTCTTCTAAAGCCTTTTAATGGAACCATTTTCTGTTGGCTCATCTAGAAAATGAAATTGTTCTAACATAATAAGAGCAAAATGATATGATTGAGAAATAGGTAATTTATTTTGTAAAATACCTTCAACAAATGATGTTTTTATCTCTTCACACTTACAAAAATGTTCCATTAGACTATTCATGTATTTTATAAATAAATTATTGATGGAATTTTTCATAATGCCACCAACTATATTCCAAAACAATGGATTCACAACTCCCATTGCTTCAAGTAATTTATATTTTTAAAATCGTTCACGGATATCCGTAGATAAATATTGAGAAATATTTTTCAATTTATTTTGTGTGTCACATAATACTGTTTCATATAAATTATGTGTCACTCTTACTTCTTCCAACTCGATCCAACCAAATACGTTCTTCTCTGAAAAGTGTGAAGTGGTATCTCTTTCCCATGAACTGTTATACACAGATGATCATTTATATTAAATTTTAAGTAGCAACTTGGATTCTTAAGGTCGGTTAATGTATTCCAACTTTCAAAAACAGGTCCTTGAAAACTTCCATTTGACAAATATAAACTATCTAGAGTCATGCATACATGTTTTCTCAGTCATATGAATTCAAGAAATGTAGATGGAACACTCTTGGGCATGCTTCATCAAAACATTGATCTCATTCAACATTGGAAAAATACCACATAATGTAAGTAAAGTTTCAATATTTTTCAGACGATACAACAAATATTTAGCTTTATCTACTTCCCTATGGTATTTATACATAAAACCTGTCAATGAAGGATATTCTACAAGTAGGATCATACATGGAAATCCATCTAGTATCTACATCTTTAAGAATCTTTTTCCCATTTGTCAATCCAATTGCAAATTTCTGAAATTCTAAAAATATTTTTGGACTACTTGAATAATATGCATGCAAGTCACGGATGAGCTCCTCCACTCTAGCAACACTTTCGAATGTGCTCATAATTTTATACGCCAGATTCATTCTATGAGCCATGCAATGAATTACAATCATATACAATGTAACTATTGTTTGGATTCTAATGCATAGACCATTTTTTCCCCCCTGCATTATTGTTGCACCATCTATGATATAAACTAACTTCATGGTAATGGAAAAATCATCCATACCTGTTATATCCTTTAAACTTGACACCACCAATTTGTAAAGGTTTTCAAAATTGTAATTTTCCACCATTTTATGAATAACTAGGAGATGGGGTTTTCTTACTTCATTTACAAAAGTATAGACATGAATGCAAACCCATGAAGTGTTTTCCACCACTGTGACCTCATCAATTGAAAGTGAAATAAACTTTGCATTTTTAATAGCTTCTTTCAAATCCTCCTTTTCCACCATAGAAAGACATTTTTCAATTTCCCAACCACTGCTATCTGACCAATGTGATTGTGGAATGTTATGTAATCCAATAACCTGATACAAAATTTTATTATCTGAGAAATCTGAAAGAGGTCTTCCCTTTTTAAATATATAGAATACCATAGAAATTTGAATACTTTTGAAAAGCATTTCAAAATGCATAACTTTTCCTAATTTTGGTGCAATTGCTCCTCCTTTTTCATTTATATTTTTGAAACTTTTTTGTTCTTTTTCATACTCTTTTACATACTTTACATGTAAGCATTATTTTGCATTTTTCCATTTATGAGTCCTTACTATGTGCCCATCCTTCTGCTTTTGTGAAATATATATTTTTCCATTGTGTTTTTCAATAGTGTCTAATTTGAGTTGCATTGTATGATCTTTCCCTTGTTTCCAACTACATATTTTACATCAACATTGAGTTGGAATATCATTACCATTTTTTGGCTCCATAGGTTCAATAAAAGGATATTTGGCTACCCAGTCAAACTTGAAAGTCCTTCCTATTTTCTAGTTACTCCTCTTTCTTCTCATATATTTTTATTACTTTCTTCAACTTGTGCCTCTAGGTCTTTTATAAGTTTTTTCTCATTAGGAATATCCTAATTGTCATGTCTCCTTTTTCTAGAATAGAGATTGGAGTAGAATCTTTCTATGAGGTTGGTGTTGGATCATAATTGTAGTGTATTGATAGTTCAATGTCATCAAGGGAACAAATGTTTTCATCAATAGGATCATCTTGAAATACATTAGTTTCTAAATGTGTTTGAGAAATGTCTAGCATAAATAAGTGTTACAAAAATATAGTATTAATTATTTATATGATTAATACAACTAAATAAACAAGAGTACAAAGAGTAAATAGTCAATTTAATAAATATGAGTATAATTTATTAAACAAGAGTACAAGGAAAAATAATATGGAAAATATATGATTAAAATTCTATAAATTAGTAGATAGTACATACCTATATTTTCTGTAGATCTTGACACCAATTTTGTTTTTTGTGATTGGCCAAAATAGCCAAATAATGTCATCTTACTCTTTTTTGAACTAACAATATCCTTCTTACCCTATTTTCCAGAATCCATGGATATGTCGTAGATATTAACTCGCTTGACAAAAACTATAGGGTTGGACGTCACATGCCTTCATACCACATGGTAGAGCGCTGGGTGATAAAGGGGTGCATGGTAGGGGTAGGATGATAAATGGGTTGGATGGTAAAGGTAGAGGAGTAGAATGCTTGAGATGTAGGGAAAATGGAGGTTGGATGGAACTGGTTGGATGGAAAATAAGGAACGTAAGATGAAAAAGGTGTTGGATGACCATGGGGTAGAATGACAATGACTATGTTGGATGAGATATTACAAAATGCATAAAAGTGGGGTGGCGAGGTGTAGGAAGACAGGTTGGACGATCGTCTATGTGGCCAAGAAGGAGACACACATATTTTTATTTATAGCTTGGATGGTTGATGTGTATGTAATATACCTCAATGATATGCATTATACCTCAACGAATATGAGCGTAGTTTGATTTGAAACATTGGCAAAATACATGCATAAGTTCTTTTTTATTGTAAATAGTAAGTGAACTGAACCATAAAAATATCCCGTCGGTTGAAATTTTAGTCAAAATGGATGGTAGCCGATGATAAAAATTTTCTATTTCCAATTTTGAAAACCCCTAATATTTGTGAGTTTATGAAAATTTGTTGATAAATTTTACCCTGATGAAAGGATATTAGTCTTTACATTTCGAATGAAAATGAACCCTATGAGTCACCAAAAATGTTGCCAAAATGATCATCTTGCTTTATTTTATGTAATCAAACTATGTTTCCCCTTTTTCTCACATTTTCAAGAGCTCTCATGGTCTCTTTAGTGATTTCAATATTTAAGATCTTATGTCATTCTAATGATATAAAAACAAAAATGTCTAAGTTTTGAAGTGCTTAGACATAGGTTTCTAGAGGTTCTAAGAACCTTTACAAATTTCATGTGAATTGAATCTCAATGTTTGGATCCTAAATTAGTCACATCCTTTTGTAAATTATACTTTTATAGATTAAACACACATTATAAATTCACACATAAATTGTGCCCCAAGTTTTAGAACCTAAAAGTTTCTCATTCTAGTGCCTTGCAGATTTTAGAAATGCGAGATAATTTTTACATACAAATTATCCTCAAAGTTTTGGATCTTTGCTACTATTCCAAAAGCACATACAAGACTATGATAGAGATTTCATGTGTGTGTAAATTCAGCCAAAGTATAAAGTAAAGAAATCATGTGTAATACCAACTCAAAACACTATGAAGGTCTAAGTTGGACTTTTAAAGTGTGAAATGTAACCCAAAATCCCATCGAAGACTAAGGAAGAATATATGAGTGTGTGTAGAACTTAAAATTTCCACACATAGTTTGGCATATTTTTTAAGTTATGTGTGTAATTGAAAATTATATAAAATTCAAGGAAATGGCCTATGACAAGGAGATAAGCGTTAATGGTGATTGTGAGGGTGAAATTGGCAGCCCCATGGTTGTCATTTATATATCATAAATAGGGTGAATTCATGTAGCCGTAAATTTTTCTCTATAGCTCCAAATTATGTCAAATCAAATCCATTATAACGATCTTAAGGAGTATTTCACATGGGAGTAGTTTTGGGTCACTATCTATCATGTTTTTCGAAATAAAATGAAACCATTAGAGTTAATATTTGGGAGTGTCTAGGGGTTAAAAAGTTGAATTGGATATATTTTGGATGCTTTTGTATATTACAAAATTCTTAATGTATGTCCCTAGCATAAAAGATGAAGAATATAATATGTAATACTCTCTAAGCATAAGTAGAGAATGCGAAGAGCCTCTTTTGACAAGGATGGACTAATAAGGGATTAATAACCCAACAATCATCTCAAATTGTATAAAATCATGTAAATGCACCGTGTAGAGGGTTTATCTAGGATTTTAATCCTAATTTCCATTGTTACATCATGTGTAGATGGTTTTTCTTGGATCTTAATCCTAATTTCCACTCTAAAATATAATTCTAGTATGTTATTGCATCTTATTTTCTCTTGTTTACATATTTCCTTGAATTTTTCTTGTTATTTATAGATTGTGTCTTCACTTATCATGTTTTCTTATATTAATTATGAATACACTATAAATTTTGGCATGTCGTAATGAGTGATTGCATGGACCTTTAATAATAATGGTATTCTTGTCTCTTATTTACATATTTCCTTGAGTTTTTCCTATTATGTAGTTATTACATTTTTGCTTATTATGTTTTGTTCTATTAGTTGCACACTATTTTAATAAATGTAATAGTAAAATTCTATCCTAGAATACAACTTGAGGCATGTTCTAATGAGTGATTCTAAGGACATATTATAAAGCTAGCTTCCAATTTTTACCTAAGTATGATTATTTACAACCGGGAATGTTTCATAATATGCCTTAGGATCCATTCGTCCAAACAATCAAATTTTATAACATATTTATCTCTTCACTTTCCCCATTCTCTTTTCTATTCTTCTATAAACTATGAATTGGTCTTATTATAAAAATATCCTCTTTGTTAGATGCAAATTTACTCTGCTCTTTTCTATTTCTAAGAATTATAAGTGTAAAGCATCCAATACATTTTTCAAATGTGTAGTAGATTATGCAACATTAATATCATGTTTATTATGGCTGATCTATGCCCTCTATTTTTGTTAATACTCTCTAGTCTTTATGTAATTTTGTGTTATAATATGTGTAGGTTATATTTGCATGGTTTAGTTACATTTTTTCAATGATAGGAAAAGTAAGAGTTATCTCCAACTTCTTTGGTTCATTCCCATTTTTATTCTAGTTGTTTTCTTCTCACTTTTTCTTTGTAGGTTTTAATGCGAATTAAATTAGTGGTAAAATTACATTATTTAGAATAGTGTGTAGCTTTATCTAGAGCCGTTCCTTAATAATCCAAGGTTCCCCACCTTGGAGGCATTCCTATTTTTTTCATTGAGGCACCAATCCCAATTTTGGTTTTCTTGGTTGCATAATTTTAATAGCCAACATGAAGGAACTGTCGTATTTGAGATAGGGTTAGTCTTTTGTAGGCATGTGTTTTTATTGACTATATTATGTAATTAAAATATGGGCTTTCAATTTGTTAAATCTTAATGTTTTTATGTAAATAATTTTTTTCCATCTTTGTAGATATATGTGGAATTATATACAATATATATATATATATATATATATATATATATATATATATATATATATATATATATATATATATATATATATTGAAGTTTTAACATGAATATAAATGTATATGCATATATATAATTGTACATATATGTTTTTATATATACAAATAAAGTATTTTGGGGGTTTAAATGTTTTGATTCATTATAGGGTAGAAGTCCTTTTGCATAATTTTGAATTGTTCTCTTCCCTTCTTTATGTTTTCTTACACTAAAGGCATTGTTTTCTCATTTCATTGGCGAAGATAATTGTTATTATCTTTAGACCCAAATATTATGGATGCACCGATTATGTTCCATGGATAGCTCTGAGAAATTTTTCTAGAACCCTAACTATGCTCCCTCGAACCCTAAGCATGGCGGTGGACAGAACACTAGGAACACGTTAAGAGATGACCATGCTAGGGCGATCTCTAGCCCCCATTGTTGAAAACAACGACTCACAAGGATCTATTTCCTAAAATCACAAGAAACGTGGCTAAGATTAATCATGACGCTCTTCTGAAGGCCGGATCTTGCATTAGTGTTTCAAAACAGAAGACGAGGAACCAATTATCAAGATTATATGAACCCGGGGGAGGTAGACTCTCCCTTGTCCATAACCAAGCCACCCTTGTGTCAGATGAGGCTAAAGTTAATCACTCATTTAGTGAGATCTTGCAGTAGAATACGGTTACTAAGACCATGAAGCCTGGTGAGAATAATCCCAGTGTGACCTTTGGGGATGAAGTCCTTGAAACAAAGTCATTTTATCAAGATCATGCCCTGATATGTAGATTCGTTGGTCTTTGGCCTAGCCTCCCTGTCCTCCACGATTGGATCCCACTACTAGAAAAAGGTTAGATATCTACCCCATGTGCGAAGGGAATTTTCATTGTTGCTTTTACTTCCATAGGTGATAAGGACATCATTGCCAAACAACTTTGGGTCTGTCAGAAAAGGTATCTTATAATAAAACCTTGGTTTCCATCATTCAACCCTCTCACCGAATCTTTCTCCCACAAACCAATCTGGATTAGGTTACCTCACTTACCCCTTCAATTTTGGGATCAAAGCTACCTAATATCCATTAGAAATGCCTTGGGAAACATCATTAATATTGATTCCCAAACCTCTGATTTCACACATACAACCTATTCTAGAATCCTAATTGAGATTGATACTTCAAAGGACCTTTTAGCCCATATTGAGCTTAAAGTGAAAAATTGTACTTGGAATCAGCCTTTGGACTATGAGGGATTACCTTTTAGATGCATGTGGTGCTTTACTTTAGGACATTCTATTACTGATTGCGAGATGATAAAACACAAGAATGAGAAGACTAATTCATGGAGAAATGCTCTCTCGGAACATCTAGTTTTATAATCTAAGGACATACTTAATTCTAACGCTGAGGAGGACGATAGGAAAAAATCATTCCTTGAAACCCCTTGAGAGAGATCAAAGACCATACAAACAAGGAGCTATCTGGGAGTGACTATTTGAGAATGGAAAATTCAAAAGAGCATGTAGTGGCTAAGGAGAATATTCCTCCTAGTTCTCCTTGTACAAACAACGTGTTTCAACCAATCATAGATTTGGAAGTTATTATTCACTTACATAAAGTTTCTGATGAGTGGATCACGGTTTGTAACAAGAAGAAAACTTCACGGTTTCTGCCCTCTAAGAGATGATTAATTGTTGTTGCATCGTTGTTTCTTTGTTGTGCTTTTGTTGTTGGCTTTTGGCTTGGTTCCTTCCTTGCATTGATATTATACTTTGTTGGGATTTGTTTTAATATCTGATTTTGATCTTGGGCACTTATAATATTTGTCTAGTTAGCCTTTTGTACAAGGGTATAGTCCCTTTCAAAAACTATTTGCCAATAATAATATTATGGATGCATTATTATGTGGAAAAAAGGTTCTTATCTCTAAGACCTTTCTATAAATAAAGTATTTAATTCCTTTCCAGCCCTTCTCCTTGGGTGAATAATGATGATTTGCATGATAATTATATTTAGTCACTTCAATTTTTACTTGTAATTGAGAATTACATATTTGAATGCCTCCATCTTTTAGTGCTTGATAAAAAAAAAAAGATTTCATGCTAGATATGATTTTATCCAACCCATAATAATCTTTTAGGGTCTTGTTAGGACTACAAAAGGAAGGGAAGTTATAAAAATTGCATCACCGAAAAATAATGGATGAAAATTCTTTTTTAACTTTGCATGTAATGTATTTCTTGGAAAGTTGTTATGAAACCTTGAATTGAAGAGTGAATAAGATTATATTTACTTAGTTCATCTGTATTGAATTAATAAGAGCATAGAAATATAATAGCTCTTTGTAATCCTATGGTTGAATCCCTGACATGTGTATTTTTACCCTTTAAGGGTCCTCTATATTGAGAAGAAAATAATAAAAAGGTACACGTATAATACTCCAGTCGTTATGTGAAATAATTGGAAATGAAGTGTTGATTGTTTAGCTACTAATTTTTACCTTTGTGATTTGACATGGCATTTGAGGCCTTCCCAATTTTTTTTTTTTGAATAGTTACAGTTTCGTAAGCATACTAAGAATGTGGGATGACTTTCAAATTTTTCAAATGCTTAACTACATCTTGTTATTTTAAGAGTATGATGAATAAACATATAACTATTTTTTACGGAATAACAATAATTTTCCTGGTGCCATGCTTGAATACATACGTTCATGGTTGTTAAAAGTTTATGATTTTAATAAAACGTATTAATTAAATACAGGAATACGAGTACTATACCCTTGGTAAATAGTGAATTCCCTTATTTAAGTAGCGTATAGTATTAAAAAGTGAACCTAGAAATGTACAAAGTTCTTTATACTCATTCTATGTTGTTTTCTTCTCTTTATCCCATCCTCTATGAATTATTTGTATAGATGAATTAAGGTATTTTTGATTCCTTAAAATAATTGTATAAATCCCTAATGTTAAGTAGTGAAGTGTGAAATGGGTTGTTAGGGACACACCTTATTGTGAAGGATATTTATTCTTAATTTTATACATGAATATATATGTCATTTAGTAACATTATTCATGGTAGTTGTGATTACATATAGAATACTAAAACAATTTCAATATTGTACATTGTTGAGACGTCATTCAAAATATAACCCATGACATGATAATTTTGGTTTTAAAAATTAATGTCATCATGTTGTTTGTACTAATTGTTTGTCAATACCACTAATGTTTTCTTGAAAAATATTATTCCTTTAAAGTTAGCCTACTCTTGGATTAAAATTGGTTTAAGGTATGTGTTGTCACCTAGTATTGCACCCTTTTTTGAGGAAAATATCAGTACTTAAATGAAACATGGAAATACCTCCAAAGTGTGCAATAATGGAGCCTTTTGGTGTCAATATTTGGAGAAGTTTGGTTCCTTCTGCTCTAGCTTACTCAGTAACTAATCTAAAAAACACTAAACTACCATTATCTAATCCTATCCTAAGAATTCCAAGGACCAAAGTGTTAAGAGAAGGATGAAATGGTGAAATAAAATAGGGTTTGATTTTGTCTCCGATACACAGATATAACCTTATACGTGAAATATCAAAAGAATGCACACAATAACTATGGGAGAAATAAATAGAATAATATTAAAATCATGCATGAGAATTGAGATATTCACATCAAACACTAACATATTCAAATGAAAGAGATCAAAATTGCACATAGTATCAAGAAAATATCTATTTACAACTCCATAAAGTAGATGTGCGTGAAAATTCATAGACGTGTTATAGAGGTGTGTGAGCCAAATATTTAATCTTAAAAGGGAATCATTCTATGACTTATCGAAAAACAATTCATTCTTATGTAAATGCACTTACATTTATAGAAAAGTAGAGAGAAGAGAAGAGAGAATAAAATAACATTATCAATCACTAAATTTAATGACTCTACTAGGAACAAGGGAACAATTGCCATATAGTTTGCATGAGCTAGGTATGGGTGTCTAAAATTGATCCAATCACATGCCATAAAATTGCACCTGGGATGGAGGGTGGTGTCATTTAAGATTTGATGTTAGTTATTGGGGAGGTTTGGTGTATGATCTAAGTTACAAATTATATTGTTGTATTTTTGGACTTTAGATGGTATTCTACCTTATTTTTGTCTCTCGTAGATTTTATTCACATTTGGTAGATCTTATATGATCTACGGTTCGATCTTGTTTTTTTGTGTTAACCCACAATCATCTTCCACTCAATGAATTTGTTTTAAATTTTAGGGAATTATCATTCTTTGTTCTATAGTGCATGTTAATTTGTAGAAAATTTTTCCTTATGGCATTTTTTTTGTCACAACATTTTTGCAATTCCAAAATTCAAACTTGAACCATGACAACCAAGCCCAAGTGTTAAAACTTTCTTGAAAATCCTCTTGAACCCCTCTCTGGATCAGCTTATCCATTTGTATCATTCTCATCCTAACCTTTAATATCCTACCAATGTGTTGTAAAATATTTCCCTAGTGTTTTAAATTTTGTGACAGGGTCATTCATTCCATTCAGGAATCTTCCAAAGGCTAGTTCTTTGATAGGCTTGGAGAGGCTAATTTTGGCCTTTTCAGACATGTGTGCATCATCTAGGATGGATATAAAGGCCCACAGTAATAAAAAGGTGGTATTTGATAGTTATGAAAGTGTTTAAGGTGATTTAGGAATATTTATGGAAGTTTTGAGGTTTGAGAATAGTTGGTGTGAAAGCGGGGTTTTTAGGAATAAAAAGTATTCACTCAAAATTGGTACACTGATTCTACAAAGGATTACGAGAGCTCCATAATGAATTGGAAATCAAAAAATATGAATTAAAAATATTAAGTAATTATATATATGGTGGAATCATAACATCTTTCACAATACCTGATGGATTCTCAAGGAAGCTCAATCTTGACAGACACACCTTGTTGTCTCGAAGATAAAGGGGACAATTTTTGACGATGAAAGAATAATTGATATTTGAACCCCATCCCATTGTTATTTAAATGGTATTGTGGTTAAAAATAATATAATACTTCATTTTAAATTAACTTTTGGAGCTTTGGGAATAATCTCTCCAAGTTCTCTCCGTGCAGTACGCTTCTCGTAGTTAGTCATTTTAAGGGTAACACATGTCACCTTCTAGTGAGGGTGTAATTTTTTGTCCCTATTATCAATTTACCAAGGGGATAGAGAGGAAAAAATAAAATTATCCCCACCTCATCCCTTCCCTATGGTCCCTCATGTGACCTAGTTCATCCCGACGGGGCTTATCATGCTTAACTCACCTTCCCCATCTTGTATCCAATGAGTGACACTCTACATCATCTAGTGAGGGAACATTTTCTAGTTCCTATTATCCTAATTATCAATAGGGACACATAAATTCACCCCTCCTATCCCCCTATGATGTTCCATGGGATCAACTTCTAGCTCCTTGAGTATTTACAAATTCCCTTCTCCATCTCCCTCTCATTGCATCACAAAGTGAAACTTGGCATCATTTGGAGAGGATGCATTTAATTTTCCATTTTATCCCCATTCCAAAGGGGATATAGGGAAAAAAATTCACTCCTCTATATCTCCTTCCATATAGTTATCTATGTGATCAATTTCCAGCTCCTGAGTGCTAAAACATGCCATTTTCCATCACCCCCTCATCACATCTTGCAGTGACACTTGTCACCATCTAGTGAGGGAATATTTTCTTATCCCCCTTGTCCACATTCCAAAAGGGATATAGGGGACACAAAAATTCACCCACTCCATCATCTCTCTAGATTCTCCATGTGATTGGATGATAGCCCCCAGGTGTTAGGGCATGTTTTCCTCACCTCCCCATTTTTGCACTACAAGGCGCCACTTATCCTCATCTGGTGAGGGTGCTTTTTTTTGTCCCCATTCCTAAGGGGATAGAGGGGAAAATGAAATGTGATCCCTACCATAGCTTACAAAACCCTAATTTGAATCTATATGTTGTTTGCACATCCATAAATGAAAAACACGTAGCTAAAAACATGAAATAACTTACTTTCAACTCCATTTCTTCATGTAGTTTGAACTTGATGCCATTTTTTCTGCCATTGACCCTAAAAATAACTATAAAAATACCAGACATGTTGTAATTTTTTTAAGGGAAACCATGAACACTAAAATGAATATTTATTCATAACTTCCAAGTCTTAAAGCGATTTCAAAGGTGAATTTTTCTCAATGAGATCTTCATTCCAGGTGCCTTTAAGAAGACTATTATTGAAAGTTTGAATATGCCATAGTATTTTAATATAAGAAAATATAAAAATTGTGCCCTAGAATTTTATTTTTCAATTTGCAATAATTTATTGGGTGGACCACTATGAAATTTGGAGCACAGGATCTCAGAGACAAGTTTGAATCTTATGAGGGTATTTTCATTACAAAAAGACACTAGTAAGTTTCCATTATAAAATATAAACTATATGATGATGCCACTTAATAAAAATATAAATCCTCTAAAAATATTAAGTTTTCTCTACCCAACACATCTGGAAATAGTTAAAATGACAAATTAGGTGAAATAGACAATTTGAGAAAAAACAATTTTCCCAAAAAAGTAAAAAAGTAACTTACTACAAATATAAACTTTTAAAAACAATAAAGTAACATCAATGAAGGTATTATTGGTAATTTAGGAGCTTCATAAAATTTAATTTGAGCAATAAAATCACATTTTCCCAAAAAAAAACATCTCATAGACCCTATTTGCTAAAAAACAAAGTTTAAAATACAAGTGCAAAAGTTGTTATTAGTTTTATTTTATCCCATATTGTTGATTTTTGAAAACATGGAGTTAAATTTATCTTGTATAGAGCCTATTTTGACTGTAGTATCAGAATATCTAAGTGTGGGTGATAACGACATTGCTGATATGAACTTAGAATACTTGAATATTCAAATGCTCGGAGGCCCAAGGAAACTGTGAAGACCAGAAATTTCACGAGAGGAATGTATGACATAGGAGGTCATATCATGTCTGTTTAGAGTAAAAATTTGTGTTATCATGTTATCAACACTATGCTCTAGAATCAAGAATCATAAGAATAAACAACTCCATACTTGTCGTGCTCACTCTAAGGGCATTTCATAGTGTATGCAAATCCCGACATGTAACAACATGGTCATAGTCACAAAGTAATTTTCATGTGGTGAATGGTCAAAAAAAAATCATGTCTCTAAGATCTTACATTGGGATCATGGCTAAAGCAAGGGAGGTAGCCTTCTCATGTACCAAAATCATGTCCGTATGAGTTTCATGAAGGCTATTCTAATGCAATCATTTTGTTGAGCAGGTAATGGGAGAAGAGGACACAAGATATTTTCAAGATTAGATGGAACAATTCATCCTCATTGTCATCAAAGGAAAATAAATGATTTATTGGGGGAAGATAATAAGTGACAACAATCATCATCAATTTATTCATTGTAGGTTACCAAAAGTTCTTGATGACATCATATTTGGTCTATGCTCTTGCGAGAAGAAAACCATTTAGAGGTTTGACCCTCACTCATAACATTTCTCAAAGGAATCATCCTATGAAATGTATTTACCTTAGCTCATGTTTACCTAGGTAATTTATTTACCTTTATTGTATTTATCCTCACCCACTTATGTGTGTGGATATTTCTTTTCATTTATTTAGATATTAATCTAATTGTTAGGTATAGTTCTTTCCTTGATCTATGGTATTGAATAGATCCTTGATGTGTAGTTCTCTCCTAAATCTATGGACTTAACTAGTTCTTTGATGACTAGTTATTTCCTTGATTTATGGATTAATCTACGACCTTGAATGGTTCTTAGATTGTTGTTCCTTGCCTATATAAGAAAGGCACATTATCATTGTATTTCATTGAGTTCCATAATAATATATGATACTACTGCTCATTTGTTTGCAAAGCTTTATGTCAAGTTATTATGGTGAATTACTTTCATCTTATTGATTGTGGTGTTTGATTAGCATATGTGTTCTTGGCTTGGTATGATTTGGTTATCGTTCCTTTTATGGTATTAGAGCAAGAGATTGCTATTGACATCCGTCTATAAGTTTTATTTTGTAAATAAATTCTTTGTATATTCATATATTCACGTTTGATGTATTTTTGTTGTGTTCATTTCTATGTAAAATAGAGGCTTCCATTGGATCTGGAAGGCGGTAAAACCCTAAGATCGATTATAAACTCCGACAATTTCTCTTGGCAGGTATTTTTTTGTTGCAGAGAAAACACACTAGGTCACCTCGAGATTTGCACCATCCAGAAAGAAAATATTCCCTTTTTTGGCAGGTACCAGGGATGGCCATGCACGCTGATTCTGCCATATTGAGAAATTTTGTAGCCTATTATTTTCAGCAACATAAGTCACTATACACATAGTCCCGAAATAATAATTTTTACTTGAAGAAGCGTTGGATGTGAATTTCTTGGAAACAAGTGACACACCCTAGAATAGTTAATCGAACACACCCATTCAAATCCTTAGCCCCTGCTCATATGGTATGGTCATATGAGGGCTTAAAGCTTGTGATTCCTACTAGTAGGTGCTTAACTCCATCTCCTTTCATTGATTTGTGTGGTGAAGGAAAGAACTCTTTATTCTATTTTAGTGGAAACTAAAATAAATAGTAGAAACATAATATTGAAAATGACCGATTAACTCGGTTTTGAGTGTCATTTTTTGTAAAAGAGCTTGTTTTTATGCTCTTTTCATTGGAAATATTTATTTTGAGAATTGCACTATAATTATAAAGTGTCATATTGTAACATGCCAAAATATGGGGGCTCTTGTTGCATTATTTGGGGCTCTTGTTGCATTGCTTGGTTCTTGCATTTCTTTTGGTGATTTTTTGAGGATGGTGTCTTTATCTACTTCTGCATTAGATCATGTTGAGCCATTAAAAACACATAATTACCACACATGGAAACCAAGAATGGAAATAATAATTAAGAGGAAAGGATTATGGGCTTTAACTTCTTTAGAACAACCAATGTTCACTAGAGAATATGAAAAATTTCAGTACCAGTGCAAATTTGATGAGTGTATGGGTTTCATAGGAACTTATGTAAGTGACAGTCTTTCGTTTCATTTGGAAAAGTGTAACTCTCCTTTAAAAATATGGGATAAATTGGAGGATTTATTTAGTAAGGTGGATCATATGAGAGCCGTGAAACTTGAAATTGAGATTACCTCTCTTAATCTTGAAGATTTTCCAACAATTATAGACTATCTTACCAAGTTCAAGATTTTTTTGACACAATTGAAGGGGAGTGGAAGAGATAAGAAAGATGAAGAGTGTGTTTACTTGATTCTATCCAAGTTGAGAGGACAATTTAAAATATTTTCTTCTACAATTTTCTCTAACATGGATTCCTTAGGGGACGCATTCAAAATGTCTAACTTAGAAACATTTTGTGAAAGACTTACTAGGAAGAATCCAAATTGTCTCACCTTGAGTCTTCTACATCTCAAAAGGCATTAGTTGAATCTAATACTAAGGAAAAAGGAAAACCAAATCCACCACTTCTTCATCTCAAAGTTCTCCTAAACCCAAGGAGTCTTCTAAATCCAAGAATAAGTCTAGCCTTTCATGCTCTTTTTGTGGGGGTATTGGTCATGAATAACATAGGTGTTATAAGTGAATGCAAGCCTTAGAGGATGCAGTCAAGAAACACAAAATTTATATCTCTAATCCACGTCCTTATAATCAGCATGGAAAAACACTTAATGTTGTTGGGATATCTTAGTCACCACTTGCGAGATATAGTTGGGCTATAGATTTTGGTGCTTCTCATCA
Organism: Taxus wallichiana var. yunnanensis; assembly: GCA_018340775.1. NCBI lineage: Eukaryota > Viridiplantae > Streptophyta > Pinopsida > Cupressales > Taxaceae > Taxus > Taxus wallichiana. The sequence goes on along the minus strand of CM031240.1, from coordinate 933,803,530 downwards.
CATGACTTCTTCCAAGGAGCCTTTTTATCTCTCTAGGTTTGAGTTCTACTTACAAAATTGAGGTTGGAGATTCTTCCTTTCTTTCTATTGAGGGAAAAGGTGATATACAACTTGATGGTGGTAGTATCCAAGATGCACTATATGTTCCTAACATCACTACATATTTTCTTTCTATATATCAAATTTGTCATTACAGTCAAGGAAAACAATGAATTTTACACCACATGGGGCAGAAGTAAGAAATTTGTTGGAGCCTTATTCACTTGTTGCTCAAGGTATTATTGATCATAGTTATAGACTATATCACTTTGAGGGTTTTGATGACACTTCTTCTATAGGGACACAATTGGTTTATCATGCAGATCTAGAGAGTAAGATTTGGCATGAAAGATTTAGACATCTTAATTACATATATTTGAAGGAGTTAGAACTCATGGTATGGTAGATGGTCTTCCTAGAGTTTCTTGTCTTGAGGGAGTTTGCTATGGCTATGCGTTAGAGAAATAACACCAAGATCCATTTCCTAAGAATTTTTCTAAGAGAGCTTCTTCACCCCTTGAGCTTGTGCATAGTGACTTGATGGTTTTCCAACCCCCTCTTTCAATGGAACTAAGTATACACCTACTTTTATTGATAATTTCTCGAGGTGTACTTGGGTTTATTTTCTCAAGTAAAAGTGATGTGTTTTCACACTTCAAAGTCTTGAAGGCTTTGGTCGAGAAACCATCATCCAGTTGCATAAAGAATCTTCATACTTTGATAATGGGGAGTACTTACTTGAAATGAGTTTTCTAAATTTTTGGCAACTCAAGGCATTATTCACCAACATTCTGCTCCTCATACTCCACAAATGAGAATAACTTAGTAGAATAGAAGAATAGAACTTTGAAGGAAATGGCTAACTATATGATGCATTCTAGAGATATACCTCCTTTCTATTGGGAAGAAGCAATTAATTGTGCTAACTACATTTAGAATCACACACCACACGAGCACTTGAGAATTTGACTCCAGAGGAAGCTTGGTCCAACACTAAGCTAGATGTCTCATTTTCTTAAGTCTTTGGGAGCCATCCTTGGACCTTTTTGACAAAGAAGAAAATGAAATATTTGGATAAGAAGAGTAAACCCTTGATCTTTATAGGGTATTGTAAGGACATGAGAGCTTAATGACTTTAGATCCTGATACACATGATGTTCTTTTTCAAACACATGTTCAGTTTGATGAGAACTTCACTCCTCATGGTTCTTCATCTTCTTCCATGCCTCCTTCTTCTTCATCTCATCTTGAGGATCCTTTCTTTGAGGAGATTTATGAGGAGGTTATAGATGTCATTGAGGATCCTATTCCTACCGAGGTTGTCACTATGCCTAAGTGGGCTCATACTACGATGAGGCAACACCTTTCGTACATGGATCTTCTACCCACTAGGTATCATCACACACATTCAACAGTTATGGGATTTTGTGTCGGGTAGTTTCGAGGATCCACAGTCTTTTTCAAAGGATCATGGGATACATGAGTGGGATAATGCGATGGAAGCTAAGTATTATTCTTTTATGAATAATCATACTTGGGATTTGGTATCTCTTCCTAAAGGAAGAAATATGGTAAGGTGTAAGTGGGTATACCAAACTAAATACATAGTGGATGGGTCCATTGACAAGTATATGGATTTTTTTATTGCAAAGGGTTTTTCAAAAGTTCAAGGTATTGATTACTCGAGACTTTTTCACCTGTTGCCAAGATGGATTCTGTATGCCTTGTAATTGCTATTGCTACATCACAGGGGTGGCTTGTATACTAGATGAATGTGAAGAGTGCCTTCTTACATGGAGATCTACAAGAGGAAATATACATGGAGAATCCATCTGGATTTTTTTAGTATTCTTCTCTTGTTTGTAGGCTCCGAATGTCTCTCTACGGTCTCAAACGAGCCCCTCAGGTTTGGTATGAGAAGATGGATTATTTTCTTCTATCTTCTAGTTTTGTTCATTGCCACTCTGATCATACAGTGTTTATCCAACATGTTGGTGAGGATATTGTGATAATTTTATTGTATCTTGATGATTTGTTACTTACTGGAAGCTCTTCTTCCCACATTCAGAGTATTCAGAGGGATCTTTCTACATAGTTTGACATGACAGATCTTGGGCTATTGCATTATTTCCTTGGTTTGCATATTTTTTAGAAAGATTCAGGGATTCATTTGAGTCAGTAAAAATTACACCCATGATCTTCTTAGGTACTTTGATATGGATGATTGCAAGCCAAGTCCATCTCCTTTTCAGTCTAGAGTTACTCTTACTTCCACATGTACCACACCACTTTGTGTTCCTACATTGTATATGTAGTTGGTTGGCAGTCTCATGTACTTGAACCATACTCATCCTGATATTTCATTTGCAGTAGGGCTTGTATCTCAATTTGTAAATTCTCCTCATAGTAGTCACTAGTAGGATGCTAAAAGGATTTTGCATGCTGTTTGCAGGCACTTCCCACTTTGGCCTATGCTACACTAGGGGTTCTACTCGATTGGTTGGGTATACAAATTCAGATTGGGTAGGTTCTATTGATGACATGCATTCCACTTATGGCTATCATTTTTTTATTTGTTCTTCTCCAGTTGCTTGGGCGTGTAAAAATCAACAGGCTATTGCACTTTCATCTTTAGAGTCGAGTACAGTCAAACAATTACAAGAGTTAGTAGATTATTTGGATTTGAAATTTATTGACAAAGTTTGGATTACCACAAGATTCACCGATACTTTGGTGTGACAACCAAAGTGTTCAATTCACCCAGTTGAGCACCATGGACCAATTATATTGAGATACACATCCACTTCATTCGTTAGCACATTCGGGATGGAGTTATTTGCTTGAGTACATTCGACTTAGTAATAGATTACGTACATATTTATGAAGCCTTTTGCATCACCTCGCTGCCTTTAGTTGCATGGAATACTTGGGGTTTCAGAAGTTGTTCTTGGGGGGTGTTTGTGAGAACATCTTCCTTCTTCTTCTTCTTTCTCTTTCCTTCTAGCAGGATTCTTTCCTTCTTTTGGCTCAATATTTCTTCATGGATATATTGTATATGAGTACCTCATTAGGCCTAGTTTCTAGGACTCATACGTGGACATGTCACTTCTATTTTGACCCCTATCATCACTTGAGGGGGGTGTTAGGGTAGGTATTTACCTTATCTCATGTTCACCTAGGTACTTTATTTACCTTTATTATATTTATCCTCACCCACTTGTGTGTGTGGATATTTATTTTTATTTATTTAGATATTAGGGGGATATTATCTAGTTGTTAGGTATAGTTATTTCCTTGATCTATGGTATTTACTAGATCCTTGATGTCTAGTTCTCTCCTAAATCTATGGACTTAACTAGTTCACTCATAGCATTTCTCAAAGGACTCATCCTATGAAAGGTATCATGCCTAACCATCAAGGAGAGAAAATTCATTTTTAAAGGGTGAATGATGCATTCACTATGTTTTTCATACGATTGTTGGAAGGTAACCCTAAGTCAAGACTATCTTCTTAGGATGCTACATTGATCAAGAGATATGAGTCTCGTTTCATTCAAATTTTAACCTTCTCATACATCGAGTATCAAGGTTTGATATCACTCCATGTAAGCTCCTAATATACCTTAACAATAATATCATAATGTTTGAGTTATGTAGGAAGCTCGCCCATGTTAAATAAAAAATAAAACATCATAAAAATAAAGGTGTGTTATTTCTTATCTTCCTTAGAATCTTATCATGTAAGAATGCCACTGATTCCTAAAACTTAGAAGCTTAATTTTCTCCTTTGAACCTCTATTCATATACACCAGGGAATATTTCAACATCTGAAGCAACTCTAAGACCTTTTATCTTCCAAATTTGCACCATGTTCCACAAATCAAATATTATTGGGCCAATTTCTCTAGATGATTTTGAGGTAAGAGAGTGTGATCACATGAGAATGACCATTGGCCGGATGAGAAATTTAAAATTTTATTGATTTGAGGATGGACTAGAAGATGATGGGACCAAGTTTTATGATCCTAAATATCAAGTGGTGAAGATTTCGCCTCTCCCATAAGTCTTGCGAAATACACGGAGTCAAAAAAGACATAGATGAATGAATTGAAGTGGTAATCAAGAGATCCAATGAATGGTTAAAGAAAAAGAGGGTTGTTATCATTGAATCAAGAGGTCTTTAGAATCTCAAAAGGTAGCCATATCATATCCCCACTTCGAAGGAAAATGAGAAGACTCTAAGCTCTGTTCACTCGGAGAGCTCATGAAAAGGAAATCAATGGAATATGAGGTTCCCCACTATAGGAGGTTGCGCGAAAGTGAGATCCATTTAAGATCTTGTAGAAGTTATAGAGTAAGGAAAGATTTATCCCTCCAATCCACTAATCCCTCATCATTCTCCAAGCATATCCTCCTCTCTGACTACGAAAAAACACAACAAATTCAAGATGTACCCTTTGTCAGAGCCTAAAATTGTAATCATGACCAAAGTGATGAACTTGAGACACAGCTAAAATATTCCCATGGGTACAATAAATTATCGGAGGAGAGACCCACACATTATAACAATAAGCGATGCTAAATTTTCAATCCATTTCAATGAAGGTGAAAATAAAACGACATAAGAAATCTCAATTTTCTTCCTACTTCTTCAATGGTACCTCGGAAAATCAGTATGTTTAATTAGCTTAGCCGAAGTAGTAATACCATTGGTGAGATGACCCCATTTGAATATGAAATGACCATAATTCCTCTAGGGCCAAAAACACATGAAGGATATTCTCATCTATTCAAATAATCTTCCACTCACCTTCTTGCAAGAAATGAGGAGTACAAGGAGAAGATTGAACAACTGGAAGAACATGTGAGAACTATCACCTCATATGTTCAATCCTTCATGTATCTAAATGTCACCCCATCTCTCCCACTAAATAAGTCACTCCCATTAGTAGCTTTGATCCGAAATCAATTACAAGGACACATGGATTCACAATGTAAGGTAGTGTTAATGATAAGTGGGTGAGAAAAATTCTTGAGAAAGGTAGAACCTTACTTCCATAAATTCTCTCACTATTTCAATTCATGTTTTCCATTTCTATGAATGTAAATATGACAAGGGATGAGATTAAAATTGAGAAATAACATTGGGATAGATTATTTCCACTAGTAATCGAGATGGGAAAAATCAATTCTTTTCACAACCCATATTTTCATTCTATTCTGTCACAAAATAAGATTTAATATATGAAATAATTTACGAATGCAAGAGGACTAGTACTTGTTATGTAGTCCCATTTATAACTATACATACATACATATATTTGAAAGGATATGTATACTTATACATAGTTACACATGCGACATTGTAACCAAATTCATCATCAAGAATTCATGGATTACTTAATATTATAACTTATTTTTGTTGTACTTAGTTATATTATTTCACCTTACCCTACCGAGTGTGATGATTTCGTAACATGATACAATATTTCATTGTTGTACTTGTTTACATGATTCTACTTTATCTTGCTTGTTGTAGGTAATGATTTGCTAATATTGGTATATCTCATTACATGGTTGTATTTACATTATTTGGTTTTGGGAAATAAGTCATAACTATTTTATGATATGACTAACCTTCTTGTGTTGTTACAACGGTCATATACCATAAATCCTTAAGATGGTCTTCATATAGAACCGATCAATTTTGGAATCATCAAGATCAATGTTTATTTAATTTTTATCTGAATGATCTTGACTCTACATTGGTGTAGATGCATTGTTTTCCTATAGTCTTGGACCATGGAAAATTTTTGCAAGGTATAATTGTCTTGGTTTAATTGGTCTTAGATCATGGTAAGTTGGCATTTAAAATCATCGGTGAAATATATTGGTCCTCGACCATACTCAAGTGCATTATGATTTTTGGATTATGGAACTTTGGATAGTTTTGAATTTAACTACTAAGGTCAATGACCGACCACACCATGCAGGGTTAATAAGTGTTAAACTTAAGAGATTTGGTTATAAGGTTCATGATAGGGAATTATGGGTCTAAGCCCAAGTAAATGTATTGTTTTTTAATTTGTAAGCTTGGATTTTTCTAAGTTAGTAGAAAATGGTATTAGAACCATATATGGGGGACAATAATAAGTGTTGGAAATAATAGTGATGATGGTCCTCAACCAAATCCACATGTTCTTTGATTATTGAATATTGTGCACCGTAACTTAGGTTTTTATTTATTTTTAACTAGTCTTTGATCTCTCATAGAAATTCATTCAAGTTGGGGGAATGGCTAGTAGTGAGTTTCAATAAACCATTATGTGGCACTTGTAAGGATTTAAAATTTTTAATGAAGGTAATTTTTTTTGAAAATAACGAAGCTTCCTCAAAGAAGTTATCGCATGTAATACACTCAAACCATTGTTTTTATTGTATTGGTTGCTTGTTCAAGATCTTCCTTTGTTGAGTTGTACATGGCGATTATACAGGTTGTTTTGTTGAGATATTTTTACATTTTTTCTTGCTAAAAAGATGTGCTACTATTATTATTAATCATGGCATTTAGTTTGATTATAACCATGGAAAGTACAAGGTTCTTACTATTGGGTTATGACTAGTTTATTGGTTTGATCATCGTGGTGATTTTTTCAAGAAATTTAGAGGGAAAAGTTATAGAGCTTTTCGAGTTTATCGAGCATGGATATCAACTCCCTTTCTTGTTGTCTTTTTCAAATCTAATGAATGTTATGGTGTTATCTTATTGCTTAGTCTCATGTGATATTTTCATTTGCAAATTGATAGAAAAATGAAGAATAGATGTTCAATTTTCTTTTTCTTATATGGTTATTTGTCGAATGTAGAAAAGGAAACATTTCTGCATAATCGGGTATATTTTAAAATGGGAAAAATGGGAATTTAAATCCAAATATTTATTGTAAATTGTATGTTGTTTTCATTGATTGTGAACATTTTTTTTTATTACAAGTTGTGAAATTTGTTTGAGTTATCTTGTGTACTTATTATGGGTTACAAGAAATATGCCATTTTTTTCATGCATAGATTATACCCAAACTGGTAATAATGGAGCTCATGAAAAATATTTTGAGATAGTGACTAGTCTACAAAAATATTGTGACATGAAATGGGGTTTTTTTGTTAGATATTTCTTTTTAATTTCTACTCCGAGGCATTGAGGTTTTGATTAGTGAATATTTTCCTTAGAAACCCAAAACAATATTCTTTCTGAATCGATACATTCAATTTTTGGAATTCATTAATGTATTCTAGAATAAAAATAACCTTATTCTCTTGACTAGGTTAAGATGATATGGTTCTATTGTTACATCCTTGTGTCCGGTTTGTTCTTAGAGTGGTAGCTTGGTGTTTAAATTTTGTTCTTGGATATTCTACCACTTTATCTCTAATTGTACGGATATTTTTATTTCCTATTCTAAATTAATAAAATGGAATAACAAAACTAACTAACCTCATAAAGCGGGGGTTTATGGATACCCGTGGTCATTGATTTTGATAATTGATGGATGATCGGAAGAAATGATCCGACTTTCACCAAATAGAGAGATATGCAATCAAAGAAAACTAAATAAGAAATATTAGATAAGATGAATAGATGAGATACTTGGAAAAGTCCAATTCCAGGAATCCAAAGAGATTTCCCTAGAGGATGTCATCTCGTTTTTAAATAATTAAGTGATTTTGACAAAATGATAAATAATGACAACAATAGATAATGAAAGATAAGAAGATAGAACTCAAGATCAAAGGAAAATCCGAATCAGCTTCGTATGTTCCTAGGATAATGTGGAGGCTATCTAGATGGATTTGAAATAATCCTACCGGTATTTTGTTGTTTCTTATTGGATCTTGTGTAGGAACTCAATACGATACTTGATGTCTTTGATGTTCATTACAAATAGGATGACACATAGTGTGAGATCGTAAAGGATATCAATTTTTTCCCTAAAGAAAGTTTTCTTAATGACTGGAGGTCGCAAATTCTTATAATGGGGTGTGATTGGTCTAGAATAGTCATCTAAAGCAAAGACATACTTACAAAAGAGATGTTAAATGTAGAGATATTGATAGAAATTGATTAAAATGCTATGATTAATAAAAAGATACTCATAAACAAGAATCCCAAGTGATTCAAAGGAATCACTGGTGATTTATCTGATCATGGGTGATTCAAAGGAATCATGGGAGATTCAAAGGAATCACGATTTCATTGTTAAAAGATCTTGATTTCTCTAAAACGATAAGTTGATTTCAAAGAGAGATCAAAATGATTGATTTGGCTAAATTTGATGTTATAAAAAAATGATGAAGTAAATAAAAGTACCTTGAAGTGATAAGAAGGTGAAAAATTCCTACAAATGGTGATTTGAGGTTGATATAGAGTTGATTGTTGATATCCTGGGAGGTATGTTGAGGACCAAGCTACAAAAATTGATATGTGAGGGCTTATTGGAGAGATTTTTGGTGTTGTGGATTCTTCTTCTTGTCTTGAGGATCTATAGAGTTGTAGGGATTCACTTTTTGATAGAAACAAGAGTCCAAGAATGTGAAATATTTTTGAAGATCCTTGAAACAAGAGTGAAAATTCCTATTTATAATCGCTGGAGATTTTTAGAATCACACAGGATTCAGGAATTATGGGGAAAACATTTATAAGTGGTTGAAACCACTTCCTAAATGGTATTTTCAGTAAATTGATGAGGGAAAATGGTTTTAAAGAGGTTATACGAGTTGGGGAGGTTAGGAGGTTGGGGTAAAATGGGTTAGGGATAGTTTGAAAATGGTTAGGTGGTTTTAGAGGGGGTTAAGGTAATTATATGGGTAAATAGTAATTTATAAGGGTGTAAAAATTGGATTTTTATGGGATGGGGGAAATGATTTAAGAATATGTTTTATAATGTTATGTGTTGATAAAATAATGTGTGTGTCCAAGGAAGTAGGTGGGTGACGAAAAACCGGTGTCTACATTTGCCCCTTTTTGTCGAGTAGTTTGTGACGACCAAAATTGTTGGACAAAAAACGGTTTGAGATAGCTTGTTTTTGTTTGGATGGGTGACCCCCCCTCAAATTGGGGTTTTTGTGACAAAGTGCAAATATCACCAATTTGATTAAGTTAATTGGATATTTTTGACATGTGTGTTTCATTTGAAGTTTCCCTAAGATGAGGTATCAAAACAAGATGGGTGCCACCATGGAATCAAGTGATAGGGGAACTAAAGGGTTTGTGTCCTATAGATGTATGATTCGTAGGGAGAAAATATAGGTTGCAATGACAATGGAGCTAAATGATATGGTAACCAAAGGGTTCATGTCCCAAAACATATAGCTTACTTGGCGCTTAAGGTAATAAAATGAATCCACAAAGGATTGTTAGTTTTGAGAGTTTTGAGGCCCTCAAAATGAAGCACACTTTTGAATAAATATGTTATGAAAGTGTGATAATGTTGTTGATGTGTTTTTAATGATTAAGGGGAATCATGAGTGATTATAAGGAATCACAAGTGATTTAACCCAATCGTTGATGATTATGGGAATCGTCGGTGATTATAGGAATCACTGGTGATTTCAGGGAAGGATAACATGTTCCATATAAATAGTTGGTTTAATCATGATAATTTTATTTTTTATCATATGATTTATGATATTTAGAGTTCTTTATTGAGTGATAATTGAAAAATGAAGGATGTAGGAGGATTTAGAAGGTTGAGGAGGCCCACCTAGGGAGAGGTAGGTACCTTTTTTTGAAGTTTTTGTGTGTTTTTTTAATTTTGTTTTTGGGGTCCATACGGGGCATGTTTTTCGAGTCACCGAAATCGTTGGAATTTTTTCAATCACTTGGGATTTGGATGAAACACCAATAATTGGGGTGAATCACTTTGGTGATTGTGTTTTTGTGCAATTTTGATTGAATTTTTTTAATGAATGTTTAATGTTTTTGTGGATGCGGTGAGGGATAAATTGACCATTAGAGATAGGATTCTTGTGACCCTAGAGGATTTGAAGGCTTGGTTGTCATAAGAGGATTGGTTTCATTTAGATGTTGTAGGTTTGGGGGTGATGCATCATTATAGACTTATCCATAGGAAACAATGATTATTAACCCCATTATTGGAGAGGTGGGATCCCACTAATTATAATTTTTGGTTGCTGATGGTTGAGATGATGATCACCCGAGATGATGTACACAAGATTATGATATTTCTTGTGCATGGAGAGGGGACATATTTGATTGATGAGATGGAGAGTGTGGGGGTGATGTGGAGATTATATGGAGATGATGCTGAGGGTGTAGAGTTTTCATCGGATGAATTTTCATACAAGGATTTGTATGCTCCTGAGATAGAGGGTTGTGCTTTGATGACCCTTATGATGATAGGGATAACTTATTATGATTTTCCCACCTTTCTTTGAAGGGGTCGATTTCCTTGGATTATGACTAGTGTATTGGTAGATATGATGGAGTAGAGGATTGTCTTTCTACAAGTTCCTTTGTTACTATATATGCAAACACACATAAAGTTTTGGTTGTGGAGGATTAAGAAGAGGTTTGGGATCGATGTTGGCTTTTTGATACGGTGTTGGGCATATGAGAACATTGCGGTAGCTCATCCTAGAGGTACCCGTGGGGATATCTGCTAGTATTGGAGAGGTTAGTGGGTTTGTGCGATGACATTCTCGATAGGGGATGTAGGTCCAATACAAAGCGATGATTACTATAGATAGATATTATTAGGTTTATAGGCTGGTGATATCGGGTGGATACAATATATTGGGTTTACAATGATGTGGGAGGGAGAGGAGGGTGAGCTTAGGGCCACCTAGTAGGATCTATGGGTGCAAGGCTGATGGTTGGGAGAGTGGGAGTTGATCGATTCACTCATTTCATGTGATAGTTTGGGTTAATTCAGGATGTGCCAGAGGTAATAGTGGTATATAAGTGTGAGGATGGAGATGTAGAGATACCATTTCCAATGGTTACAGATTCCTGTTCCATGCCCAATGAGGAGGTGGTGATGGGCGTGATGAATAGGGGTGCCCATGATAGTAGATGATGCTTGAGGTTATGGAGGCATTTGTTGTATGGTAGTGAGCTCGGCTACTTGAGGTGATACACACGTGTGTGCCCATTTAGAGGTGTCTCACTAGAGAGGTGATAGTGGTAGTGAGTGAGGCGGGGATGAGGCAACCGGTGGTGGTGCTTGATAAAACATCTCTTAATATTACCACTATTGCACATTTGGAGGATGAGAATGCCACATTACTAGCTAAGCGGACTACCTGACTACGATGAGGGATGGGCTATGGGTTGAGTGAGATAATTTGAGTCGAGTAGCTAGCAAGTGTATAGGAAGAGATAACATAGGCTATAGTAGCTGACCGAGATAGATCAAGACAACATCGAGAGGTCTTAAGAAAGCCTCTTAGAATCATAGTTACTTCAGTATTAGGGGCCAAGATACAGGTGGCTAGAGCTCGGGTTAGTGGATAGATGGGTCCACCTGTTAGTATTAGCTTGGCTAACTACTAGTCATTATGTGAGGAGCTTATATATTATGAGGAGATTTTTTTGGTGGGTGCTTCCTAACGAGCCTTATTTTGCTATTTATTTGGTTCGAGAGACGAGTGGGTCCTAGTGTTAGTACTGTAAGTGTGGGTCAGCCACGTCGGGAGTCCAGATGGAGGTGGTCCTAGTAGAGGACCTGATGGAAGTGATCCTAGTAGAGGTCCCAATAGATGTCATCCTAGTATAGGACCTAGTGGAGGTGATGGCGGTGATTAAGGGAGTAGTGCTCGAGGAGACATTCTCTTATCGAATGTCAATTTTACTAAGTGATATGATATTTTTGATATATATAGATTTTTATAAAGCCTATTATTGATGAATATGTATTCAATATATATGGATTTTGAGACTCTAGATGATGTATAGTGATGTGACATATGTTTATATATATGATGAGTATGATTTGGGCTCATGATCTATGTGTTGATTTTTATTTAATGTGATGTGATATTGAGATTTATTTGTGATTATATTTGATATTGATGGGTGTTAATGTTATGTCGATGTTGATAAATTTTGATGTAGATGGATATTGGTAGATGATGGTGTTATATTGTTTTGATGTGTTGACTTTAATGTGATCCTTTTGTAGATAAAATTGTGGTTTAATATTGAATAAGAATAAAACATGAAAATGATTTATTTTACACTAGATTTGATACATATGTGATGGGAATTAGTATAGTGAAGGATCTTGCATTTTTGGCCTTATAAAAGATGTTAACATATGACTAATAATGGGTAGTCACACATAGGATCTTGGATATAGATGGAGGTGAAAAGTATACCTTCCTAGAACATGGGAAGGGTTGACACATGTAGGTTGTGTGGGAGAGTAGGTTCTCCTTTAAATTTTTTTATAGAGAGATGCCCCACTTTACATTTTATTTTTGACACAAACTAATCAATGCGAGAATTTTTCCTTGATGGGAAAGCTAATTGATTTGGGAAGATTTCCTAGGATGATTTTGATATTTTTACATTTTGAAGGTTGATTGATGTGGGAAGCCTTTTTACATGGGTATCCAATCTTTGTGGGAGTGTTCTATGATTTGTATTCTCGCTAATAGCCATCCTTTGAGGGATTGGTCTATGATTTTGATAGGTAGTTGTCCTTGAGGATCTGTCTAATTTTTTAGTTTTGATAATATGATTTTTGATTTTTTGATAGCTATCCTTCGAGGGATTAGTCTATTTAATTTTGAAAAGATGCATCCATAGAATTTTTTTGACTTTGTTTTATGATGAAGGCATTCCTAATAGACCATTTCTAGGAGGAGGAGAGATGTGTACATAAACTACACGTGTTGCCCATGATATGTCTTCGGTTGGTAGACATGGTAGGTGGATGTAATGATTGTAGGCTTCCTACTAAGGAGGAACTTGTCCATGGGAAAGATGTGATGAACAAAGCCGTGGTGTTCATCTTTAAGGTCTTAAAGATAATTATGGAATACCACATGCTTTCAAATCATTATAATGATGAAAAGAAGGGTTGATGATAGATTAATATATTTTGATATGACTACTTTCATGATGGTCAATGTGTTAACAATAAAAAGGCCACAAGTGCAAGGTATTCAAAGGTTCCTTTTCAGGTGTACCATCAAGGGAGGATAGACGATAAGCTCCTAACCCATACTTTTGAGTGATGGCATATGGATTGATCTAGTAAGGGAAAAAAATTTCCACATTTAATCCTTTCAAGAGTAGTGATAGTTGTTTTTATTTGAGGAAGAGATCACCTATGTTAAAGTCAGGTTATTTTACATGTTTATTATATGCACACTTGATGTGCTCTTAGTATACAAGATGATGTTCAAGAGTTGTTAGATATCATTCATTTATAAATTCTAATTATGTTAGATGTTATTAACGTTAATACTTGTTAAGGATAAAATCTCCAAGGGATACATAAAGTGATGAGATTTCAATTTCAAGAGGAAATTTTTCTTGGAGCCATAAACTAGAGAAAAGGTGTAGCACTTGTAGGAGTACGAGATCTTAGTACGATAAGCCCGAGAGAAAACATGATCTGGAGGTGCCAATTTATACCTACTTGATCGATAGTTTTCATGAGAATTTTATTAAGTATTTTTTAAGCCTCGGATTTTCCATTTAGTTGTGGATAGTATGGTAATGAGAAGCTTATTTTAATCTTTGAATGTCACATATTTTCTTAACTTCTTTATTCTTTAAGGATTTTCCATTGTCATTGGCTAGCTTCGAGGAATATCAAAGTGAAATATGATGTATTGATAGATGAAATAGATGATTTTATTAGCTTTAGTAGAGATTATAGGAATAACCTCTACCCATTTAGTGAGGTATTTAGTATCTGTAATGATGGAATGATGTCATTGTGATGAACGAGGTTGACGAGACCTATAAGATGTAGCCCCCATTGTGAAAACGGCCATAGGTCTTAAGAGGGTTATAAATATTGATTGGGAATGTGAGTGATCTTTGAATGTTATTGGAATTTGATACATTTATTAACATATGGACAAAAATATTGGTTAAGATTAGGCCAATAGTAGCCCATTCGAAGGACACGATTAGTGATCTTTGTCCCATTAAAGTTTCCATCGCATATGCTGCCATGGACTTCCTGAATGGTTTTAGTTGATTCATGAGATTGTAGGAATATTGATAAGAGACCATCAAATCCACATTTATATAAAACACATCCTACGATGACATATCGGGTAGCGCATTGCAGAAAATGCTTTGTTTAGCATTCTTGGACATGACAGAAGGAATTTTGGATTCGAGAAATGATCAAATGTATGGTTATACTAGAGGTCAGTTGGATTGTTTTTAATGGTGTTCATAGATATAATTTCATAGTCATGAGATGGCTGATCAAGCATATGGAAAACAAGAAACAATTTAGACTCATCACTTGGTGGAGGGATGGGGGATGCAAGGAAGCCATAGTCTCTACAAATTTCTTAGAGGACCATGAAACTATTTTGATAGTATAATGATAGAATGCTTTTAAGATGAATTCAACAATGGTTTTATATTTTGTATTTTTTTTTTTACATTGAAAATTTATTTTTCTTTGATTGATTACAAGTTGTGAGTCCTTGTATATGTCCAAGATTTGAAAACCAAGCATGATGGTGGTTTGGAGACCCATGATTAGAGCTTTGTATTTTTCTATGTTGATAGTACATTCAAATTTTAATTTGAATGATAGAAGGATAAGAGTCCCCTAGGGATGTATAATGACGAGTCGAGAACCTCCCCCTTACTGACACTTAGATCCATCAAAGAAAAGTTTCATTTTAAGAGGGGTGTATTTGTGATTAATAGTATTGATAGATTTGTGAAGAAATTATTCGCGAGGTGGTTTATTATTAGGTAGAGGAGATTCGGTGAGCTGATCGGTGATAAATTGCTTTGATATATTTCTATGGGATAAACTCAAGGTCAAACTCGATCATGAGCATAAGACACTGAGTGATGCGATTATTGTGATATTGTTTAGAGTGTGTGGTTTTAAGAGGGTTAAAACTGGTAACGATGTAATTATTGTGATTGAGTAGATAATTACGTAATTTAGATGTTGCATAAGTACAAGTCACATCACAACTTTTCATCTTCTATGTAATGATTCTTTTAGTGACGGAGAGTGCGGTTTATATAGTAAATGGCTTGTTCATGACCTAAATCATCTTGATGAATGAGCATAACACCTACCACATGATTAGTAGCATATATGTAAAGGTATAAAGGCTCCCCTCGCATGGAGGTATGAGCATAGGTGGTAATAGGAGATATTATTTGAGGTCATCGAATCTTTTTGACAGTTATGATATGATTTAAAGTTTAGATCCTTGCAAAGGAGGTGGTGAAAAGGTTTATAAATATATGAAAGTTGTGAGATAAAGCATTAGATTGACTAAACCTTACCTTGAAGACTGCAAAGATATTTGAGATTTTATGGAGGAGGCATTTTAATGATGGCCTTTATCTTACTTGGGTCTACTTCTATGCCTCAAATGCATGAGATGAATCCTAAGAGATGTTAGGATTTATAAGTCCACAAATAAATTGCAGAAGATTATAGATTCTCAAGTGTAATTAAATTAACCATGTATTAAGATGTTTATATTACATATTACATAAGATGAACAACAAATAAATAATAGAAATATAAATGACACGAAAGCCAAATTTATATTGGGAAACCCGAAGGAAAAAACCCCACTAAGAAAAATGCACTACCTTTATTAATAATTTCACATACAACTTTTACCCAACACTTCCACTTCATTTCTTGGTCTCACAAAATAATTTCATAATAGTTTCTCAAAATTATAATACAATGGTCACAATTATCAAAAGAAAAACATCATACCAATCTAATATTCCAATCTTGTGAGGGAGCACCCTATATATAAGGTGGGTGAACCGGTCACACCATTTCACTCTTAACTCTGAAATACTAACATAATAAATTTTATTAAATAAACTTTAAAATAACATGGGGTGTAACGTCATGTTCCTTCTAAACGATATCCCCACTTGACATTATTACCCCAACACCCCCTTAATGTTAAGTGGGAAAAAGTAAAACATTCCAAATTACCTTTTTCTACAAAAAGATTTACAAATCCATAAATCATTAACAATGATTCACGCTAACATGTAAATAAGGGAAATCATACAGATCTTCATATACATAAATTCTTAGGAAAAGTGTTTTACATATGAAGACTTATATCGGATTCTGGATCTTTTTATAAAACAAGGCATTCCCATAACTAATGCTTTGGAATTTACAAGTAAAATCACATGGCATGATCATTTAATTAAGATTCACATACATTGATATTTGAAAAAATGGAAGAAGTATAGGAAGTTGACAATCTGACATTAAGAGGTGGAATTTTCATGCACACTACCCCTCAATGGAAACTAAGAAAGGCCTAACAAGGAATGAAACTTGTAAAAATTCATAGCACACAATGGCTTGGTGAATATAATTGCAACTTGATCTTTGATGTTGAACATATTATTTATCAAGACGAATCTAGCCATCAAATAGAAGAGGAATAATTTCTTTAGCTCCCATGTGTATCACTTTTAACAACATCTTTAGCCACATGGATTTTTCAATGTTCCAAGTGATGGCACTTACAAAAAAACTTAAACAAAAATATATATTCATATCCAACACAACATCAACATGGTTAGAGCCATAATATCCATAATATAAATCATATGATTTCACTTTTAACCAACTGTAAAATTTTAAACACTAGTTGTATAACAACTATCATAACAATATGCTTAACAACTAACCATGTTATATTACAAATATGTTGAAAATAAATTCAACATATTATACTTGTAAAATATATATTAGATGCAATCAGTATTGGACATCTCCAATACAAACACAAAGGCATCCCTAAGTGTTATTCAATATACATATAATAATATTTTTAGTAATCATATTTAGAAAATGTTTTATCAACAACATATATATCTTCATTATCTATTCTAAGCCTTTAAAAATGTGATAAGACTTGATAGATAACTGATCTCGAAGAGATAATAAAATCATACATGAAAAATCACAGTATTCACTAAAAACATGATCCAATAACTATGGATACTTCCCATGGATTTATGTGGAGTTTTCTTCAAAAATGACCATGTAATCACAATACATTTCATAGGTGGAAAATTTAAGCCTAAACATGTCATATATGATTATTTTTCATGTCAAAAATGAACAACATTTCTATTTTTTAATAAACTACTAAGAAATTGAAGCAAAATCTTTTAATACACAAATAATCCATTCTTTTATATGCCTTCAACTAGTTACATCTAACTCATTTATCTTATAACAAAATTATACTATAATTATTCTGAGTTATCTACAAAACTAAATATAACATCATCCATTGATACTTATTGCATTCATAAAAGATGAGGATGTTATATAGCATGGGTTTGGAATGTCATCTAGAAAACAACGTCTGAGCAATGAGATCACACTTCATGGAATCCTGGAAATGGCAAAATTTCTTATCGACAATCATCCATGTTATTACCAAGTGGTCTGAGATACCAACTTATACTTATTAAAATGGTCGAGATTGAACTCAACTTTCAAATCAACATCAAAACAAATCATTTGCTAAGTTCCAAATCATAATGAAAGGAAAATGAGTTCATAGACTCTGAATCAATGCAATAGCCACCAATGTTTATTAAATTCATCCAACCGAGCTCATACTAAGTTATTACCAATGATAACTTTGTGAGTTCCTAGGGCTAGCTTAGCAAGTTGCCATAAGGCTAGCTTGGCAAGCTACCATAGGGCTTGCATGGATGAGCCACATTAACAATATTTTTGAAAAAAACACTCATAAATGCGTGGCCTAAACCACTAATTAATTTTCCAAAAACCAAGTTTTAAAGGGAGACAACTCAGCAATACTTTTTCGAGATCCCAAGTGGACACATGTCCACATTCCACGGAACCAAAGTAAAAGAAAGGGCATCGGATTCCAAATGTACAAAATAAATCAAACAAAAAATTATTTCGGTCCGAAATTTACAAGGTACATCTCATAAGGAAATTTACAACCCGTGGTATAAAGGAAATGAAACTTTATAAAATGAAAAATCCTTGTGGGAGGGAAAATCCAAGTCAAGATCGAGCTATCTCAAACTTTAAATGCTACACAACAGACTAAAAAAGAAGGCAACACATGTTACTAATCAATTTAACACACCAAAGTGTACATGTCATTTCTTTGGGGATTTTCAAAGGTGATGCACATGATGGACACTAATTCCAAGGAATAAATTAAAATGAATAACTTATTAGGTTTGTCACATGGGGTAGCAAAGAGAAGGGACACATGACCAATTACGTAACAAGACACACAAATAAGGTCAAAACAAGAGACAAAACCCAAACAAAGAAGGAGGCAACACAAGAGGGAACATGTCATATTTTAAGAAATTACCAAGAAAAATTAGTTTGGAAGACGTGAGGGCCCAAGAATTTAATAAAAAAATAGCCTTTCCAGTCCACAAGAGGTTGAAAGGTCAAAGAGATATGCGATGATCAAATAGAGTGAAACTTGGTGCAATATCAATAACAAAGAGATAACATGTGGAAAAATTCTGTCACTTGCTCAATACGATGAGTCCGACAGAGGTGAAGTCCCCAGGATCAATAAAAGAACAATAAATTTATCGGGTCCATGATAGGCTTTGACAAGTTAAATGAAACATGTTGATCAAACAAGGGAAAAATTTTCATAGATCTAGACAACTAAGAGGGACACACTGATGAATTCTACCACTCTCAAGTAGATATGTACTATATAGAACTCAAACCTGCAAAATAAGCTTAATAATATAGCTTATTTTTGAGTTTGTGATGGAAAAGGACTGAAAGAGGGACCCCCTCATAATAAAATTACAACATGCGGCGTAGAAAATAGAAACAAATAGAGGGGACATGTGTCACTAACTGGGACACTCCAAAGTAAAAGTAAGCTATGGACGCCAAACTCACGGAATAAGCTATAAAAATTTAAAGTCTTCCTAGAAAATGACAAGCCCAAAACAAATCAAAGTAGGCCATGAATAACCAAACAAGGCACAAACTTTTCAAATAAGGTGCAAAACATTTATAAAGGGTAAGAGAAAATTAAATATATTGTAGAAGACAATGAATAACTAGGAAAAATTCACACACACACATATCTATGCACACGAAAAATGCACAAGCAAGCTCTATTGAACAGATCAACCAAGAACAAGAAAAAAAAACTCTAAAAAGACAGATATATATGCACACAAATAGTAGATAGTATTAACTACTCAAGAAATATCTAATGATCAATCATCCAATATTCACATTAACTTGACAGGAAATTGGATTTTTAGACCTAATTAGCTTGAAGTTGAGGTGGAACAACTAGGGTTTTGTAGATCTACAAAAAAACTTCAAGATATTTACTCCTGCAAATAAAAACATCTAGATCTATCTTGCACAAGAATAATCACTAGCTCTGATACCATGTTAGGATTTATAAGTCCACAAACAAATTTCCAAAGATTATAGATTATGAAGTGCAATTAAATTAAACATATATTAAAATTTTTATATTGCATATTACAAAACATGTATAGAAATTAAATTACATGGAGCACCATATTTATAGTGGGGAAACCTAAAGGAAAAAATCCCACTAAAAATAAAGCATTTCCTTTATTAATAATTTCACATACGCTTTTACCCAACACTTCCACTTCACTCCTCGGTCTCACAGAATAATTACATAATAGTTTATCACAATTACAATACAATAATCACAACGATCATTAAAAAACATCATACCAATTTGATATTCCAATCTCGTGAGGAACTACCCTATATATAGGATGGGTGAACCGGTCACACCATTTCACTCTTAACTATGAAAGACCGACATAATAAAGTTTATTAAACAAAATTTAAAATAACATGGGGTGTAAAGTGGTGGTCCACTTAACTAGTATCCCCACTTGAAATTTTTACTCTAATAAGAACTTATCAGGTGAGAACACCAAACATGAACTTAAGCGGGGTTGAGACGAAGAAATTATTGAATAAGGAAAGCGAATATTGTGTCAAGAAAATGAGATGATCCTTACGTTGTTTAGATTTCCATAAAAGGTCGTCAATGTAGTCTTCGATGGTTTTATGAATAAGATAATGGAAAATGTATGTCATATCACATTAATAAGTGCCCCTATATTTTTAAGTCCAAAAGGCCTAACACCATAGCACAAAGTCCCCAAGGAGTTATGAAGGGTGTTTTTGTTGATCATCGGTGGTGACGAGGATTTGGTTGTAGCCAAAGAATCCATCCATAAGGGAGAGAATTCTATGGCCAGTGGTTAGATCGAAAAGTTGATCGATGTTTTGGAGGGAAATTCATCTTTAGGGAAAGTGAGATTTTGATTCTAGAAGTCAATGTAGATGCGTAGCTTTCCTGAGGCTTTGGTGAAAAATACAATATTAGAGACCTATTGTCGGTAATCAATGGGTATAATAAGATTAGCAGAGAACAAATGTTGTAAGTCCTCTTTGATGAGAAGAGCTATATGTGGGTGCATTCTACGTAAATTTTGTTTGACAGGTTTTGTGTTAGGATAGGTGACAATATTGCAAATGATGATGTGGGGATCGATGCCTAGAATATCATTAATTACCATGAAAAGGATTGAACATGTTTGAATAAGAAGGTGGTAAAACCATTTAAATCCTATGGATCTAAGGATTGGCTGACTTTAACTATATGAGCTTATTATGAAGTACCTATATTAACATCGATAATAGATTCATTGAGTGTCAATGTGTCAAGTGGTAAGATTTTTTGAATATAATGACCCCCTACTCCCATGTGTGAGAGGATGGCTTGGTCATCTTGGCATTAAAGGATGTTAACAATGGATGAATCCTCTTCTATCATTTTAGGATAGATAAGAGGAAGGCTCTCGATCATGCTGATTAGTTTGATAAGTCAATGGCTCTAATATAATAGTATTGATTAAATTTTTTTAGGTGGTATGCAAACAAAGTGTCATTTGTATCCATGTGTTCATTAGGTGTACATAATGAATATGGTTTTGATTCTATGGTGGGATCGGAGACAATCTGGTTGAAGACTTCAAGGATGGTTTGTTGAAACCTAACCCATATTTTTCATTTGGTTTATGGGAGTAATCAAGGATCAGGTCATGAATTCCTTGTTCATAACACCCAAGTTTGAATCCTCTCTAAGCACAATGATGGAGATACATTTATGCAAAGATTTGGTTATATAAAAATTTGAAGTCTGATATGAATGGTTTGGCATTGATAAGTAGGATGTGTAGAAGGTCAGTCATTCAATTAGTAGATGAGGTTGTTTTTGAGATGTGGTGGACCATAGGAGATGACATCTTTGATGTTATGTTTGTACATGGGATATTTATTGGGCCTAGCATAATATGTCTTTGGCATATGTAGTGAATTAAGTGTAATGAGATGGTACTCCCCTAGTGAAAGGCATTGCATGAAGTCGTCTAAAGAAGTGTCATCTAGTAATTTTGATGATGGAATGTATATACTAGTGAAGGATTTGTTAGAGGAGCCCAAATTTGATATAGGAAAGAATATGTCATTCAAACGATATGTCATGTGACATGCCTTGAAAGGATTTTCATTTCTCGGGAATGGTAAAGGTTTTACCTTCATGCTCATATTTGACACATTGATGGAGTTTAGATTGGATATAATACATATCATGTATCCATAGAGGTCCTAATAACATGTTATATTGGAACTCTCCTTCTACTAGAAAGAAAATTTCAAGGTGGTTTTTAATGCCAAATTTGAAAGATAAAATGATAATGCCCAATGTGGGAGCGGCAGTGTCGTTGAAAGCTCGAGCATAGCTAGTGTTTAGGTGATGATGGTGTTAGGTAATTGAATTTAATTGAATGCGTGTCATGATATGATGTTGATAATTACATATTTTTCAATCATAACACTTTTGAAGAGGGCTTCATTTATCCGGGTGGTGATAAAGAGTGGGAGGTCATGCTCCTCTAGTTGTAATGGTGGTATTTTTGAACTGTAAAAGGAGATGGAAGTGGATGTTTTGAGTGTCTTCCCGCTTTACAAAGGATGTAGATCATCCGAGGGAGCTGATATGGATTAGATATCTTCAACCATGGTTTTTCAATGTGAAGGTGAGGTTTGTATCAGCTCATAAAGGGACATTTTTATTAGAGCTTGGTGAAGTTGTTTGATGATAGTATTTTGTACTAAGGTGGTGGCTTGTGTATGAGGAGCAAAAGGATGGATACCTTAGCCTTAACAGAGGTACTTGGAGTAGATGACTTGGGAACAGATACTTTGGGCCATTTTTGATCGGTAGTCTTGGGGTAATAGATACGCGATCTAGTGGTGATACGTACTACGTCAATTTGATTAGGAGGGGGAGTGTAGATGATGATTTAGGTGTAGATGTTGTATATGTTTTTTATGTTTCTAGATTCAAAGATAGGATCCCTTTTTTTTTTAGGATTTTGATAGCAACATGGAGGGATTTGTAATCTTCTATAGAATGTCTTGGTGTGCCATGGTAATCAAAAAGGCTTCAAATTTATACTAGGAAGGCTTCCACCCTCGAGAACTAGATGGTTTAAGAGTGGGTAATATTATGATGGATTGTTCAATTAACCTTTCAAGGATTAGTACATAATTTCCTTTCGAGGTGGAGGTTAAAGGAAGTGGTGATTATTTTGATTGTACAAGTGTCAAAGGGGTCACTTTTGGTGTGATTTATTTGGATGTGCATTGAGGAATGATTTTTGATTATGTGATAGTTATTGGTAATTTGGATGAAGGGTGTGGTCCTAAAATTTAAGGAAAGGGCTTCAATTTTTATGTCTAAGAATTTGTATAGTCATGGGTTATGATTGCGATCTTCTTAGATGAAGGGAAATTTGGTTGTAAGATGGGGTTCTTCTGGGGTTTATATAGATCTTGTAGACATGTTTGAAGAGGATGAAACATATGTCGATGAAAGTGTTATATTTTGAATGTCCTAATTAGGGGATATGAGTAGTTTGATGGGTGTTTTGTTTTTTATTTCTCTGATAGATTTATTAATGGATGATTTAGATGAAGATTATCGGATAATATGAATCACTTATCTTTGACTATATTAATAGTGTGATGAGAATGGATAAGATTAGACTGTGGTTGATCGGTAGATGGGTAGTGATTCATAAAGGGTTATTTAAAAAGCTCTAAATTTTTATTTTGAGGCGCATTTAGGTTATTTAGTTTCAAGTCAGATTTTTCAATAAGATCTTGAAGGATGTTATGGAATGAATGACACTTGTCTATGTCATGGCCTTTGATCATATGGTATTTTCAATATTCATTATCTCTATACCAAGAGGGATTTGAGAAAGATGTATCGATGTGATAGATGGGAGGAAGGGTGATCATATTGGTAACTAAGATCTTGTCAAATACGTCACTATAAGTTTCACCAATGGTGGTGTAAGTGCATTTAGGAAAAGTGCATTTGGAGTTTGAACGTTCCTTAGAAGCAATCTTTACAACGAGCAAGTTTTCTGATGTTTTTATTTTTCCGGCTAGAGGATGGTTTGAACTAAGAATTGAGCTTAGGTTTCTTTTATATAAGTTTAACCCTACCATATTAGAGAGTGTGAAGCTTGAGATTACGAGCCATTGTGAAGGCTTCATAAAAAAATTGGAAATATTGTATTTGTAATGTGGACAAAATGTGTTTGTTATAAAAGTGAGAAAATAACTTAATAAACTCAGTCTTTGGGATGGAAATTGATAGTTGATTACTAATGGCCCTCTAGTAGGTGAAATTTTTTGTGATGGATTCATCTTCAAATTTATTGATGGAATATAAGTTGGTGATAGTTATTTTACATGCAATTTTTATCGAGAAGTGTTCTAGAAACAATTGCGTAAGTTGTGTGAATGAGAAGAGTGAATACTGTGGGATGTTATTATACCAATCTAAGGTAGGGCCAACTAAGGACATGGGGAATGTCCTCAGCATAAGGTTGTATTCATATGCTATGAGGTAATAGGCATGTCGGAAGTCCTGCATTTTTGTTGATCATCTTATTTCTTATATAACTTGAGGAACTTATGTATTTACCAAAGTGCAGAGTATATGTTTTGTATAGTACCGATGGGGGAATGGGTTCATTACATATTTGTTCATAGGATAATGTGTTTTTAGGACCCATAGAAGCAACTTCAAGGCTAGATATTATATTCATCAATTCTTGTAAAGGGTCATTTTGCAATGGTTGTTGTTGGGGATTGAATGATGATGAACCAGGTTGATTATATACAAATATGTTTGACTATTGATATGGTTGATATTGTGATGGAATATTGTGTTGGAGGGGGATATTCATGGGAATAAAATATGTAGGTTTTAAAGACATGGGTTGTGAATATTGAATGTATTGATATTGAATGGGCATGGAAGTGTTCAAGAGGGTTTTGATTGTTGGGGTATATGTTGAAAGGGGATTGACGTGTGAATGAAAGGTTGAGATTGTTGTGGTATGTGTTGGAAAGGGGTAGAAGAGTGGATGCGTTGTTAAGATTGTTGAGGTACATACTGGAAAGGAATGGATGTGTGAATGAGAGGTTGAGATTGTTGAGATATATATTGAGAGGAGGTAGGGATGGTGGATGATTTTTTTGAGGAGGGATGGACATAACTCGTATTTTGGACAAGAGAGATGTAGGTTGTTGAGATGAGGTAGGCTAGGAGATATTTCATGGAATAAATATTGAACTTATAGGAACAATCCGGATAGTGGAGGAGACTAAGGGGTATGTTATGGATGAAGTTGTGTCAATATTGTTTTGGGATGAGTTAGAGCCGAATAAGATGTCCGGTGAAGACGTAGATTGTTGATTAGTCGTATCCTGCGAGGAAATGATGTTGAGATCAAATGTGATGATAAGAGCTAAATACATGACATTAGATGATTTTGGACTAATAGAAGTGGGATATGGATGCAATTTTTATATGACTCACTCATGGTTATGATTAATAAGCTGAGAGAAATCATATGTAGTGTTAAACATAGAGGGTTGTGGTTTAGGTGTGAGTTGTTGAAGATGGACATCCTGGGAGGCAAGATATGTGTTGAGGGAAATGGGGTTTAAATATAAGATCTCATAAAATATTGGATCCCCAATATCAAAGAAATGAGGACTAGGTGGATTAGGTTTTTTATATAAATCAGATTGACTGTTGGGAGAAAGGGGAGGTTCTTGATTATTTGGTGTGGGTGAACAATATTGATTCATGATGCAAGGAATATCATCAAGGAAATCCTATATGTTTTCCAAGGATTTTTATAAATAAGAATGCTTTCATGTAAATACCATGAAATCAAATAGTTAATGGAATAAAAAATAAATATAGAGAGTCGATTACAAATAAGAAAAAAATTCACACCAAAAAGAGTTTTTATCTTGATTAGTTTTTAGGAAAAAAGAAATGTGAAAAACAACTTACGGGATCCTAGGAAATGATAGTCTATGGTTGGTTTAGGTGATGTTAAAGGATGGAGTCCTCGATATACCCTAAGGTACATGAGGCCCAATTCTATGTTGGTAGGTAAGATGCATGGTATTGGGGCCTACTCCCTCACTTTACAGTCCCACAATGATAAGGGTGTCGAGTTTTTAGACAATATACCACCCACAATATTTTTAATACTTGGCCAAAACACCAAGTCAACTTATCCTTTTGGTGATGAAATCCAAGTAGGTACACCTAGGTAGGAATGTTTTGATGCAAGTTTGTGTTAAATGTGGTTTGGTTGTATGTGGGGTAAATTAAGTGAATTCAATAATTTAATTTCCTAATTAGACTAGATGATCATGCAGATATGAAAGGTTCATTTTAAGTCCTAAAAGAAATTTGAGTTTGATGAAAATATTAAGAAAATATTCAATGCGAGGAAGATAAAATTACAAAAAAATGTAATTGTATTTTTTTCTTTTGATTTTTTAGAAATTTGGTTTTTTTGTTGACTTTTTGAATTTTTGTGCAAGAAGATGCTCCAGAAGAGATAAAACTACAAGTGTTAGTTGAAGAAAAGGAAAAATAAATAAAACAACACCCTAAAGGTAGACTAACCGAATAATTGAAAGCAATCCACAGGGATCATCGTTGATTTGAAGGAATCACATGCGATTCACTAAAATCATAGGTGATTCTACATAATTTCCAAAGGTGAGTACAGAGAAAACAACCTAAAAATAGCTATAAGTTAGAATTTAATGGAAATGAAAGGGATCGGGTCCCAATATGCATGCTAAAATGTACCAAAGAGTTTTTCTTTCCTATTCTAAATTAATAAAATGGAATAACAAAACTAAATGAGATTAGAATATGGTGGGGTTTACCAATACCCATAATGAGTGATGTTGATAATTGATGGATGATCGGAAGAAGAACTCCTAATTTCACCAAATGGAGAGAATTGGAATCAAAGAAAACTAAAAATAAATATTATATAAGATAGATAGATGAGATTCTTAGCAAAGGATGATTATAGAAATCCAAAGGTAATTCCGTAGAGGATGTCAACTCATTTTTAAACAATTAAGTGAGTTTGAAAAAATGGTAAATAGTGAAAATAATAAATAATGACAGATAAGAAGATAGAACTCAAGATCAAAGGGAAATTCCTGCTCAACTTTGTATGTGGCCTAGGATAATGTAGAGGCTATCTGAATGGCTTCAAAATAATCATACCAACAAATCTCTTGTTTCTTGTTGGATCTCGTGGAGGAACTCAATATGGTCCTCAATGTGTTCGACGTCGGTTGTGAATCGAGATGGAACACAAGTGATATCATGAAGGATGTTGATTTTTTTGCAAAATAAAGGATATTGAACTATTGGTAGGTTGTACATTCTTGTAATGGGGTGTGATTGGCTTGGAACAATCATCTAAAGAAAACACATACTTACAAAAGAGATGTTAAATTCATAGATATTGATTAAAATGCTATGATTAATTAAATAATATTGAGAAACATAAATTATAGGAGATTTAGCCAATTGTGGGTGATTTAAAGGAATCACAGGTGATTCAAAGTAATCGCAGTGATTCAAAGGAATCGTTGATGATCCACTCTCAAAAGATCTTGATTTATCTAAAAATGATAAGTTGATGTAAAAGAGAGATCAAAATGATTGATTTGGCTAAATTTGACGTTATAAAAACATGACGAAGTAAATAGAAGTACCTTGAAGTGATACGAAGGAGAAAAATTTATGTAAATGGTGATTTGAGGTTTATATCATTTATTGTTCATCTCCGGGAGATGTGTTGAGGACCAAGCTAGAAAAATTGATTTGTGAGGGATTATTGGAGAAATTTTTACTGATGTGGATTTTGTTACTTGTCTTGAGGATCTATGGAGTGATAGGGATTCATTGTTTGATAGAAAGAAGAATGCATGCACATGTGAAATATTTTTAGATCCTTGAAACAAGAGTGAAAATTACTATTTATAATTGCTAATGATTTGTTAGAATCACGACGATCCAAAAGTTATGGGGAAAATGTTTAGAATTTGTTGAAACCACTTCCTAGATGGTATTTTTAGGTAAATTGATGAGTGTAAATTTTTGTAAAGAGGTTATATGAGTTGGGGGTTAGGAGCTTGGGGTAAAATGGGTTAGGGATAGTTTAAAAATGGTTAGGTGTGTTTAGAGTGGGTTAAGGTAATTAGATGGGTAAATAGTAATTTTTAAGGGAGTAAAAATTTTAGTTTTCAAGATGGGAGAAATGATTTAAGAGTATGTTTTATAATGCTATGTATTTATAAAATAATGTGTGTGTCCAAGGAAGTAGGAGGGCAATGAAAACAGTGTCTACACTAATAGAAATGAATTAATATCATAGCTTGAAATGAGCTCCTTGTAGAATTTATAAGGTATTGGATAAAGATGGGAACTCTTCTCAACCGATTGATTTCTATGCATTTTTAAGATGGGGTTATCGAATGTTTAAATTATAAGGTCATTAATTTGGTTGTTTGAGTGTTTCATTAGGTTGGATAATCAACAAGTTCAACATATTTTCCATGTAGATTATTTTGATAAAATTATTACATTTGCAATCTATTTGGCTATGAAGGAGAAAATAATTCTTGTATTAGCTAACTATAACATAAGGTTGTCTTTTCACTATTTAAGATATGGCAAAGGTTTATTGTGGTGTTATGGATTGTTGAATGTTAAACATTTCATCATTCAACAAGTTGGAGTTTTTCAACAATTACCTAATAAAAATCCTACTTCTTTCAAAATTTTCTTTGGGGTTAAGGAGTTTTGATATGGGGAAGATAATTTGATTACAAGTTGTAAGGATTAATATTTGGGATTTAGTTCTATTTATTAAATAAAATTAATAAACTTAAAGATGATAACACCAACTTTAAACATTCGATGATATGAAATTTTGTTTGTTGGAAACATAGTATATTTCATTAAGTTCACTTCATTTGTTTTGGTAATATAAACTTAATGAGGTAAAATAAAAATATCATATGAATCTTTAGTTAAACTTATTATATTCATTTAGTTTGTAATATAACAACATGAATGAGAGTTGTTAATCCATGTCAGTTTAATGAACTGACCATGTATACCATTTTATCTTTCCTTTAGATGTAAGATGGAGTAGATAAGTGATGTGATTGTTGGATATTATTGACGTGATTTGATCACTTATTATTGTTTGAAAATCCTAAGTTTGATAATTGTATTCATTGAAAAGTAAAAATATTATTTCGCAGAGATTTATTAGGCATTCTCGCTTATCTCGTATTAATTTGGAAACTATTGTAATATTTATGATAAATAAGGATTCTTCCTTATTGAGTTTAATATATACATTTATGATTGTAATCCTTATGTGATTTTATATAATTTTTTTACATTGTTTTTCACAAGAGTATATACTTTTTAAATTAACACTTATTTAAGTAAATATGGACATATTCCAGTAAATCTGGACTCCAACATTTCAAGTATTGGAAGAAATCCATCTCCGTTTTTGTGAATATTGGATTCTATTTTTGTTTATACTAAATTCCATTATTACTATTATTGGAATCCATTAGTAGCAATATTGGATTCCAATATTGTCATTATTGGACTTATTCTAGTTCTAATTTCACTATTATTAGATTCCAATTTATTATTGGATTCCAATATCACTATTATTGGATTCCAATTTAGCTATTATTATTGGATTCCAATAGTGCTATTATTGGATTCCAATTTCACCACTATTGTAATCCAATTTATAAATCCCAATTTTTGGATTTCAGTTTCACTATTTTAGGATTTCTATTTTGTTATTATTTGATTCCCCCACATAAGCCTAGCAAATGATATCTTACATAAGCCTAATGGTTTCTAACCTACATAATCCCAACGGTCGCCTAACTTACATGATGAAAGTGCATGCTAGGTGAAATAAGCCTAGCACGTTAAAGTTACATCTACCTTGCAGCCACTCGATTACATAAACCTTGTGGCCGCTAAGTTACATAAATGGATGATAAGCCTAGAACTCACTATCTTACATAATCATATAGGTTTTTAAATTACATAATCCTAAATGACCGCTAATTTACACAAGAGTAGATTCATCTAGATGAAATAATCCTAGCGGCTACAAAGTTACACCAGTCTACTAGTATCAAGTTTCATAAGCCTACCCAAAGGTGCTAAGCTACATAAGCCTAATGGACGCTAAGTTACATAAGCCTATCTATCACAAATTTACATCGTACTGAGGGTTAAATTTCATGGCCGCTATACCACAAACAATTTTTAGATGATGGTAATTTTACAATAATGCACTTTAAAAATACAAAATATCGAGTTATTTAAATACTTCAAATTTATATTTATTTAATATTTTTATGTATATTATATATTGATATAATTTTTATATAAATGTATATAAAAAATGACGTTGATATTGTAAATATGAAAGTTATGTGTGATAAAGTCAACTAATTTTATGCTTTTTCATTCTGTAAATCGTAAAGAACAATAAAGAGTTAATAAATACATTAAACAAGTTGTTTTGAAGAAATGGATTTGAAAATTTATTTCCATAGGAAATCAATTCCTTTGGAAAAATTACATAAGCATTGATCCCTCACAAGGGTATTAATTATTGTTCTTGAATTTGTGCAAGGTATTGTTGGATAGCTTTGTGATTTTGATTTGGTATTTTAATTTGATCTTCTTTCCATATTTTTCTTAGACTCCATGCCCAGATGACACTATATATATAAATATTTGATGTGTCCCTTAATTTTTTCCACCATTTCCTTTTCTTTAAGCATTCCTAGTACCTTTCTTTTTCGTATTTTATTTTCATGTGGGTTCCCACCAATGTACCCTTATCTTTTGAGCCTTTGTGTGAACATCCTATATTAGAATTCATTCTGCTTTTCCCATCCATATAGGTACGTCATCATCGGATAGTCTTACTAGTATCACCTGTTCAACATTCACATCCACTACTGTGTTGAATTCCTCTCGAGGTTAATAAAAAATAGGCCCAACATATATATCCTTATTTAAAAGGACATTTTGAATATAGTATCTATCAATGTCAAGACGTGGTGTACCCACTATCTAATCATATATTGTGCTATCCTAATTTTTTTTGGCCAAAAACAGTCTCTCATCGTCATGCTACAATTGACAAAGGGATTCTCTAGGGCACGCAGAATATTTTTCCAATATGTAATCTTCAAAACATAGTATGCTTCTCCACCATCTATTGAACTATTTTCCTAGTGTGTGATGTATGCCTAAAGTCCTCTCTACATGTCTTCCATCTATTTGAGTTCTTTGAAGGGTGCTAATAGAGGATCCCCTTTAGGCAAGAAAGGTTTCCCATCCACTATTTTCCGATCTAAATTAAGCGTGACTAGTCGAATCCATGATTAATGCTTTGAGATCCATGATGGGATTGTTCTTAATGACATGGAATTTAAGCATCTCTAGTTTGTTGATACCCATGATCTTGTGGTTACCGTCTAGTAGGTGTGGTTCTAAAAAGGCCTTAAAGTCGTAGAATTCCTAGATAAGGTATGAAGTGAATGTGATGGAATCCTATTGACATGTTCTATAAGTGTCCATTATTTGTGGAAAAGAGAATGTTTCTAATTTTCACAAGTCTACTGATAATCAGCCAAATTTCCCATCTATGTCTAATGGAAGGAAACTCATGAACACTATGTTAAAAACCCTTCTAGCTATTTGCATGGATGCAAATGCAAACAATGTGCGATTTTTTTGTCAATTGTAGTGTTATATAGTTGCAAGTAAAAAATTAGTCATTTTTTTCTAAATGAACTTGAACATATTCTTATAATATTAATTGTATGAGCACACTCATTTTTTTGCTTGTATTCCTTGCACTTGTCATATGCATCATTTTTCAATAGTGCATCATGTAATGGGTGTTTTAACATATCATTGCTATATAAAAATCACCATACCGATCTCGTAATTGGTTCTTCTAGCTTCCAAATACATAGTGCCAATGATATTATTGTGAAGTTTACTCCTTTCTCAATAAAAGGGATACCAAAGTTCCCAAAACCCCGTTTATGCCCATGTGTCAAAGATACTAGTTAAGGTAATGGGGAGATTAATAACATTGCTTATTGATTTTGCTTTTCTTCTCATCCTTGGTATTACAATTTTCATCTTGTCCATTTTGTCATGCACAATTCTCAAATAACTATTAGGATTTTGTTGTGATTGCACTCTATGTGCATAGTAAGTTACATGACAACTTTGAATGTAATCATTGTGCCATTTCTAGTGTTGATCTATTTGTGCTAGTGTTTTTGGACATGAGGTGGCTGCATGTTTGTTCTTAAGATTTTTGCACTCATCAAATTTGGTGAAGAAGTTGTTCTTGGTGATTGAAATATGGGAGAAATGTTCTTGCCATATTTTTATGAGATTTGATTGTGACGTTGAAGGAAGGTCCAACAGTAAAATTCCCTCATTACACTTTTGTAGGATGTAAGCAAAACTATAACATGCGGCAATGATCTCATTGTTACTTTAGTACCATATTGTCCCACTGAATGAGACATGTGTGGGGATATATCAGAATTCCTCTCCACCATTTTGGATATCAATGTAATAGTTGTGATAATTTTTGGAATTTGTTTTTGTTTTCATGTATTTCCATTTACTGCCCTCCTCTTGCCATTAATCCAAGATTGTTTGTATCCATAATAGGTACTTTTCGGATTCCATGACATCTATACCATGCATTTTGACATACATCCCTTCCACATAACTTCAATTTATCTATAGTATGTTCAAAAGTTTGACCTTGATCACAATTGCTAGCATTTACAATCAATGTATTAAGTATAAACTTTTTGATAGTAGGTTCATTCATACCTAGATTTAAATTCCAACTATGATTAAAAGTGTTTAGAGATATATTGGAGAGACATCCTTCCTTGTAGAAAGGTTTTTTCTCAACTTTAGACAATTTTTTTTCTCTTTTTTTAATCATTTTCCCTTTCATTTGGTGTACTAAATGGAGTAGAATTTACCTTTTGGTGTTTGCAAACATTGTAAGGTATTTTATCAATTTTTAATTACTACTACATATGGATGATTCATATGAATTTGGGTATACTATTTGAGGCAATGGATCTTCAAATGCACTCCACATTTTATCGGTAACTCTTTTGAAATTTCTTTTAGCCTTACTTCCATAATGGAACCATCTTGATGGGCCAATTGGCTGGCAGGCCATTGGATGAGAGATCCTTATGATATGGAGAAACCCTTACAAAAAGGCCTAATTAATTTATCAACATGCACCCCAAATGTATTTCCATCTAATTTTTTAAAGTGTACCATGTCTCCTTCACATACATTTATAACTATTGCTTCTACAACAAATTTGTGTTCTTTTGAAAAAAAATATCAAATTGGTAGTGACCCCTTCAACTTGAAATTGAAGTCAATGTTTAATGTGGTAGTTGTTTCTTAGAGTTCGAAATTTCCATTCATGCACAAAGCGAGTTCTTATTTCTAGAAAAACTAGGTTTTTGATTGGCCAGGAAACTTTGTTGTTGCATTGTAGACTTAGATAGCAATCATTGCATGTAGTTATAATATTGTCCCCAATGTTAGGAAATAAGGGATAAAATATGTGGAACAATCCCTCATAGAATCGTAATAGTAGAAACTAATAAGCAGAAAAATATTACAGATCTCAAATAAAAGTGCAAAATAAAATAACACAACACAAAGAGACAATATTTAATGTAGTTCACCTAATTTGGGCTACGTCCAAAAGAATCACTTGCTCGATTTTATTACAAGCCACCGCTTGCTCTCTCAATACAATACCTACCCGGATCTTTTGGAGCTATGCTCAACAAACTCTACATAATTCACAGCCGAATTCAAAACACATCTATAATGTTTACATTATATCTACCATATAAATAGACAATTGTTTAAGAAGTTTTACAAAATGGTGGGTATCAAAACCATGGGACAAAACCATCCCATAAACTCAGGTCAAAAACCTGCCCATATGAGAAAATCACGTTTCCTAATATATTGGGCACGTTTTAAGGCACACATTTTTTTTTTTTTAGGGGCTACGCCCCAAACCCCTACTACTGCAGAGGCTATTGCCCTCGGACCCCCACTCGGGCCCAAATTTTCCCGAACCCTAGCGAGACAACTGTGGAAAGTGTATAGTACTCTTAGTGTAAGGTATTCAACACTTTCTCACATGAAAACATGCTCCACAACCTAACAATTTCCCACTTGGAGACTAGTTTTCCTCTGAGCAAGCTTCTCAACCCTTCTCTAGTTTCTGTGAATACCAACCAAAGCTAAACAAAGCTTTAGTTTTTCCTTGTGACCACCTTGGTCATCATGTCTGTAGGATTCTTGACTGGTATGAATCTTCTCTAGCTTTAACTTCTCTTCCTCCAAAGTTGTCCTGATGAAATGGTACCTTAACTATATGCTTTGTCCTAGAGTGGAAATCAAAGTTCTTAGCTAGGTGTATAGAACTTTGACTATCACTATGCAAATTTCCTTCCTCCTGCTTATGCCCCAACTCCTCAAGTAATTGTTGTAATCAAATCATTTCCTTTCTTGCCTCTATGGCAGCAACATACTTAGCCTCCGTGGTTGACAAAGCCACCAACTTCTGTAGTCATGAAATCTAACTTATTATTGTTCCACCTACAGTGTAAACATAACCTGTTGTGATCCTCCTGATGTCTACATCTCCAGCCATATCTAAATCTACATAACCACACAAAGTGGTGTTTGATCCACTAAAGCAAAAAACTATCCCCATGGTCCCTCTCAAATACCAAAGGATCCACTTTACTGTCTTCCAGTGATCTCTACCTGGATCACTCATAAATCTACTCACCGCTCCCATTACATGTGCAATATCAGCCTGGTGCACACCATGGCATACATCAAACTACTAACCGTTGATGAGTAAGGTACCTTGGACATTTGGTTTCTCTCCTACTCTGTCTTGGGACACTGTTCCTTTGATAACTTGAAATGGCATGCCAAAGGAGTCCCAACCGGTTTAACATCCTACATATTAAACCTCTCCAAGACCTTCTTAATGTACTCTTCCTAAGATAAAGTCAACTTTTGTTCCTTCCTATCCCAAGATATCCTCATACCAAGGATTTGTTTGGCTGCCCCCAAATCCTTCATAACAAAGGATTCACTTAGCTACTTCTTGAGTACTTTTATTTCCTACATGTTTTTACCTGCAACCAACATGTCATCCACATACAAAAAAGGATAATATAACTGCCATCCTCAAATTTATTTGTATACATACAATGGTCAGAATGACATCTAATATAACCTTGCTCCATCATGAAGCTATCAAATTTCTTATACCATTTATGTGGAGCTTGTTTCAAACCATACAAGCTCTTCTTCGCCAGCACACCATCTCCTCTTTACCTTTGACCTCATAGCCCTCTCGGTTGCTTTGCATATATAGTTCCTCCTCCAAATCACCGTGGAGAAATGTAGTCT
This sequence comes from Taxus wallichiana var. yunnanensis, assembly GCA_018340775.1. Lineage (NCBI taxonomy): Eukaryota > Viridiplantae > Streptophyta > Pinopsida > Cupressales > Taxaceae > Taxus > Taxus wallichiana. The sequence continues at coordinate 933,768,154 of CM031240.1, read as the reverse complement.
TTACATCAAGTTGGTCTAAGTGCAAGTCTTATGCTACAACTATTCCAAGAACATTTCTAATAGAAGTCATTTTTACAATAGGAGAAAAAAATCTCATCGAAATCTATACCTTTTTTGTGTAAACCCCTTGACCACCAACCGAGGCCTTGTATCTTTTCGTTCCTCCTTCTTCCTCTTTGACCACGAACACCCACTTGTTTCTTTAATGCTCTTTTTCCTTTGGGTAGCTTCACCAAATCCCATGTCCGGTTCTCCATGAGAGACCGATGCTCCTCATTCATGGCTTGGTCCCACTTCTTTCTAGCATCTACCGCATTGCTTCATCAAAGCTCTCTCGGCTCTCCACTATCAAGTGAGTAATAAATAATAAAGAGAAGGAGAAAAATGTTTAAGTTCTATTCTTACCCTAGAAGACCACCTCAATATAGGAGTTTGGGGTTCTTGTTGATGAGGTTCTTGAACTGATTCATGTGTCACTTTCCCATCCAGAAGATCCCCTACCGCTGCACATTCTTTCTTGGATTCTTCCCTGTTTTCCTGCAACTGCTGCTTATACATGACTTTCTCATTAAATTCCACATCCCTAGATTGAATGATTTTCTTGTCCTTAATACTCCAACATTTATATCCAAAGTCATCAACACCATAACCATGATGAAAGTATATTTTTCTGATTTATCCCCTAGCTTGGTCCTATCATCCTTGTCTATATGGACAAACACCTCACATCTAAAGACTCTAAGAAATGAATAATCAAATTTCTTACCATACCAAGCCTCCCTAGGTATGCCTCCATACAGGGCAGTTGAAGGTCCTTTGTTTATCAAGTACACAACTGTGCTCACTGCTTCTTCCCAAAAAGAAAGAGGCAGTCCTACATGTAACCTCATGCTCCTAGCACATTCCATTATTGTTCTGTTCATTCTTTCTGATACCCCATTCTACTATGGAGTTCCTGGAACCGTATTTTTCCTGTGGATTCCATTCTTAGAACAAAAATCATCAAATTCATTGCTGCAATACTCCCCTTCATTATCCGACCTGAGACATTTTAGCTTAAGACCTGTTTCTTTCTCTACCAAGGATTTCCATTTAAAAAAAGTTTCAAATACATCATATTTGTTTCTAATACAATAAACCCAAAATTTCCTTGTTGCATCATCAATAAAATTAACATAATAACTTGAAACCCCAAGAGATGATACTTGAGTCGGCCCCCATACATCAAAATGCACCAGCTCTAACTTACTCTCTTTCTTTGTAGGTCCAACCTTAAAAAACCTTACTCACTTCTATTTCCCATATATGCAGTCCTCACATAACTCCAAACCTATTTCTGTATATCTAGGCAAATCCTTCTTTATGATCTCTATGCCCTTATGGCTCATATGACCTAGCCTATAGTGCCACAATGTTGTATCTACTTTTGAAGCCACAAGATTACAAACATTAGTGCTATAAGTGGTTAAATACAAGGTTCCAACCTTCTTACCTCTTTCCACCACAAGAGTACCCTTGGTAGCCTTCCAAGAGTCTCACAGAAATATCACAGTATAACCATCACTTCCCAACTGCCCTCTCAATATCAAATTTCATCTTAATGTAGGCACATGTATGACATCCTTCAATAGCCAAGTATTCCCATTATGCATCTTAACCTAAATAAAAACTTTTCCAACTATGCTGCAAGGATCATCATCACCAAGAAAAACATGCCCAAAATCTCCTTGAACATAATCAACAAAATAATGCCTATGTGGAGTATCATGGAAAGAAGCCCTGAATCTAAAACCCAAGATTTAGTAATATTGTGCAAAGAAAGAATCAAAGCATCCTGACATACATTACCCATTGCCAAATTTGCCTCCTTGTTTTCTTCATGTGTTCTTTCTTCTAGTCCCAAAGGTCCCAATAGTCCTTCTTTGCATGCCCAGACTTTCCATAGTGCCAACATACTATCTTGCTTTTGAATTTTGACCTTGCCTGATCCTTTGATTTTCCACGGCTTCCTCTATTCTTCTGTCTCCCTCTAGTTTCCATTGTCAAAGCATTCCCTAAAGTAGAAGATTCACCAAGATTTTTTCTTCACATTTCCTCACTTAGAATCACCCCTACAACATCCTCAAACTTCAACTTTGAGTTATCTAGAACCGAGTTGCTTACCGCCATTACCAAGCTATTCCAACTCTTAGGTAAAGAGCACAAAACTAATAAAACCCTAACTTCATCAATTTCTATCAGAATCAAGCTAGCATATTTAAAACCATATTAAAATCATTTAGATGATTTGATATTGAACCATTCTCGAAATCTTCATATTAAACAATTTTTTCATTAAAATATCTTATTAGAGGCAAAGGGTTTTTCATACAAATTCCCTAATGCATCCATCAGTTCTTTTGTGGTATTTTCCTTTGACACATTAAATAATACTGAAGATGCAAGACACAGCCGGATTGTCCCAAGTTCCTTCCTATCCAAAAAATCCCATTCCACATCTATCATGCTCGAGGGTTTGTTCACCTTCTCAGATAGTGGAATCTAAATATCCTTCTGATAAAGATAATCTTCCATCTGCATCTTCCAAAGACTAAAATTCTACCCATTGAATTTATCAACCCTAGATCTTCCATCATCTACCATAGCTCCCACTCAAGATAAAACTTTCCCTACAATTCAACACTTCAAAGAAACCAAACCAGGCTCGATACCAATTGTTAGGAAATAAGGGATAAAATATGCAGAACAATCCCTCACAGAATCACAACAGTAGAAACTAATATGTAGAAAATATTATAGATCTCAAATAAAAGTGCGAATAATAAAATAACACAACACAAAGAGACAATATTTAACGTGGTTCACCCAATTTGGGCTACGTCCACAAAGAATCACTTTCTAAAATTTTATTACAAGCCACCACTCTCTCAATACAATACTGGATCCATTTGGAGCTATGCTCAACAAACTCTGCTGAAATTCACAAATTGAATTCAAAACACATCTGCAATGTTTACATTATATCTACCATATACACAAAACCATATAAATAGACAATCGCTTAAGTAATTTAAGCGCTTTACAAAACTGTGGTATTAAAACCATGGGCCAAAACCGTCCCATAAACCTATGGGTTAAAAACCCACCCATGAGAAAATCATGTTTCTTGATATATCGCACGTTTTAAGGCCCAAAATATTTTTTTTTTTTTTCGGCTACGCCCTCGAACCCCTACTACTGTGGGCCACCCCGGACCCCGCTCTGGGCCCGGCCCGGTCCCAAACCTCGACGAGACAATGGTGGAAAGTGTATAAGTACGCTTAGTGTACAATCTTCAACACTTTCTCACATGTAAACATGCTCCACAACCTAGCACACAAAACACCAAATTGTGTGGGTCCTAACACTAATCCCAAAATCACATGTTGTTCTTGTACCTGAGATATAAACCCTTCAGCTATGTCACCCTCTTTCCAAGAACACTTATGTTTTATCACCATGTAGGTTATAGAAAATTCATCCATGTCTTTAGGAGTTGTGAAACAATGGCTATCACTGTTAGAATTCAAACCCTCATCCTCATTAAATGTATCCTCTAGAGTCACTGCTCATGATGTTTTGAATGCCATCACCCCCACATGTGAAACTTTTGAAATCACATGCTTAATCATTTGCTTCCTTTCCCATGGGATAAAGTATCCCTTGTTTTCAATTTCTATCAAGGTTTCACAATCATCAATTGTGTATGGAATTCTTTCTCTTCCATTAAATACAATACTTATTGTGACAAAAAATAATATAGACCCCACATCTCTACAATGGAGTGTATCTTTAGATGGATAAACTAGTCCCTCTCGCAACTTTCACACCTTTGGATAGTAAATCCACATGTGCTCCATCTTTAAAAACATAGTTCATTTTCAATTGTATCCAAAAATAAAAAGATAAAATTAGTACTGAGGACACTTAAATATTTAACATTAGTATTGAGAATTGAAATCACAATGAGAAAATAAAAATATACATCTTATATGAACATATTTAAAACCTCATTTAATCTAAATCTTTGAACATATAACAAATTGTATTACACCCTTAGATCCCACTGTTGTGTGTATATTTTTATCCATAAAACACATAGTGTAGGGGAAAGGAGCCAATGATCATGAATCTAAATGTAGGAGACTGATTAGAGTTACATAACTATCATGTTTTTTTAATTAAAAAAACACTTTTTAAAAGATTAAGATTTTTTTAATGCACATATTTTATTTTGTGGATTTAAATTTTGTTGAAAAAGTATTTTTAAGGGATTTAAAATAGGTACTTTTTAATACAAAGAAAATTAATATTATCCCTTGTGAATAAAATCACCTTTTTGGGACAACTGATGTGTCACCTTTTTATTGGCTAATTTGTACATGTGACTTGATTTTACTTGTGTTATTGGCTACCTTTTTTCTAAATTTTAAGTATAAATGTTATAAATGTTGAATTTTATTTTTACAACTAGTGGTACTATACTTCACATTACCACTCACAGTCATTGGCTTCTTTCCCCTATGGATTTCAAAAGTTGTATAGCCTAACGGTCATTGTGATTTTTTTTTCGTACACACTAAAATTCAAATATTGACTAGAATGGGAGGTCAAATGTTGGTGATCACACTTCAATGTGCAAGCGAGTGCATTTCCAAGTTCGAAAAATTGCACTTGGATGGGTCAGTGATTGCTCATCGTAGTGTGAGAGAGTCGTGGCCTCTTACATCTACGAAGTGTGATTCCTCCGACATTTAAGTGGGATACCTCGTACAACGAAGTGTGATACCTTGCATGGCGAAATGAGATCTATCATACATCAAAGTACAATCCCTCGAACGTCAAAGTGGGATCCCTCACATGATGAACTACGGGAATTTTCAAGATGAAGTGCGAGCATTTGCACTTGGAATAGTGATCACTCACATATTGAAGGGCCATCACTAACATTTTCACCGCCATTCTAGTAAAATTTTTCTAGCCTAGCATCCTCTTGGACTTAAATTTAGGGCCATTAATATTATGTCGAAGTAAATTGTTCATGTATTTAATTCTCTAATTGTATAGCTATGTTTATTTTATGGTATAGAGTTCAAGTTTAGTCTTTATTTGATTAACGATGGTGGTATATGATTTGATTTAATTATGTGTATTAATTGTTTCTAATATTTTTATATCTTACGTAATCTTTTAACAATATAAGTTTATTTTTAATAATTATGTATAATATTGAGTAGAAGTAACCCATGCTATGTAGTTTATTATTAATAATTGTCAATATTAAAGACTTAATTTCAATTAAATATATGTATGTCAAATTTAAGTTTCAAACAATGTTGAATTTTAGTTTTCATACATTAAAAATTATGTTATAAAAATGTTACCTTAATTCTTTACAATAACAATTACACTTTTTGTAAGGTCAAATGTTACCTAATTAATATTGTGCTTCCCTAAAAATTAAATGGAGACTAAATCGTATAATGTAAAATCTGCCACTTGAGAGTATTTTTAAATTTTTTCGTACTACATTTAATGTTAAGTGGTACAATATTAAATTTTAATCCACACAAGCTCTATCAACATCTATATTTTAATGCAATTAAATGGAAAAATGTATACTCATTTTGAAGGCAACAATACCAAAAAAGGAACACATACAAATGAGGGAAGAACAAAGTTACAAAAAATTAAAAGAGGTAAAACATTGTTATTTTATTTTGAAGAATTTCATTTTATACACCCATTTCACAGTGATTGTAAATATTGCATTTGTTAGTAGGTAATTAACCAATTTTCAATGTTTCTCCACATGTTTTGATTCTGTGAATTTACAGAGCGCAAGACCCCTTGTATATTTATTATTAGAAAATGAAAAATGAAATTAAGTTTAGATAAAAGATGGAGTATGCAAATTGTTTCATTTGTGAATGTTTATAGTAACTAATAAATTTGCAGGACATGGAAAAATCACCATTTTCCTTGTTTTCATGTTTTGAATCCCAAGTTCTCAAATCAACTCCAAGAAACTATGAAGACAATATGGTTTTTTCAACACAGCTAAGAAACTACCGTGTAAAGGAATTTTATGTGCAAAAATTAGATGGAAATAGTGTCTCAAATTTGCAAGAGAATACAAGGGGCACACAGAAATTGGGTCCTTGTATTCCACATTCAAAATAGATCTAAATTCTCCATATATTTTTGATGATTCAAAATAGAAGAATTTTTTTCAATAACCCATGCACATGATAGAGATAGAAATAATTAAGATCCGATGAAATAATAAAAATAATAGAGGTGGTCAAAATATGTTGTGAAAACATTTATTTCAAAATATGAAGAGGTGTATAAATATTTAAACCATGGAAAACTTGACAAGAAACATTGGGATAATATAGAAGATGCTTTGAATCAAGTTTATGGAAAAACATTCACTGGGATGCAATGCAAATACAAGATGAACAGGTTGAAGAAAAACCTCAAGAAGGAGAAACAATTGGAAAACAAAACATTGACAACACATTCAACATGGACTTTCTATGAAGATATGGATCGCATTACATAGAAAACACACAAGGTTATTAGTTTTAATGGAAAAGAGAGGTTTAATAACACCACTTCTACTTTTGAAAAATACATGAGAGGGCAATTAGAAATCCCTTCTATCAACATTGAAAATTTGGAAGGAGAAAACCAAGAAACCCCTTTGAATAAAAATGGAATTAAGAGCAAACATGTAAAGAGAAAAATAAACTCTTATGGAGATTTGAAAGAGGTAATCAAAAATAGCATGCATCTATTCAGTTAGACAATGAAATAAATTGAGCAGGGAAGACTTCAACTTGAGCATGAAAGAATGGAACAAGAGAGAAAACTAATGGAGAAAATATTGGATGTATAACTTCAAGTCGCAAGTATTTTTACCTAGGTAAATTACAATTTTTTTAACCATAGTAATATAGTATTGCATCATTCATTCCATTATAAAAGATGGTATACATTGTGTAAGAAAAAATATCATGCATTGGAGTTAGCTAATACTTATCTATTTTGCATTCTTATTTTTTTATTTCGAACAATTCAAATGATCAACATCATGGGTGCCACCAAGATCACTAACACACACATCCCAAGATATTGTTTGTGTAACATTTTTTTTAAATGATGTTGGTAGACATGTATATTTTTGTTGAGGACATTATGATAATTCAATATGTGAGACATCAATTGAACCACATATCATTTGTAGTATATTCAAAGTATGGAATACTTATATACTCACTATGTAATTTAAAGATGATAATATTGAAAATGAGCATGGTGTTCTTTTGATGATAATGTTGTTAATATTGATAATTTTTGCATGTGGCATATATGGTTAATATTGTGGTTCCCCCAACATTAAACCAAATAATGTAAAGTTCATGTGATATTTGAAATATGTGTGTCATTTGATAGCCATTAATTAGCCATTAAATATAAAGAAAATTAATAACGAGACACATGTCTTTTTGTAATTTGTGTGCCGAAGAAAGTGGCGGTTAGAAGTGTCAGTTCCATGTAATTATAGATTTTCATTTATTAGTATATTTCAAGGACACTTAAATTTGTGAAGCTTTTGGTGAGAACATTGGTGTAAGGGAAAAAATCTGTAAGTGTAATAATTCATTGGAAAATATGATCATGGTTTGATTTCCAAAATTCTAAGCATGATTTTTTTTTTTCGTGAAGGCGTCAAAATTGGTATGCATTCTCACCTTTTATCCTTCCAATTTTTAAAATCATATGAATGTAGAATTTTCTATAGCCTTTTCAACGAAACCCTATTTTTTCTGCTTCTAGTAGTCAAATCTATCTATTCTTTAACACTCTTTGACAAACACTTCTCAACTGATAGGGTTTGACATCATTTTGTCATTCTATTTTCTGATCCCTAAATTATTTTCTAAATATGTGTGTACCCCACTTGCGAGTAATGTAAAACATGTTATGGGTATTTTTCGCAAGAGGAATGAGAAATGATTCATAAAACACCTGACATGGAAATCAATGATTACTCGGCGAAAAAATTGTGATGCTTTGAAAAGGATGAGGAAAATAGATTTTGTTTAGTTAAGGTTGTTATTCATTTAGGGATTTTGGACCATTAGTGGCTAGTTTCTATAGACATTTCGTTATAAATTAAATTGTAGTAATGAAATAGTGATAATAACTTCCAGTAGATGAAATAGTAATAGTAACAAAAATAATTGTTTGCTTTTTTATAGTAATTGTTTGATTACATAAGGAAATTGTTGGAAATAAATTTTTATAAAAACATATATGTGATGACAAAGCAAAAATGCAAAGAGTTATGTTCTGTGTAGGTTCCTCTTTGAAAAATAGTGAATCGGGGAATTATAAAACCTATTATTTGAGAAGTCAGGCTAAACAAGATTTTGAATAATGTTTCACTTAATTGATAGTTCTGGAAAGACATATACAATAATTAGAGATTAAAATTACAGGCTTTGGTTGTTTTAGTTAAATAAGCTAATGATATATCAACACTAAAAATTATAAGATGTCATGGCTTTTCTTTCTTAATGTGATAATAAGCATATGGAAATAGGGAGATGTGATATCTTGGGAAATTGTGATGTTTAATGACAAGGGAGATTATACATAGGGTTTGGAGTCTGTATGTTCATACTAACACTACAAAGAGTTTTCTCATTATATTTATTAAAATTATACCATGGCCTTTGAGACTTCATTTACTAACTAATTATAGATCACCATCACTTTTGAGATTTCATTTATCATTAAAATGTGGAATTTTTATATTCCTTTCAATTACTTATAGTAAATAGTATGATAACTACATAAGGCTTGATCTCTCTTGAGGGTATGTAGTACAACACTTGGCTTCGCCAGATAGTCCAACCAATATAGTAAAATTATAAATAAGTAAAGAGAGGTATAAAAATTTGTGGAACAAACTAATCAGAGCTAAGTAAAGCATGACCCTTAAAGAAAACATGTAATGTAACTCTTTTCTCAGTTCAATAATATATGTTTAGTGAATGTTGCCTAGCAAACACTAAGTTCAAAATATTTTATCAATGTTGATCATAGTGATTGTTAAGCTTGTAAATGTTTTGTTAGTGATGAAATTAGATACCATATTGATATTTTTCTTGGTAATGATGCCTAGCACCCACTAAGCTCAAAATATTTCCATATTTTTCTCATTGCATTAATAGTTTTATTATTAATGAAGCCTAGTGACAACTTAGATTTAAATATTTTGTTGTAGCACATATTAGTGACCACTAGGAACAAAAGTATGTATGTTGTGACCCATCGATAGTGTTATTATTCATTCATTCACTCATTTATTTCATAGACAATTGAACTTAAGTTAATGTTAGGACCGCTAATTGAACTAAAGTTATAAATTGATTATTGAAATTACTTTGTAGGTGGAAGCATATGGAAATTGTGATATTTAATGACCGAGAGATTATACAATTATAATTAATTAAAGATACATATACATGATCCTGTAATGAACTAATCAAACCTAAGTAAAGGTTGATCCCTTAAGAATACATGTATTACAAAAATTTTCTCAAGTCAATAATAGATGTCCATTGAATGGTGTTTAGGTAATGTTATCCCAAATTTCCCACTGGAAATTTTGGTCAGAACAAGCCTTACACATAAAGAAAACATGAAGGGAAATGATATAGACCCACGAGCTCATGTCCCAGAACCAGGAAAAGTGAAAAACAGAAGCCCGAGAGAGTCAAATTCGACCCCGCACAAGAAGAAATAGAAGAAAAGTTCTTTTGAGCATTTCCACATCCTAAATCTATTTAAAGGGTTGAGGGAGGACTCAAAAATGGAGTGGTGGGGGCAGAGAAGAAAGAGGAGATAGTTTTAAAGAGACCAGATGCAAGAAATAGAAGAAACGGTGAAGTCTGGAAGTTTTCGGGCTCAAACAGTTCAGGAAAGGGTCCAAAATTGACTAAGTATGGAGGAGGTAGTGGAAGAGACCACGTGTCCTCACGATGCTTCTCCAAAGATGGATCCAAATAGAGAGGCTCAAACAAGCACCACATCTCCACGTGTCCCAGGGTGGAATGGAGGCAGGGTCAAATGGTCAAACAGAGTCAAAGGCGGATAGGGCGGGCCTCAAAAAATTGGCTAAGTATGAATGTGCAAGTGGAGAGTGCCAAGTGTCAGTGTGGCACATCCCCAAGAGTCGGTCCAAAGGTGGAGACCCAAATGAGTGTGAGCTCACCACGTAGCCCAAAGTCTAAAAAGAGGATGTTGAAAAGTCCACAAAGCAGTGGAGGCCGACAAGTGTCAACCCGACGCTCCTCCAAAGGAAAGCTTTGGGTCGGATTTGCAAACATGTGTGGTGCCTCCATGTGTCCTCAAAGGGGGTAGAGTTAGTTGAATTTTCAAAGCATTAATAGGCTGATGGAAGCTACCAAGTGTCCTAAGGACGCTATTTTAGGGAAAATGGAAAAGAGATTCTCGAGCAAGCACCAGAGTGACATGTGTCCCAGGGGAAAGTGGGGAGTCGGGGAAAAGGTTAGTTTTGCACCCTTTGCCTCAAAAGGGGTAAAATTTATAAAAAGACCCATGACTCTGCCCAAGAGGGAAAATTCAACATATAGACCCAAGTCAAAGCCAAGGCGGGGTGTCGGGAGAGAAGTGAAAGTTTTCCTTTCGTTCAAAAGGCATAAAGGAAAAATTTGGAGCGCATCTCCCCAGCCAACCAAAGGGTGCCACGTGTCCCATATTAAAGAGGGGGACCCATTTTCAAACTGTTTTCCCCATCCATTCATATGGATCGATACAAACTTTGAAGGGGCATATCTTTCGACTCAGGGCTCGAAATATTGCGAATCTGACACCATTGGAAAGATCTCGGCCTCACCCACACAATGGAGGTCTGAGACTTTGTTTTTGAGGAGGTTAGGTAAAGAAAATGGAGAAACGTCTTCGGGCCTTCAATGTAAAACTCCGCAAATTTAGTTCAGGATCATAAAGGAGTTGAAATTATCCATGGAATGATAAAACTAAGTCAAAGGATTTAATGCAGTGACTCCTAGATTCTAACGTGCATCTTCACTTGCCACAACATGTTTTCCATAATAGGTTGTGCAGATAACACCAGACATGCACTTAATAAGGGTAGGAAGTGTTATGTTGCTCCTACTAAAGTGATGGGAATTGGGTATTTTTAATAATGTTCACTTTGAACCCCAATTTCGTATTTAAATATAAAGATTGCATTTGTGAAAAACATTCTTGTAATCAAGATAATTTGCTTGGTAACTGAGAATTGAAGTATTGTAATCATGTATAATTGGTTATGATCAAAATATGTGTAATAAGCCATCGACGACATGACTTAATATGTCATACTGGTGGCGTTGGGTCATGATATCACAATGGGAAGAGTTAAAGTTTTCTAAGGATAATATGATACCTGTGAAATAGTATATTTCATTGTTCCATTCCTAGAAGGTAACACATTTTAGACAAGGGAACGTAGTTTCCATATTTTTCTAACGAACCTTTTAACGATCAACCACTATGGTCAGTGGACTCCGGCTTATGAATCCTAGGCCATGGTACTTACATTGGAATTATGAATTTTTATAGCTGATTTCACTTTGTAATATGTATCCCTATGGGAGTTATGGGACATATAAATAATAACAAAAAGGGCTATGCATGTACAATAGCATTGGTCTTATTGTTTATGCTATATTATAACCTATGTTTTTGAAAGGTTAATCGACCTAAGTTATGAAAAGTAATTAAGTTATTATTATTTAGCAAATTTCGGGGAAAAAGGTAAATAAGGTTTTAAACTGGAATAACCCCGCCAATTTTGGAGGAGAGTAATGGGTGGTGGTAGATGGATAAGCCACTGGTGTAGCACTTCCACATTGAATGTCATTAAATTTTGCATTTAATATTTTGGAAATTCGTAAAGCCCCCAAATGAGGTGAATTGCATGCAACTGCTTCATTTAGTTTTGTTGGTAAATTTGGAAAAACTCCAGTTTTGGTATCTTTGCATGGCAAATTTCTTGGAGTAGAAGACTGTAAAGCCATGTGATTTCTAAATCAGTTGCTATATAAAAACATTTCACTGAGCAAGGAATGCTGGAAATGTGACCTAGTTGATTCGGAGATGTGCATGATTTGGGGCTGCGAAGGAAGTAGGAAGAAAATAATATGGCCTACCATTTTACTAGGAAAGAAACATTCTTTATCCCTTTTATCTTTTTAAATCATCAAAGGTTAGAATTAATACATATTGGCAATTTTGGTTTGTGCTAAGAAAAAAATTGGGTATGTGTTAGTTTTGGGTTGCTGTTTGTTATACTCTATTTTTGTGTGAGAAGAAGTGGAAAATGGTATGACTGTAACCCTAGAAAACTATTATCCTTTTATCTTTTATTATGCTTGATTCATGCTCGACAATGATGACTGTAGATGGCACTACCGGGAGAGGATTTAGAGCCATTGTTTTTCGTTTGCATTGTTTGATTTGGGTTGACCCAAATAATAACGGGTATTTGTGTAAATGATATAATGTTTTGCAAAAATTATAATTGGGTATATGGGTTTCCTTTATACCTGACTCAAATCTGGGTATATAGAACTAGCAATTAAACCTATTCTAGATATTGGCGTATATTACTTTCACTTCTGCCCTATGCGTATCACCATAGAAAAAGAAGGTATATTTGGGCGTGATCTCGGGTAGATTTGGGGATAACCTATTGGTACTTCTATCTCATGCATAGTATATGTTAGTAGTCTACTTTTATCCCCATCGAGTTGACTGTTAATGAGCATGAGTCTACTAGGTTTGAGGACTTGCTTGGTTTGTCAATGTAATATTTTACCCTTGATGGGTCTGCAAGAAAATTTTATTCCTCACATTTTCTTTCCCCAAAGAAAATATAGGTATTAACCTTTTAAGGCATGGCTCAGTTTGATAGGTGTTTTGTGAGCTAATAACACTTCATGTTATTCTAGCATTATATGCTAAACCATGTAGCTCTTACAAAGATTAATAGGAGGAAGTAGGGATTACTCCTGGTTTCATTGTAGATGAGGGCAATAGAGACCGAGTTGTAGGATATTTGTATCATAATCTGTCACCATCTAGCCGCGAGTAGGTTGTAACCTCATCCTAAATATTCCTTTTCTTAGGATTTTTAAAGTACCTTCATTGATGTAAATAATTGCTGAGTTGTTGAGCCTTCAGCTCACTCCATTATAAGGAGTTTAATTATTTACTATCTTCCTTAGAAGTTATCTAAGCTAGTTTTGAAATGATACTGAGAACAAAAGATGAATTAGGGAATTGGTTTTCAAAGGGCTGAACCTAACTGTTCTTCTACCGAGTACGGAAAACCCTTCTTCTCTCTTTAGGAAGCTATTCGGTTCAGATGTTATAATATCTCTATAATCAGACACTTACTTGAGGAAAGCTCGATTGGAGCTGGGGCCTTGATGGATAATGATTAAAAGAGTTGGTTATTTTATGTTTCCTTAAAAGAACTAGAAAGTCTTAGTTGAAACCAAGGGGGTCTTGGTGGATTACACTATGGATATGTTTGATAAGTTTTGTTGATCCATATATAAGGTGCAATAATGGAAAGGAAACATAGTTGTCTCCATTCTTAAAACTCGATCCTTATCGAGATTTTAATATTAATATTATGTAAAGTTATGTAACTGATTAATCTCTATAGGATGATTAAATCAAGTGTAACATATCTCCATTATTGAGGAGTAATATGTGCTAGTCATTGAGACAAATTCGGGAGTTTAGCCCCTATACGCAAGCATAAATAAGATTTTGAATGGTTGTGTCTTTAGATTCTTATTGCAATAGAATGTGGTAAGATATAATTTGAAATGTTGAGTTTTGTTAAAGAAGGTACAATACGGAATAGATAGGCAACTGAGTCTATATTGCCTTAATTCCTTTAAGTTACTATGATATGTAACTTGAGTTGTATAGATATATTCCTTCTTAGGATATTAATGGATAATGTAGAATATGTTGTATCATGTAGCTATGACATATAAACATCATGTGTATTAACCGGATCTATTTGATGGATATGTTGATATTGATGAAACTAGTTGGTTTCATTTCCGTAGCTTGGATTACCTTGTGTGTCCAGGATTATACTATTTGAATTACTGGAGAAGCAATGTTAGTTGTAGAAATTTATATTTATTAATGGGATGACATAGATTCATACCATGTTTAATAAAAGTCTGATTACTCCATCTAACTTTTTGTGATTCAATTGTGTTTTTAATAACTTGTGTTATTGATTATTTGATGGTCATTTCTTGGGTATGAATATCTTTTATCCGGTTTTGCTTTAACTTATTTTGTGAAGTAGTACATAGAACTTGTCCTTGCGGAGTACTAAAAGAGGTAAAGGAGCTGTTCTTAATGATTGCAAAGCAAGTTACTTAAGAATGATTTTGTGGAATTATATGATTAAAATGTTAGATTGAGATTATTGTAGTATTTATTCATTCTAACATTTAATGACATAAATTGATAAATGGGATAAAGGAATTTTCTTGCTCAGTTTAGTCAAACTGACCTTGCCTAACCATTGCAGGAAATTGAGTGAAGGTAACTGGAGTGAAGTAAAGAAATGTCTTGGTTATCTAATTGTACCACATGCTTACTTTTAAAGGATAAAGTTACAGCCAATTGTTGAATTGAGATATTCTTATTTATGTTGAGGAAGTTATTTATTGACTTCGAGTAAAGGTTCTCTTGTGAAAATATATTGTGTACATTTACGATCTATTGTAACATGGAAAAGATTCCATATTTTGTTCAATAAATACTCGCTTCATATTATCGAAGAATGTTGATGCCTCTCTGTAATTTCTGTAATGAATCCCACTATGTTGTAGTAGTGTCGGTATAAGAATGGATTTATACTTATGATATTTTATGAAAATGGGATCATTGGACGATTGTAATGGAGGGCTGTTGTAACTCTCTCTATTTTAGAATATAACAACTGTCTTATGGACTAGGTGAACCTAGCAGTTTAATGGGTGAGTTGTGAAGTTATAAATCAGTAATATAAGGGATAGGTTAATGGATTACACTATGGAGTAGTGTTGTTGAATTCTTTAATCTAGATTGATTAACTTATGGGAAATCAATATTGTTGTTAGCAAGAGGTAGTGATTCCTCACAAGACCGGTAAAGGTTAAATGCATGATAGATGAGAAATCATCTAGTTATGAATCTTGAGGTGTTTTCTTATGTGTGCATACTGAAGGAAGATTCCTCTGATAAAGTTTGAGTAACTATATTAGAAATAAATTGTTATGATGAAATTTATGGATGAAATGTTAATATTCATCATATAAAGATTAAGTCCCAAAAACTTGTTGATGTTCCTTTTGGGCAACACTTAAACCTTTTAAGGAAACTAAGTTGAAATAATTGATAAAACTAACCCAACTCCCTTAACATGAAGGAGAGTTCAACTTAATTCCTCAAAGTGAAATAATAAATGAGAATAGATCATTCCTTGTTGCTTAAGCAAACTGTCTTTCCATAAAGTGGGTAAATAAAGTATATGATCGATCGGATTGCTATCGTATAAAACATGATGTGATGAATGTTTATGTTGGAGCTACTCCAACTAACAAGATGAATTAAAGATAATTCATTAATAATCAGGTTGAACCTAAATGCTAAAAGGGCCCATAGGATATGGGATATAGTTGGCATAGAATTGTTGGGGGATGATTAAATCCTAGAATACTAAACCTCCATGAAACCATGGGTTTACTACCCAATGAAAATGATTAGAGAATTGATGGGAACACTCAAAATGTGCTCAACATGAGTACTCACCATCTCACTCACTATTGAAGTTTGGTGTCTATGCTCTTAAAAATTGTGAGCTGAAACTAACCATGATTAGGATATGACAGTGTAGTCATATAAATGATAGAAATGATCTGATAGCTGGAGTTAATGGAATGTATTTTGGGTGCCAAGGAAATTGGTACAAGGATCCAAGGAAAATGAATACACTACCAAGGTGATAGTAGCCATACAAATAAACCTAAGTTGAGGTTTGGAAATGGTTATAGAAGTGCTCAAGAGAATTGGGAATTCTACAAAAACAGGAACCGTAAAATAAATAAGATTTATATCTATCAATAAATCAAACTTGACAAGAGTAAATGTTGAGGTAAAATTGAGTAACACGATTCTAATAATATAGCATAAGTGTTTTTGAAAGGAGGGTAACGGGATCGACTCCGTATGTACCCAATAATTAGTAATTATATAGTTGCATGATTACTAATGGGAGTAAGATTAACATTAGTAGTTATTACTCCATGATAATGTAAGGTATTATTCTGATACGGTGGAAATTGAATCATTAACAAACCGTAGAATTGGGAATTTAGGTCTAAAGATTGATCTATCTTATATCTGAAATAGATAGGAAGAAATGAGTAGTTTTGGAACTACATTTAACCTATCATGATTCTAGGGGACATAACTCTAGATACTCTTCACTAAGTGATGAAGACACGGGAACTAGAACAATGTGTCATGTTTAATTTATTAAGATACCATGTTTCATTTTAAGACTCTTGACAGTCGACTCAATGCCGCTATTACGTGGACGTATCCGTTTAATGATAGTTGTCGTTATTTGAATACTACCACATAACGGCTATATTGAGTTCCCTTTTCAAGACCTTAAAATGTAGAGTGGTATTGCTTAAGTACAAGCTTGTTATAGTTACAAGGGCGGATGAAACCCCACGGGTTGGTACCCCGATGCCAACATATGATGGCTATGGGAAGGGAAGCAATATAGCAATGAAGAAAATCATTACAAAGACACTTGCTCTCCCATAGGCATCATAGGATGACATCGAGGTAAAGCTTCATGTAGGTTAATCCGGGCTTGTACCTTATGTAAGACTTGTAGCTATTTACAACATCATTGACTACAAATCCTTATAACCGAAAAAGTGATTAAGGTGAAACGACAAATTTCCTAATGATGAGTGTGCCGTCATGGAATAGAGTATGGTATACATGACTCGAAACCTTGCGCAAGGTAGTGTAATTGCTGATTATACTGTCGAGATTTTACCATTATCTAAGATGTGAGATGCCTGTGGATTTCAATAGTGGAACCTGGTACACACTTATGGTTATCACTTATATATCATATCCTGTTAAAGGAGAACCAAAGGGATACATTTGTATGTATGGCTCGTAAGAGCATTGAGGGAGAACTTGTGAGTTTAGTATTCTCTCATACAGCTGCACAGGGTTCATGATAGTTATTGAAAAGGGACTGCATTAAGACTTATGTTGGATTTAAATATATGGGTATTTGAATCAGCTACATAAGATAAGATAATATATATATATATATATCTCTAAGAGTGAAGTGACAAAAAGTGGTTGTTATATTCAATGCATGATCCATCTGTCTCAACAACTAGATCGTTCGATCTATTTCCATCATGTCCTCTTCCTTCAAAGTGCCAAAATGAGGATTGATGCAAGAAAGACAGATTTGGGGTGCAAATTTCATCAGAGGCATTAAAAACAATGGTTGAGCTTCACCCACATTTTATCACTTCTCTCCCTTTTTATTCGCTCTTATTGATTCTATAAATATAGGGGTAGGATTCATTGTAATTTTTTTTTCATTATTATTCTCTACCTCCCTCTTCTTTTCTTCCCTAGGGTCAAAAATGGAGTCTTAACCTCCTCCCCTACTCTGTAAATGGCGTTCTTTGCCTCTTTCTTGTGTATGATGCTCTGTGCAAATTTCTAAAGTAATAAAACTCATTTTTGTGATGTGTTTGTCCATCCTTCACTTGTTTTCATTGCATCTTCTTACCTCTCATCATTATGGAGTATTCCATGCATGTTTTGGATGTTTCATTTGCAGATCTGGGAGCTATGTTCATGGGGATCAGAAATGGAGTTCTGTGTGAATCTGACATTTGGTCTGTGATGCTGTTGTCCATCCTCTCCATTGCTCACCTCACCTCCCTTCATTTCATGGCTATTTTGATAGATGATCAGCACTTCCCTTTTCTTGGTGTTATCACCTCATTAGTGTAGGATTTCCCTCTTTATGCACTTTCTCTCTCCCTGTCTCCTTGGCATTGTTAGGATAGGTGTAGTTAGACGTCATTTCTGCATTAGGAGTAGTTTAGCATTAGGATCAGGAAGAAGAAGCTAACTTTCTCCAGAGGGCCATCTCAAGTCCGCAAGTCCCACAGCTTGAGAGATGGTCCCATGTTATGCAAATCACACCAAATGACCCTGCCTTAGAAAAGTAGATCCACCACTCATTTGGGGGTGCTATGATTTCACATTAACAGTAACACTAAGTTCAAAATATTTTTTTTTAGGAAGATGCTATAGACTACTAAGATTTATATATTTTCTTGTTAATGCATTAGTAGTTTTCCTATTAATGATGCCTAACGACCACTAAGCTATATGTATATCTTAATGGCTGATCCTAGTAACAACTAGGATAATAAGTACATATTTAGTTGCTAATGATTATTATACACTCGTTAATTTCATAAAAATATGTTGTGACTGACCCTAGCATCCACTAGGATTAGAAATACCTATGTCTTTACCCCTCAATAGTGTGAGGATTGGCATTCTTTTACTCATTACAATAATAGTTATGCTTTGAAATATGCATAGATACAATGAAGATCCAAATAATTCGTTGTGGTTGAACTTAGTGATCACTAAGATCAACACTACATATATCTTGACCTCTACCAGTGTAAAGATTAGAGAAATTGCACTCATTCTAATAATAGTTATCCTATGAATAATGCATAGATATGGACACTATCTAAATATTTCATTATGTCTGAAAATAGTGACCGTTAGGATTTGAACTACGTATGTCTTGAATCCCGAAGAGTTCCTGTATTGAAATATTTTTCTCATTTCATTAATAATTTTTATTGGAGTGACACCTAGTGAATTCCATGGTTAAAAATACACATATCTTGACCCCTCAGTGGTGCATGTACAACTATGCTTTTCTCATTCCATTAATAGAAAGTATGTGAATGATGCCTAGCAATGAGACGTATACATGATCCTGCAATAAACTAATCAGACCTAAGTAAAGGTTGATCCCTTAAGAATACATGTATTACACCAATTTTATGAAGTCAATAATATATTTCCATTAAATGGTTTTTAGGTAACGAGAAGTTTAAAATATTTTGTCAAGGCAGATGTTATTAACCACCAAGATTTATATATTTTCCTATTAATGCATTTGAATTTTTCTTGTTAATGATTCCCAACAAACGCTAAGCTATAGATATATCATTATGGCTGATCGTAGTAACAACTAGGATAAGAAGTACATATTTATTTGTTAATGATTCTTATCCACCGTTAAGATTTAAAAATATGTTGTGGCTGACCCTATAACCCATTAGGATCATAAATACTTATGTCTATACGCCTCAGTAGTTTCAGGATCGGCGTTCTTTTTTCTCATTGCAATAATAGTTGTGCTTTGAAATAAGCCTAGATACGAAAAAGCTCTAAATAATTCATTGTGGCTGAAAATAGTGACTACTAAGATCAACAATACGTATATCTTGACCCCCACCAATGTGGATATTAGAGAAATTTTTCTCATTCTAATAATAGTTGTCTGTGAATAATGCATAGTGAATAATGCATAGATATGACAAAACTCTAAATATTTTGTTGTAGCTGAACTTAGCAATTGCTAGGATCTGAACTCTGTAAGTCTTGAAGTGTCAAGAATGCTTGTATTGACATAATTTTCTCATTTCATTAATTCTTTTTTACTGGAGTGACACCTAGTAAATGCCATGGTTAAAAATATGTATATCTTGACCCCTCAATGGTGCATGTATAGTTGTGCTTTTCTCATTCCATTAATAGTAAGTTCTGTGAATGATGCCTAGCGACCGCTAAGCTCTCAATATTTAGTTATGGATGACCCTAACAACATCTAGGATCAACATGTATTTCATTTATTTGGAAATTATTTTCTAATCTTACCTAATATTCAGAATTAGGGACATATGGATGTTGCCGTAAATTCAATTAGGTCATTTTTCTCAATAATTGTTTCGTTGATCACGAACCTTTAATTTTTAAACATGGTGGGAGAGCTAGTAATGTCAATGGTAGATTCTTATTTATATTCCAACAAGGATGGTAGAGTAATAAGAGATACCGTGTTTGATCTAGCTGCCTTACATGACAAATTTAAGCATTACTCAGCTCTATTTTCTATAGTATAGGATGAAAGTGTTGATGTTGATGTCAGTAGACAAAAAGGGTATACCGAAAGATCAAACACTATGGTTATAAGAAATAAGGGCTATAAAAATAGCTGGTCTCCATTTAATTTCCACTAAACTAGAGGTGCTTCCATTTCTGGAAGTGATCGCTTCCTATCTACTTCATGCCAAGTCCAAGGATTTTTCATTATTTTCTAAATAAGGGAAAAATAGAATAGGTTTTTTTGCTAGGAATGCATACAAAAGTTATTATAAACTTCTAGATCTGGACTCCATGTACAACTCAAAAATAGTCGAGTCCTGGATGACCCAAAGGAGAGTAAGAGATGTTTTGCAAAGTTGGGAATTTGACCCATTAGATAATATGGATGATTCTAATCTATCCGATATCCTTATTAAAAGGTTTAGACTAGGAGTTTGTATTGGCATGGCCCTCATGAATACATTATATGTAAATTCTTCAATATCTAAGATGGATGTTTCTTAAATACCATTATTTTATTTTAATTATTGATGATGGCAAGATTCCCTCCTTAGGTCAAGTGCTCTGTGTCAATTTAGTGAGACAAAGAAATAATTTCGTTGACAATCGGAAATCATTTTACATGGCTTCCTATCTTCTTGATGTTGTTTGTGGTGTTCTTGAATGTTCAGATTTCTGTAAAATATAGTATCCTTCGAGCCCTTTGAAGGTAAATGATAAATATTCATACTTGTATGCCCATCATTTTAGATCACATATTCAAGATATATGCACTTATTTGTATCCTGCTCTCTACCAATAATTACATGAAATGATGACACCGAGAATATCTAATGTCATCCTCACTTCCATAAGGTAAATGGGAGCCATATTATTCTATCCAAAATATACAATTATCATGATCGAGGGCTCCTTACTCCTCCTTTTCAGTTGTGATATTATGTATCAGAAAAATTGGAAGAACTAGAGGTTACATATCATATTTACTATGGTATTTCTAGAGAGTGGAAGGAGAAGAATCTTAAAACACATCCCCCTCCTAATCTATACGTGACACATAAAATTTAATAGGTGGCCTGATTTGAAGGTTGTCTTGGCCCATATAAATTCATTTCATCTCCCCAAACACCCTTTAAATAAATATGACAAAATGAAAAGGGTTTCTAACACCTTAATTTGTATAAAGAATAGTCAAATATATTGTATGCTCATGTGCATGATGATAATGATTGGGTATAGATTACCCAAACACAAGATAACCTTGTTAATTAGAGTATGAAGGAGATAAGGGCAATTCTACCTATGAGAGTAGTTATTAAGAAGGAGGATATGAAGAGAAAGGAAGATTTATATTTAGAAAATTAAAAAAGCCATGTTCTCTCATGTTATCTTCACCAATTAAATCTTGAAATGAGTTTCGATAATTCTTTCTTGAACCAAAGGAAGAACCAACTATGGTGGCATATGCCTTAACTTCATCAAATGAAGAACATGAAACTATGTAAAATGAAATTTCAGCCAAAGACATCCCAGTGTAATTGTCTCAATTTTCTCCCTCCACTTCACATGAAGTGAGACTAAATTCATAGAGTAATATGCAATTTACCAAAAATAATATCCAAATTGGGAGGCACCGAAGATCCTTTAGTAAACACTATATTCAATTCAAGGATGGGAACCTTGAAAAGGGTAACCAAAAGAGGATTTCAACACAACAAGCCATTGTTTGGCATGAAACTTTAGAATACCTCTTCACTCTTACAAAGAAAAGGAAAGCCAAAGGCTCCCAAGTGGTGCAATATGAGGAAGATCCAAAATCCTTGATAAGGGCTATAGCTGAAGCAATCGTAGAAGTAGTGAGAGGAGTACATGCTAGAAATAAAGATCTTGAAACTCAATTAAAGGCCACAGTTCCTCCCAACATAGTTTCTGATGTAGAAGAGGCATTGCATGGATTGTACAATAATATAAAGAAATGCATCGGTAAAAGGAGAAGGCAAAACCATTATTGAAAAAGAATGAAAAACTCATTACATCAATGACATCATGTTGAAAAATTAATATAGATGGGGCAAGCCATTGAAAAAGGCATTTGTAAAGACCCTTCAATTATAACCATGGACGATATTGGTATATGCCAGACATATGCTAATTATACAAAGGAAAGACTAAGGGAATGGAATGAACATGTTATAAGAATTTATTTGTAATTTGAAAACATTATTTCCAAAGGAAACCATATTTTCATAGAAACTTCGGTCATGGAGGTATTTTACGGAAACCATGAATTTGTTTCTAATGTATATTTTGTGATACCGCTTAAGAAATTATTGGTTAATTTTCAAAGGAGAATAACTAAGGTGAATGAAGGAGAAACTTCACATGTCATTGAGATTGTTTCCAAAACAAAGGAAAAATACAGAAAATAGAGACTTTGAAGGAAATTGCCAAAAAAACAATTGGTAGTCAAATTTTTTTCTTGAAAAGTATACTGTGTTATATAGAAGCCCGATTGTTTCCATGGGAAATATAACTAGATATTCCCATATTTTTAAAAAAATCTATTCAAGAGGCATGACAATGAGATGATAAAATAGGTCCCAAATGAGAGCAACAAACCTAGGAAGTAACTATGCCCATGGACTCGGATCAATGACAACCCATAATTAAGGAAGAACCACAGTGAATCATAAATTGTAGTATCGAGATAGGTGAGTAAGCACTGTAATATGTATGACATGTTAATAGATGAATATTTATAATTTATTGAATGTTCATGTATATATTCCAAATGCTATACTTATATAAACATACATTTGTTGTTTTGATACACTAAGCTCCAAATATGTCGTTGTGGCATAAACTAGCACACATTATGCTCAAATATCCATAAATGAGTACCAATCACTAAGCTCGCAATATCTTACATGTTATTTGTTAAATCATAACAACACCAAATCTTCAAATAATATGTTGCAACATAAGCTAGCGAATCCAAATCCAATAAATTCATTCTTAGTGGCATAAAACTTCAAGATATATGATACTGATAACCGATCGCTAAGCTCAAAAATGTTTTTAAGGCATAACCTAGCGGTTACTAAGCTCACAATATCTTACTTGTTTTTCATTGAATCCTAGCGACAACATATCTTCAAATAATATGTTGCAACATAAGCTAGCAGATGCTAAGCTAAAAATTTCATTCTTTTTCTTGTTAAATACTTGAGACATCTAAGCTTGAAATATTCTATTATGGAAGCACCTAGATGATGCGTAGCTCAAAATTTGTTAAAGCATACCACCGATAACTTGAAAATATTCTAGGAGGATGCTTTGGCCTACTAGAATATTAATTTATTCATTAAATACTTGCGACCGCTATGCTAAAAATATTATGTGTTAAATCATAACAAACACAAAGCTTAAATTATTATATTGTTGTAAAGAATAGTGGTTGCAAAGTTCAAATTAATTTTATTTAAAATGTTAAATCCCATTGAAATATTTTCTCTAAATATTATGTTATAGAAGTGCACAACGACCACTAATTTCATAATACCTTAATATAATTTGTGAAATCCTAATGACCGCTAAGCTCCAAATAATATGTTGCAGCAATACCTAGCAGATGCTAGACTTGAAATATATTTCTTTATTTTTTAAAATCTTAAATACTGCTATGTTCTAACTATTATGATGTGGCAGTGTCTTAGCAGCCTAAGAGTTCAAAATATCCATTATTGAGTACCGATCGCTAATCTCATAAAATGTTTTTGAGGCATAACCTAGCGACCGCTAAGCTTGTAATATCTTACATGTTTTTTTTTGCATCGTAGCGATAACATATCTTCAAATAATATGTTACAACATAAGCTAGTGGAAGCTACACTAAAAATTTCATTCTTTGTCTTGTTACATGCTTGAGACATCTAAGCTCAAAATATTCTATTGTGGAAGCACTTAGGTGTAGACACAAAATTATGCACCTCGGACATTATTTAGCCTGGGCTTATACTAATATGTAGAAGGTTCTCAAGTGAATAAAGTACTAATTAATCACATCTTTTTCTCATATTTATTTTATATTTTATTTCATCATTCCCGCATATTTTCTAGCACTTATCCATCCATTTCGCAATTACCTTATCATTCTAGCCCAAAATCGTGGCCCTCCACCTATACTAGGGTGCCCTGGGTCCCCACCCTAGGTGCCCGATCTATGCACATCATTTCCTACTTCTTTTTGGGGCCTTTCTAGCTGTTTTCATCCTTATCCTTTTCCCAGTTGTCCTTGTCAAGATTAATTATGAAATTAAGCTTGATAGCCCTATAAATATGAAGTTATAATACCATAATGAGGGTCCTAGCATCACATACTACTATCACTCCATCTAGAGTTGCATCCATTACATCACTTGCATCCACATAGTGTCATGCATCAAGGCTAAGAGATTTGCATCATACACACTACATAGGGGAAGGGATTCTATTCTAGTCCATGCACATATGATATTAAAATTTTCTATAGTTCTATTGCTCGCTACTTCACAAAGTGTGAATGACATGAGAGAACCTATGGCACAACATGCACACACTCATCAGAACTACATCCAGGTTTGAAATGTAGTGCAATGCTCAGTGATAAGACCACTAGTTTTTTGGATAAGGTCATCCGACCTATTCATTTACATATTTTATTTTTCCTAGGCTTTAATACTTCCTCCTTTATAACGTATCATCATTCAACTAACCCAAATAATCCAATGTGATGCATACATGCGTGTTCATAAACACCTTGTGACCCTAAAAAAACCAATTATTGAGAACTAACAGAGATTAGGGCACCTAAACTATAGAACATGGTACCCAAGGCACCTAGTACCATCCTGGCACCCTATTCATTTCAGATCCTTGAGATATGGTCTTCATGCAGAACCTCTGCGTGATTGTTCTAGGTTCTAGAACTACTTGTCGGACTCGCAACACTCACATGCGACCATCTACATGAATCAGCTAAGTCATGCTTCTACTTCCTTTGGCATAGTTATGGTTTTATTCTATTTAATATAATTAGTTTAGAATAGTTTCATATTATTTATTGCATTTATACAATGTTTTAGTCCTCCTAATTAGATTAACTAGGGTTATTATTTCCTAACATATAGTTCTATTTTATTTAATCATTTTGGTGAGCCTTGTATTTCTTCATAGCACCTTCTCGGATTTATTACCTCCCTTTCCCATGGCTCTTTCTCCTGGGGAGTTTACTGAAGCCCACCTTAAGGATATCAATGATCATCTTTCAGAAGACCCATAGGATTTATATTTACTTTTGCATGTGGCTTGCAAAGAAGCTACCAACTTCTCAATTCTTTTATCACTCTACCCACTTCTATAGCCTCTCATCCCCATGCTTCTACACTTGCACCTATCTCTACTATTCTGGTTTCAATCCCCACTCCTACCAATCACTTCACACCTCCTTTGGTATCACATCAATGAAACCCTCCTCTATTGGAAATCAAGATTTAACATCTTTGTTTCATAATCTCCAGGCCCAAATTCAAAAATTACAATAGGCCACTACATCTCCATCTTTAGATTCCACATTTTTGTTGCACACTCCATTTAAACCTATCCTCTTTACTTATCCTCTCCCTCTTAATTTCGTCACTCCTAAATTTCTCATTTTTAATGGACATTGTGACCCATAGGAGCATCTTTAAGCCTTTCATGTTGCTTGTCTTCATTTTATTGATGATCATTTTATCTTAGCTAAAATCTTTTCTCGTAGCCTCAATTACTATGCCATGCACTATTTTTTATGATTTACCTATTCATTCAATCTCTTCTTTCACCCATTCACTGATTATTTTCTCACAAACTTCTCCATCAAAATTAGTTCTAAGATATCTTATGCCCAACTAGCGCAACTTAAGAAAGGACCCAATGAGCAGTTTACTAATTATGTTTTAAGATATAAGAAAAATATGGCCAAAATGACTAATGTCCTCATCGACACTGAACTACAAGATCTATTTATACAAAGTCTTTTACCACCTCTCTAAGAAAGTGTTCTCTTTGAGACCTTTTCTTCTTTTGATCAACTCGCCATACTCTTAAACTCTGTGAATCTAAGCTTCTCTCCATTGGAAAACTTAAGTATCAAGAACAACCTTCCTCCTCTACTCATTTTCAAAACAAGATGCCATTTAAACCCTCTACATCTAAGCCCATCGACACTAAACTTACTATCAACGCCATTACCCCTTCTAAGGAAGTTCAGTCCCAACCGCCTAGGTGTACATTTACCAACCTTCCTATGGCACCACATCTTATATTAAAACAACTCCTTGACAAAAACCTCATTACCCTTCCGCCACCACTCGAATTAAACCCATCATGACCCAAAGGATACAATTACAATGAAAATTCAGTTGTGATTATCATCACTGTGTAGGACACTCTACCAACCGATGTTTGAAACTTCACACAATTATCCAAGATCTACTTGAAAATGACCAACTCGAATTTCTAGAACCTACTAGCCCTCCTCCCTCTAAGGATAAGGGTAAAATTCAAAAATTTAATAATGATTCCCACCAATGCAACAAAAATGCCATGGATTCTTTAGCTAATCATACATACCACGCCACACCACCTCCCGATGTGGGCGCGCTCAACTTCTTAGTCACTAACACTTATACAACGACACATGTTATCTCTTTTTCTAACACCGACTACCACGCCATGTTCACATATGATCATTTATACATTCAGACATCTATTGGCTCAACTGTTATCAACAACACCAAGGTTGATCCATCTTCTCCTATTAATGCATGTTCCTTGTCTTTCTTGTGATCTATTGGCTACCCTCCATCACAAATTGACTTTCTGTTCAAACGACCCTATGGTGTTGTTAAGTTACCTATCACAGTTGGTCCTCTCACTCTCCTCCTACCTTGTCTTGTAAGTCAAACTGTCAAAGGATGTGACTTACTTATCATCCTCAATTAGATTCATAAATCCCAAGCTATTATTTATATGAACCATTTGCAACTCAAATTTGTTTATGATGACCACATTATCTCCATTAATGGCATTCCTCCTTCACCTCCATTACTATCACCTTTTCATTCGATACTTGTGTGTTTCCCCTATTACTCACACCACTCCTCTGTTGTCAAAGTATACATCCTATTTCTAATTCACTGCCTTGATTGGACCCTATGCGATCACTCCATTCCATTAGTCCCACTTATGAGCATATGACTATTTTTAGGATCATTACCATATCTCGTCACCCATCACCACCTCATTTTATTCCGAGTGGCTTTTCTTCTCCTTTACACATGGAACCTCCTTGATCTCCATCGCCCACACAATTTACTACGCCATGTAATCCATCTTATGTAAACCCATCACATGCATATCGTCTTTATTCCCCCGCACAATGTTTGTCTACCATACCACTATTACTCGAGCATCTCCCTCCCCTTTCATCATCCAAAACACCAATCGACATACCTTTGTCCTTTGACCTTATTGCTTGATTTCCCCTTTCATGATTTCCTCTGGGGGCATTGCCATTACCCAATCCCACCTTCCTAATATTTATAATATTTGTACTTCTACATTCTTATTTGCATATATTTATACTTATTACACATTCTAACACCCTCATTACTGACGATGCACTCTTTTGCTTTGGTTCACACTAGAATGTTGAGGGATTACCATTACATTGAACCCCACACACTGCACTATAGGTTTTACACATTTACATTCTATCACATACACCACACATCCTACATCATCATTTATATACATAGTCTACATCCTACATTATCCTATACACATCTTATCTACTAGTCATTTATACATCATCTTCTACATACTACACTAGTCGTCATATCATTTCATTTCTCTAGTTTTGTATCTCTTTCTTACATTCTATACTTACGCTAGGTCACATTATAAATGCGTCTAGCTTTATCTGTCATCACTACATATTCTACACCTATATCTGCATCTTGTGTTAGCTACACATCATACCCTTATTACATTGTATTATTCACATAGCACATCTATCCATCGTATACATTCTACATACTACACTACATTCCATTACATATGGGTCTTGTTTTACTTATCATCATTTACATATCCCATTTCTCTATACACCTATTATCGCATTACACATTCCATATCCTATACAAACATATCCTCCATTGCATTTCTAACAACATGCCTTTACATGGTCATTTCTACTATGTTCTGTTATACGCATAGCAGTCACTACTGTATGAAACACTTTAGTTCCTTGGTCCATACTCAACTTCCTAGGGTTTACCAATCAAATAGACCTTACTTTCATTATGTGACATCCCTCTCATCCAAACATTTCCCGTGTTTGTGACATACACCATAGGTTAAAAAATAACCCATTCTATCATCTTGTAGTGGTATATGCTTTAGGTTAAATCAACACCCCTTTATTATCATCTTAGGGTACATCACCACTCCCTTCTTATCCATCTCATAGTGACATATGATTTAGGATACATCATCACCCATCTTCATCCCTTCATCCTATAGTGATATATGCTTAGGGCTAAATCATCACTCATACATTCAACAAGTCATGGTATATGCTTAGGCTATAGGGTCCACACACATATTTCCATATATCTCATCCCCATACACTCATTCTATAGTGATATATGCTTAGGGATAAATCATCACTCTTCCATTCAACAAGTCATGGTATACGCTTAGGCTATAGGGTCCATACACATCTTTACATATGTTGCATCCCCATACACTCATCCTATAGTGATATATGTTTATGGCTAAATCATCACTCTTCCATTCAACAAGTCGTGATATATGCTTCAGCTATAGGGTTCACAAACATCTTTCCACATGTCACATTTCATCATCATCACATATACATACTACTCATCACAAATAAGTCTAGATACAACCAACACTACTCGACCATTTCTTGATGATGCACTCTCGTTTACGGTTCATTCTTGACTACTGAGGGGGAAAAAAATGAACCTTACTGCATACACTTCTATCCACTTGGGGTGCATGTTGCTCTTATCATTCCATCTTGCATTCCATTCCATCCATCCATAACATAATGCATTGTCTTGCTAAATTTACTCTTATTTACCAGTGTTTTGCACGATCCCTTTACTACACATGTTAGCTTGATTTATTATATGTCATTATCATACACACATGTGTGTTCACATATGTGTTTAGTGTGATTTCAGATAGAGGACTCTACTTGCGACATGGACGCTCACTTTATACTCTTCCCGTACTTAGTCGTTGGGGCATCCATATTCATCTTATGCGATTGTTATTGTTTCAATTTATACTTAGCATCTTATAATACTTTCTCATACACTTTTTGACATATTTTTTATC
Source organism: Taxus wallichiana var. yunnanensis (assembly GCA_018340775.1). NCBI lineage: Eukaryota > Viridiplantae > Streptophyta > Pinopsida > Cupressales > Taxaceae > Taxus > Taxus wallichiana. The sequence goes on along the minus strand of CM031240.1, from coordinate 933,738,280 downwards.
TCTCTAACATGCTAATGGGTGTTCCATGTGTAACACTTGTTTTGTAGGATTACATGTTTCCATGACTACTTGTTTGTTTCTACTTGTCTACATTGTTTTCCATTGTATGCGGGATTTTCCCTTTGCTTGTGTGCACACTTATTTGGTTTTTGTGGTCATGATGGCCCTATGTGTCTTATGAAATTTTGAGTGATGTCCCATGTTTGAAACCTAATTTTTGCGGTCTTCTTATTTTCTTGTGTGTTTACACTATTGTGCTTAGTAGTTTATACATTGTCTGCATATTTTACACTTATCTTCTTGCATGCATGTGTTTTCAGACTAACACTTGTATTGGCTAGCCATCCCTCGTTTGTGTGTGCCTTAGTATCTACAAAGTGTTCCCCTTTCAGGGAAAAGTTATCGAGGTTAGAGTATGGTTAGTCCTCTTTTGGGGCCACATTCTCCTTTTAGTGACATCCCATGCTCCCCAAATAGGGGGCCATCATTAAGGGTATTCTACTAACACAACAAGTGAGTTCAGACCAATCTATGAACTCCATACACAATAGCCTTAACAGGGACATGGTGTCCTTCAAAATTCAGTGAGTAGTTATAGGCTTGGGGATTACAATGGGTGCACCTCTCTACAATTATCCGTCCAGTGGCATTGGATCACCTAAAAAACCAGGAAAATACAGATATCTCTTCACACATTTCAGGAGAAGCAATTAAATTTGGTGGATAAAACCCATCTCCTCCTATTTTTCTTCAACTAGGGTGGCGTGAGGTCACCCAAAAACTCACGAAAGTACAAGATATCCTTCTACACCCTTCTTTTGACATGGATCAAGTGCACATGTTCCATTTAATTTTTTTCCAGCATATTTTACATTGGCATACTTTACACACACACACACACACACACACACCCATATATATATATGTGTGTGTGTGTGTGTGTGTGTGTGTGTGTGTGTGTGTGTGTGTGTGTGTGTGTATTTTTACAAAATGTTTTTACATACATACATATTTGACTACTTGATCATTTTATCCTTGTAGGTCCACCATATGAGAAACAAGTAGTCAAATTGGGGGCAACAACAACAACAACAACAACAAAAATTACAATGACAACATAGCACTACAAGCATTTGCCTTTACTAACCACATGGGTACACTACACACGCATTGCAGCCTAGGTTCACTCTCATCACTTTTTTGAACATTTTTCATCTTTAGAATCCATGCTCCACATTTTTATTTTTGTCATTCCACACTTGAGTGTATTCCATCAGCATGTCTTCTTCTACATTGTACATGGATATCGGGTAAGCATATCTATCTAATTTATGTTATTGAGCATTTTTCTCACCAACGTAAAGTGGGGAAAAATGTAGACACAAAATTATGCACCTTAGACATTATTTAGCCTGGTCTTATATTATAATTTAGAAGGTTCTCAAGTGACTAAAGTACTAATTAAGCCCACCTTTTGGCTATATTTATTTTATATTTTATTTCATCTTTCCCACATATTTTCTATCACTTATCCATCCATTTCGCAAACTACCTCATCATTCTATCCCAAAATCAAGGTGCCCCAAGTTGTAATGGGGTGCCCCGGTCCCACCTGGGAACTCCGATCTATGCACATCCTTTCCCGCTTCTTTTTGGGGCCTTTTTAATCATTTTTCATCCTTATCCTTTTCTCAGTCAACCTTGTCAGGATTAATTACAAAATTAAGCTTGAGAGCCCTATAAATATAAAGTTATAAGACCATAATGAGGGTCCTAGCATCACATACTACTATCAATCCATCTATAGTTATATCCATTGCATCACTTACATCCATAGAGTTCCATGCATCATGTCTAGGAAATCTACATCACACACACTACATAGGAGGAGGGATTCTGTTTTATTCCATGTACACATGCTATTTACATATTCTATAGTTACTATTGCTTGCTACTTCATAAAGTGTGGTGACAAGAGCACCTCAAGCATGACATGCACACACTCACAAAAACTACATCCGAGTTTGAAATGTAGTGCAACAATCAAAGTGATCGACCATTTGTTTGGTGGCTAAGGTCAATTCGGTATGACCCATTCATTTACATTTTTACCTAGGGTTTGATACTTCTGTTATATTACAAGTCATCATTCAAATCACCTGGTGAATCTAAGTACGACAGATAGGTAGTGTTTGACAACACCTCGCAACCGTGAAAAAAAAAAGTTTTTGGGCACTTATAGAGATCGGGGCACCCCGGGGCACCCCAATACCTTCCAAGGTGCCCTAGTTAGTTTAGATCCTCTAGATCTGGTCTTCATAGGACCTCCGAGTGATTGTTCTAGGTTATAGAGCTTGTTTTCATACCTCTGAACCCCGTGTGGGACCATCTACGATCTTCAACTAAGTCATTATTCAACTTCCTTTGGCATAATTAGGGTTTTATTCCATTTAATATAATTATTTCAGAATCGTTTCATATTATTTACCGTATTTATGCAATGTTTTAGTCCTCCTAATTAGATTAACTAGGGTTACTATTTCCTATCATATAGTTCTATATTAGTTAATCATTAGGTGTCAAACAACTCAAAATATGTTCATTTAATTTGTTGAAGCATATCACCAAAAAATTACAAACATTATGAGTGTACATATTCTAGTGGACGTTGTCCTCCTAGAATCTTGATTTAATGTGTTAAATCCTTGTGACCGTTATATTGAAAATATTATGTATTAAATCATAACAAACATTGAGCTTACATTATTACATCGTTGTAAAGGATAGTGGATGCTAAGTTCAAATCAATTTCATTTAAAATGTTAAGTCCTATTAAAATCTTTGCTCTAAATATTATCGTATGGCAAAGTGTGTAATGACCTTTAATTTTATAGCACATTAATATAATTTTTTAGATCCTATCAACCACTAAGCTCTAAATAATATGTTGTGCTAATACCAAAGGGACACTAGACTCAAAATATATTTCTTTATTTTTTAAATATTAACGACCACTATGTTCCAACTATTATGATGTGACAAAGTGTCTTATCTCGCCTAAGAGTTCAAAATATCCATTACGAGTCCGATTACTAAGCTCGAAAAATATTTTTGAGGCATAACGTAGCGGTCGCTAATCTTGTAATATCTTACATGTTTTTCATTGTATTGCATTGCAATGACAACATATCTTCAAATAATATGTTATAACATAATCTAGCAGACGCTACGCTAAAAATTTAATTCTTTGTCTTGTTACATGCTCAAGACATCTAAGCTTGAAATATTCTATTGTGGAAGTGCCTAGGTGTCAAGAGGCTCAAAATATGTTCATTTGATTTGTTAAAGAATACCATCAACAACCTCTAAATATTATGATTAAGCATATCCTAGCGGCCACTAGGCTCGTAGAATCTTAATTTGATATGTTAAATCCTTGTGACTACTATGCTGAAAATATTATGTGTTAAATTGTAACAAACACTAAGCTTAAATTATTATATCGTTGTAAAGAATAACAGATGCAAAGCTCAAATTAATTTCATTTAAAATGTTAAATCTTGTCGAAATATTTTATCTAAATATTATGTTGTGGCGGTGCAAAATGACCACTAATTTCATACTATGTTAATATAATTTGTGAAATCCTAGCGACCGCTAAGCTCCAAATAATATGTTACGACAATACCTAACATACGCTATACTAAAAATATCTTTCTTTATTTTGTTAAATCTTAGCATGATCGCTATGTTCTAAATTTTATGATGTGGCACTATCTTAGTGGTATAAGAGTTCAAAATCTCTCATTATTGAGTATCGATTGCTAATCTCATAAAATGTTTTCGAGGCATAACCTAGAGGGTGATAAAATTGCAATATCTTAGATATTTTTCATTTCATCGTAGCGACAAAATATCTTCAAATAATATGTTACAACATAAGCTAGTAGAAGCTACACTAAAACTTTCATTCTTTGTCTTGTTAAATGTTCAACACATCTAAGCTCGAAATATTCTATTATAGAAGCACCTACATGCCATTTAGCTTAAAATTTGCTAATTTGATTTCTTAAAGCATACCAATGACAACTTGTGAACATTATGAGTGTGCATATTCTTGCGTTCGTTATCCTCCTAGAATCTTAATTTAATGTGTTAAGTCCTCGCGACCTTTATGCTCAAAATATTAATGGTTAAATTCTAGTGAACCATGAGCTTAAATTATTACATTGTTATAAAGACTAGCCGCCGCTTAAGCTCAAATCATTTTAATTTAAAATGTCAAATCCTATCGAAATATTTGTTTTAAATATTATGTTGTGGTAGTATGTAGTGGACGCTAATGTCATACTACATTAATTTAATTTTTAAAATCCTAGTGACCACTAAGCTCCAAATAAAATGTTGTAGGAATACCTATCAAATGCTAGAATTGAAATATATTTCTTTTTTTTGTTAAATCTTAGCGATCTCTATGTTCCAACTATTACAATGTGGCAGTGTCTTAGTGGCCTAGGAGTTCAAAATATTTGTAACTTCCTATCGATAGCTAAAATACAAATATGGTATTTTGTTATACCTAGCGATCGCTAAGCTCACAATATATTTCTTGTTTTTATTAAATCCTAGCGACAACTAATATCCAAATAATATGTTACAACATAACCTAACAGATGCTAAGCTAAGAATATAATTCATTAATGTGTTAACTGCTAGCAACCCTAATGTTCAACATATTAGTTTGTGGCCTTCCATAAAGACTAATAATATTGTGGCCTTCCATAGCAACCCTAATGAATTAATATATATGAAAACACTCTATCTTTCACCAATAATACATGGCCTACTAATAATATTGTTTTAAAATAATTATATCATCATGACTACAAAGCTATGTGATTTTTTGTCATGGCTTAGAGACAAAAAAGGAAATATAAATTTAAATACATAGTGATTAAAATATTTAATATATAAAATTTAGGCATATATATAATATGTTTACCTTCCATTGCACAAAAATTATCTCACAATTGAAAACTTAATATGATTTTATAGTTTTAAAGAATTTTGTTAACCTCAAATATCTTCTCACAAAGTCAACATGGAAACCATATAAACAATGTACAATGAAATAATTACCTCGGGTTGTTTCTATCATCATAATAAAAGGAAAAAAAGGTAGACGTAATGAATACCAAAAAAATATTTTGAGTCTCGCTAAAAATTGCAATTTTTAAAACTAGTGATTATGTGACTGGCCATCATTATCGGGAAAAAACAATCTAGAGGGGGACATCAACGGAAACTTGAAAGTGTGCAAGTGAAATAAAACCAGAGTTAAAAAGGGATTAAATTTTAGTTTTTTGGGGGAAAACAAATTCCTTATTTTCTTGAAGACCAAGGCGGTTTGAAAAAATAATTTTAAGGAACCGATAAGCAGAGTTGGGCCACAGAGCGCATTTTCATAGGGAAAAGCAAGGCTGAACTGATTTGAAAATATAGGAACTAGTAAGCACAAGGTGGATTGACACAATGATCGAAGGAACCAATAATAACCATAGTTGGGCAGCAGAGCACGTTTTTATAGGACAAAACATGGCTGGATTGACGTGAAAAAGACAGGATCTGGTCGAAGACAGAATGACTGAACAAGCCCACAATAAAAAAGGTGCACATTTAGTATAATATATGTTTTTGATAAATACCTGATTTAGATATGAGATTATTTTGTGTTTGGTGATGCCATTCAAACCACCATCTATTGCATCAAAATAAATATCTACACTATTTTTGTGCAACCCTTTTTCTTCCCTAGTTTGTGTGCACCATTTTTATTATTGCTTGATTGTTCCCTTTTTGTTAATCCATTATAGATTATAATTGCTACTGATTGTTCCTGGCCAAAATGAGTGGAATTTTTACACTCAAACCTCGTAATGTATGAATTGTTTGTATTGTTCTACGATTTAACGAGTTTTTGTTCTGTAAGACCAAAAAAACCCTAAAACTAGTTCTTCGGGGTATTTAATATTTTTTTCGGCACATTCCACAGTAGAAATTTTGAAAATATAAAAGTGCGGGATATGAATATTTAAAAATTAGAGTGGGGAAATTGAGAGCATATTGAAATTTCAAATTCTTAAAAACGTGGGGGAATTCGCAATTCAAAATTTGAATTTACCACTCATTAATTAAAGGTGTGGGATATCATAAAAATAAACAATATTGAAAATAATGCCTTATTTTTTAGATAGTTTAACACTTTTGACCAAAGCTTATAACTAGGGGGTTCTTGGGTCCCCTCCCATAAAAATGTTCTTAGAAAAGATATTAAAATTAATCCATCACAAACCACACCCATTAAGCCCACACCGACGATGTAATTTTTCTGCCACCACCATTTTAGAATAACCACTAGATGTCGCGAAGACCAAAAGGTGCACATTTAGCCCACGATGAAAATTCAACCACCTTTGAGAATAACCACCATCCGTAACCACCGATAATGCAACACTTGCCACCACTATTAAACCACCCCAACGGGATCGCGCCCAATGAGATTTGAACCTAAGTGGATCCAGATACAACCATCGGTTTACTGATCCACCCAAACCCCATTAGATAAAAGTGGTTTGGGATAACTCTCATGAAGTAAAGCCGAACATGCCTCATCACATTGAACTAAGGATTCATGCTTGACCCCAACCCATGTCGCATTAAACACCAAGCCGGCTTGGCAACATGTCAAGAGACCACCTCTACCACTAAAGCAAATGCTGATCCGCTTGGAACTTCCTAGCCGAGTAACGATGAGCTATAACGGTGGCCAGCCCGAGGAATGGACCCCAAGACCTCCCAAATATAACCCACATTCCCTACCACTAGGGTAAACCCAAAGGGCTTAAAAATGTCTTGGGATAACTCTTGTACCATAATTCCATAACATGTCTCATCACATTGAACACATGATTCATGCCTATCCCGAACTCCGTTGCTTTGAAAAAACAATGCCTTATGTTATTTGTTATAGCTCAAAATAGTTAAAACGTAATAAAACATATAATATTATAATAAAATAGAAGAAATAAATTGTATAAATGTATAGGCACAATTATTTTTATTTTTATCAAAATCAACCTAGACAATGTTAGATGTAGTGCGCTAATGAAATATAATTCTCCAATTACTGTTGTTCCACATGGCAAGTTTGAACCTGATAGTTAGAAAACATTATAATTGAAACATTTATTATGAAATTTAAATATAAATAAATGATTATAAAATATTTCAAAACTATATGAAACTCGTGATATTGTAATATAAATAGCAACCAGGAAAACGATGACACGTTGCATGAAAATTCTGAAGTCTTAAAATGTGTTTTTTGCATCTAAACAACAAAAACGACATCACTTCAAAGTTGTAAAGATAGTGTTTACAATGAAAATAGGTATTGGTATGAGCCTAGTGGCTGCTAAGCTATATCATGATTTTTTATTCTATCATTATTTCCAAATCAAGAAATTGTTGAGCCCAGCAGACCCTATGTCATTTCATTCAATAAATAAAGCAACTTAACGATAGATAAGCATTTTCTTTGATAAGAACCGATGTGAATTATATATTACAATGATATATATTATAAAAAATACAAAAAATATCACTTAATCTTAGGGGTTGTCATGTAAAGTCTACCTAATATGATACATTTACAATCAATGAAAAACATTATTGATCCAAAGAAGAACAAATAGTGATTACAATGATAAGTGATATTGATAGGAGCCTAGTGACCACTAATCTAGATCATTGTTATTATATAGCTATTCTTAAATTAGAAACTTTTGAGCCTAGCGACCGCTACGTTATTCCTTTCAACTAGTAATGGAGCTTAGTAGTCGATAAACATTTTCTTTGATATGAACCGAAATTCTTGATCCCTCTTGATGGAACATAGTGTTGGTCGTCAAATAGGACTTTTTAGAGAGCAACAGACAGGGGACGAAAAGTCCCTCCTCTTTAATGGGAGAGGTTCCCTTATTCTGAAACAAACCTATTTACAAATATACAGAACGTCATGGTATGGTCAAACTTGGATATTACGAAAGTGTTTTCCACAAGGATTATCAGTTACACAAGGACTGAGGAAAAGGAATAAGAAGGTGAGCAGAATAGCAACATTCAGAATTATAGATAGCAGAATAATTCTTCGTGTATGCGAAGCTTCAAAGGATTTAAGACAAGATCATTTGCATGAGATTAAATTTAAGACACAAAGTTCTATAAATAACCTCCTTCAGATTTATAAATCAAGGACACAAAGTTCCTTCTTGGTTGTACAAGATCGCTGTACTTGCAAAACTGAACAGTATGCAATCAGAGAGACAAAGCGAGTTAAGAACAAAAATGATCTTCACAATATTAAAGGAAAACACAGATATGACAAGAATCAGATAGACAAAGAATGAAAAGCCCTTTTGTATTGATTTCTTTAAGATCTATTTACACTTTCAGTAAAAATTCCAAGTTCTTCCTCTTCAAAAATGGCGTGGAAAGGCCATTATATAGCTTACAAGTCGGTTACTCTTTGTAACCGTTTCTTTTAACCAAGAATAGTTAAGTACCGCCAAATGCAATACCTTAACTAATTACAAAGAATACGAAAAGAAAGGAAAGAAGAGGAAAGGAAGGAGAAGGAGACAGGTGGCCGGCTACTGGGAGGGACCCACTGTCTTCAGAATCCGCTGCCTGAACTTCTTCAATGACTCAGCTATATCTCTGCCACGGGAGACAGATGTGTTGGTTGCAGACTGAGTCCAAAATCCCAGGCATTTCTCCATCTCTTTATCAAACTCGACGTGAGTATGATAGTCTTTGTTTGCTTCTTCAATGGCAGACTGAAGAGAACAAATTTCCTTTATCTTGTCCTTAGAGATGGAGTCCTCCTTGAAAAGATTATCTTTGACAAAAGCTCTGAACTGAGCTTTGATTTCTTGTAAGGACAAGGGAATGCCAGAGTTTTCATCCTGAAGATGACAATGCATATCTTTGAACGCTGCAGCTGCCAATGTCTTGAAAGCTTCTCCCTTTTGCCAGTTATTCTTCATTTCATCTACAGCTTCTTCCAGGACTCTGATTTTCCACTCTACGCTGTAGACCCAAGATTTTGATAGATTGTCTTTGGCATCATCGAAAATCTTATTTGCCAGTAAGATATTCTCATCTGTCTGTCCCATGAGGCGAAGGTCTACAATACAACTGCCCCAGAGTTTAAGCTCTTTGTCCATAACCCCAATGGTAGAGGACAGGTTTCATTGCAAATTATCTACCTTTCCATGTAGCTTAAAGGCTTCATCGATGAAGTTTAGCCCGGCAACAAGCATGTCATCTACCATGGCTTCAATAGCTCTACCATAGACAGAATACTTGTGCATATCTTTAATACCCTGCACTTCATCTTGGCTTAGAGTTACAGGAGGAGGTAGAGCAGTCAAGGGAGTAGGATCCAAAACTTTGTCTTTAGATAGAAGAGACTTGATGAAACCTGTAAGAACTCGGGCTTGCTCTTCCAGCTGTTCGATAGTTTGCTGTCCTTTTTCCACTCTCCCAATAACTCTTGTGACTGTTTCCTGGAGGTTATGAATCTCGCCTTCAGGGGTAGATTCTCCCATTGGGATTCTCAGTAGCTCCAAGTCAGATACTTGCAAGTCCTGTTCTGATTTGTCCATTGCAGGCTTGGCAATCTCCAGGAATTGCTGACCTCGAGTATCAGATACTATTCTGGAGGTGGTTCTTGCTTTCTTGGCACGGGAAGGCGTGGTGCCCAACATGGCTGCAACAGCATCAAAATTTGGTCCCAAGTTTTGGGAGGATGGTTTTCTCTTCCTTTTGTCAACCAAGGGTTGCACCCATGCAAAAGAGGAAGAAGAATCTGCAGGCGAAGCAAGGGGACCAAGAGACAGGGAGCTCATGACACTCAGGGTCTGTGCAGCTGTTGACTCAAGCTGGGATGTGGAAGGAGCACTGGAGACAATGGCAGTAGAAGAATCAATAGTACCTGGAAGTTCAGTGCTCTGGACCTCCTTGTCTTTATCTGTTGGGTCCTCGGGAACATTTGTAGGAGTTGGCCTCTCACTTTCTTCACTTTCACCGAGGATGATGATGTTCTGCGTCCGATAGGCAATTACACTGTTTCTCCTGAAGATCTCTTTCCACCGGTTCCTTCTTTACTTCCTTGAGCTTCTTCTTATATACCTGAGTGGATGGAGAAGGAGTAGATTCCACAGGTCCCTGAGCTGCTGAGGCAGGAGGGGTTTTCTTTGGTGTTTCGGACCTTGGAACTGGTGCTTCTCTTATTGGTGTCGATTCATCCTTGGAGGAGGATTCTCCCGAGTGCCTCCTGAATTCTCGGACCTTCTTATTGAACCAAACCTTAGTCCTGACTAAGACTGGAGCAAGGATTTCAGCCAAATCATCCCTCTCTTTTCTGTTCCAATCCAGGTCCTCCAGAGGGGTGTGCTTGATCACATTTTCATACTCATATGAGTATAGCTCAGAATTATCATCTTCGAGGCCTTCAGGAACTTGGTACAGACCGAGTTCTTGAATCAATTGTAAGGAGAACCTGCCATAATGCCTTCTTCTGGCCTCAAAGTCGCCTCACTGCAGTCAAATGCCCGGTGAGTCTTCCGCCTCTGCCACATGGTGATAGGCTATCTTGATATTCTGTTTCATAAACTTCTTCAAGTCAAAGCAGGTTCTTGGCTTGAAGAAATGCACGTGATAGGGACCAAAGTTCTTTCTATATTCGGGCATCCAGGGGATGTTTTACATGTGTAATTTCCCGGAGAGATGGGAAAGTGCAAGCCGAAATCTTCTTGTCTCTGTAAGTTACGTAACTTGTCCAGGTTGCTGCATATTTCGATCAAGGCCATCTTGTCATTGCGAGAACATGGGAAGCCGCAGAGAGTACTCTCATAACCAGCAAGCCTATGTATGAGAATTTCCCGAATTGGATGAAGTAGGCCCCATACCGTGATATCAAGTTCATGGCTTCATCCGAAAACCTCCTGGCGGTGTCACCCTCGAGCAATCGGACCACGTACATAGTGAAAGCATCATTAACCCTTCTGAAATTGCGGTTGCTGGTCTCCAAGGTAAACTGCGGGCAATAGGCATACACTGGGTTGCCTTTGTGGGCGTCTATATATGAGAATCCAAACCATTGCCTTGATGCTGCCAGAGTATACATCAGATATGAAGTCATAAAAACTTCTTTGTTTGCAGCACGTTGGATAGCTGCTCCGTCAGATTCATGCTGATGATCTCAGCCCAGTTGATATTTTGTGTACCCTCGCACACCATACTGATGAGCGGGCACATCCAGAAATGGAACTCGCTGGTGGAAGGCAAACCCATGACCCGAGCCAGCAGTATTATGAAATCTGACAGTTCTTCGTTGAAGTCTGCTCGGATGAGGGTTTTGGTGAGGCGGGAAGCTCCCTTCCTAGGGTTTTTTAGCCAGGACTTCGCCACTCGTGCTCTGTACTTGTCACTGTCTTGATCGAACATGGCTTGCGCTTGGGCTTGGGAAACAACTATGGAATTGTCCAATTCCGGGATCTTCAGAGCGGCAGCAATGGCGGCAAAGTGTCGGCTGCAATGAGCTCCCCGTGTACGTTTGTCAATTCGCTCGAATCGGGGTCGAAGTGAGCTCCGCATGCAAGCACTCACACTGTACTGAAATTGGGAATCCTCCAGCGTACGCCAAACCACTGTCATGAATTGTCTGAGCCATTGGTGAGGGATTTGCATCTTCCATCCTTGCCCAAAAATCGCTGAAATCGAGATGTCGGGCCTCGCTATCTCCAATGTTGCTTACAGCAGACTCGAGTGGAGAAATCTGTTCTTGTCCTTGAAATTTGATCTTCATGTTGATAGTTTCAGGGGAACAAGGTTGCAAACTAGGCTTGGAATGGAATTACAGAAGCAGAAGAACGTGCGCAAGTTGGCAAGCGGCAAGGGTTTGAGCAAAGGATAACAAGGAAGATGTGGGAAAATGCAAAGGGGAAATGCTCATTATATAGCCGTTTGGGGAGCGGAGAGAATTCAATGCGCATTTAATTACGCAACCACCAATTTGAAAAGCGTCTAAGTATGGATGACACTAGGCACGCTTGGGACAAGTGAGACGCGAATGCGCGAAACACGCGGCTCGGGCGAAATGAAGAGAAAATGCACAAAAAGCCTTTTAGAACAATTGGGACGAGAATGCGCGAGGTACGCGGTTCGGCATTTCGACCAAATTGGAACAATGGGCCCGTTTGGACTTGGGACTTTTGGGACAAAAAGTTCCGGAGTACGCGGTTTGACCGTTCGGCCCGAAAATGAAGCGGGGCGCATTTTCAGTTTGGGACAAAGAATTTTGAAGTACTCGACTAGGAAGCTTCGGCCGAAAAAGAGAAAGCTCGTACTTTTGACTTTGGGATATTTGGGACAAAAAGGCGCGAAGTACGCGGTTCGGCCGAAAATGAAATGATTTGCACAAAAGTTTCGGGACACTTGGAACAAAAACTTCCGACGGGCCCGAAGATAGGACAATTTCGGGGATTTCGGCCGATCGGGGAACAACTTGCACTTTGGAACTTGGGACAGTCGGGACAAAAATGTCCGACAGGCCCGAAATACATGCGAGAAAGGCCCAATACTTGGATTTCTTCAATTTTATGACTTAGGTACCTCAGAGAAAAGCACTTAGACTCAAAATTTTCGAAATTTGCTCTTGTTAGGGAGGGGAATTTGAGTAGACAACAGCTGGCTCCTTCTGGGGATGACTTGGTGTAAATTCATAGAATGAGACAAGGCAAGAACTTAGATAACTCGGTGAAGCAGACCAGTGCCTTATCCATTGGGCAAAGGAGTCAAAAACAAACCAATACAGAGGGCAACACACACAACAGAAGGGAAACACACCGAAAGCAGGAAAAGCAAAACACTGTACATAATATACAAAGGGACTCCCTAGTCACCTAGGATCTGAACAACTTCAAATACTGCCCACTATAAGGAAGTGGGAGGGGAGAACCATCCATGTAATCAAGATAGAAAGAGTCCTTACCAGCAAAGTGTCTTATCTTGAAAGGTCCAAGCCACAGAGAATCAAATTTTCCATGGCTGCCACGAGGTTCATGTCTTTTGTCCCATAACAGCACGGTATCACCAACTTGGAACTCTCTGGACCTAGCTTTCTTATCGAACAGAACCTTCACCTTCTGCTGGTGGGCAGATATTCTGTCAGCAACCTCCAATCTATCCTCGTTCAGTTTGTGCAGGTACATGATCCTTTTGTCCAGAGCATCACTGAAACTAGTGTCTTCAATGGCCTTCATCAGGTGCAAGGCTGGCAGTTCCACTGTCACTGGCAATTGAGCCTCTACTCCATACACTACTTGAAATGGGGACATTCCAATGGCTCTTTTAGGTGTGATCCTGTCTGCCCAAAGAGCATCATAAAGCTTCTTATGCCAGTTTCGCTGAGACTCATTGACCAACTTCCTTATGATAGTCACCAGATTTTTGTTGGTGGATTCTGCTTGTCCATTCCCCTGGGGATAATAATCTGAAGAATGAGCCAGAGAGATGCCATACCCGTAGCAGAAATCCATTATCTCATTTGAGGAGAAGTTCGAAGCATTATCTGTTACAATCTTGTTGGGTACACCATACCTAACCAAGATGTTCTCTTTGATGAAGTTGCATACTACTTCAGAAGTGGTGCTCTTGACTGGAATAGCCTCCACCCATTTGGTGAAGTAGTCAGTAGCAGTTAGCACATGCGTGTGGCCCGCACTAGAAGCAGGATTCAGTGTACCAATGAAGTCTAGACCCCATTGCTGGAATGGTTCCTCAATCACAACTGGCTTGAGAGGCAAAGCGGCCAGTTTGGGTCTTCCCACAAAGGTCTGACAGGCCTCGCATTTATCCACCCACTTGGACGTATCTCTGAACAAGGAAGGCCAGTAATATCCTCCCCGGAGTATCTTGTGAGCTGTGACTGTTGATGAATAGTGCCCTCCACATGCTTGATCATGAAAAGCTGAGAGCAACTTTCTCTGTTGTTCCTTATCAACACATTTCAGGAATCTCCCATCTAGGCCACGCTTGAACAAAGCATTCTCCCATAGTACATATTGCGCTGATCTCAATTTAACAGTCCTCTTTTCTTTGGCAGTTAAATGAGAGGGGCATTCCCCATAGGTAAGAAAATAGGCGATGTCAGCATACCATTCATCGACTGAACTAAGGAATAGAACAGTAGGGATGTCAACTTTCTCTTCCAGCAACTCATGTTGGGCTCCTTCAGCAATGAGCTCGCAAAGACCTTTTCCCCGAACCAGCTTGGTTGGCTTGATATCAAGGTCATACTCCTGGACCTTAGCCACCCAGTTTCCCCTCTTGGATCCAAATTCTTGTTGCGTGAGAATTGACTTTACAGTCGTATCTGGGACCAGCACCGTAGAGTGAGAGTTGAGGATATAGAAACGGAACTGCTTGACAGCTTTGACTACTGCAAAGGCATGCTTCTCCATCATGGTGTACTTTAGCTCATGGTTCTTCAGGATATAGCTCATGAAGGCAATGGGTAGCTCATGTTTATCAGAATCTTCTTGGGTTAAGACAGCAGCCAGAGTACTATCTGTAGCGTAGCAATAGATAATGAAATCCTTGCTGAAATCAGGGCAGGCCAAAACTGGAGTTTTAGCAATAGCTTTCTTGATACCCTCAAAGGATTCCTTTCCTTCAGAAGACCAACCAAATGCTTGCTTTCCTTTCATCATCTGAGAAATATCCAAAGTTAATTCAGCAAAATCAGGAATGAATCTTCTTAGAAAATTGATCTTACCGAAAAAGGAATGCACGCCTTTTTTACTAGTAGGGAGAGGAATCTGTTGGATGGCTTGAACTCGTTCAGGATCAATTTTGATGCCGTCCTTTGAGACAATGTGTCCTAATAGCTTTCCCTCCGTAACACAGAAGACAGATTTTTTAGGGTTCAGGGAGATTCCATGCTCTCTACATCTCTGCAGAACTGTTTCCAGGTGATCGAAATGATCTGCTCTTGTCTTTGAAAACACTGTCAGGTCATCAAGGTATATGACAATACATTTCCCTTTCAAGCTCCCGAAAGCCAGATCCATAGCTCTCTGGAAAGTGGCACCGGCATTAATCAGCCCAAAAGGCATTCTCTTGTAGGCGAAGGTACCCCAAGGAGTTGTGAAGGCTGTCTTATGTTGATCAGCAGTATCAACCTCTACCTGATTGTATCCAGAAAAACCATCAAGCATAGATAACATCTCAGAGCCTGTTACCGCTTGCAAAATCTGATCCATCATAGGCAGAGGGTAGTTATCTTTCAGAGAGGCCTGATTCAGGTTCCTGAAATCAACACAGATGCGGATCTCACCATTCTTCTTCCTAACAGGTACAATGTTTGCAATCCAAGTCGAATGGTGAATGGGAAAGATGATCTTAGCCTTCAGCAGTTTCTGAATCTCCTGAAATATGGTGTCAGCTATCTTTGGGTTGTACTGCCTCTGCTTCTGCTTGAAAGGTTTGATTCCTGGCTTGAGAGGGATAGAGTGTTGCATTTCTTTTGGCTTGAAGGCTTTTAGATCTTCATAAGAATAAGCAAGCACATCCTTATATTTCCTTAGAAGGTCAATTGCTCTTCTCCTTTCATCTGATGTGCAACACTTCCCGATATTTACCAGCTTCGGGCCATCAGAACTCCCAATATCAATCTTATCATACTCAGCTGATTGCTGAGGTCCAGTGGTAGCTTTAGACCTCACGTATCTGTCATGTTTATCAAACAACTCCTCCAAACTCACCAAACCTTTGGGAATCTTATTTCCTTTGAGCTTAATGCACCCTTCCTGGTCAGTTTCTTCTCCTTGGGTGACGGCTTGGTCAGAAGACACGCTCTCACGAGGCAGGTTGTCACTTCCTTCGAAATACAGTTGTTCAAAATTGCCCTTGAGCTCCAGGAAGGAAAGCAAATGCTGGTCGTCGTTGAAGACTTGCCAGTTACTAGTATTGTCAGGGACACTAGGTCGGTGGACCATTTCAATGGTGAACTTATCCTGAGAGAATTCAGGATGAGGAATCAACAGTGACCCTGAGACAGCCAGTGAATCAGCTCTGCTGTTCTTTTCTCTAGGCATCGCTTCAATGGAGAAGGCATCAAGGAATTCAATTGAATCCCAAACTTGGTTCCGATAATGCTTCAGCCTCCCGTTCTTTACCTGAAACAGGCTTCTGACTTGCTTCACAATCAGCTCTGCATCACCACGAGCCAAAAGATTCTTAACACCTCGTTCTTTGGCCACTTGCAGTCCAAGGATGAGAGCCTCATACTCTGCTGTGTTGTTAGTGTTCTCGAACTGCAATTTAAATGAAAAGGGGTGCAGGCAGCCTTCAGGTGATATTAGCAGAACACCAGCTCCAGAGCCAGCCGAGGAACAACTGCCATCGAATTCTAAAATCCAGACACCATTAGGATCTTTAGGTGATATTTTGCAGGGTCGGACTTCATCAGGGGACAAAATCATGTAATTACCATGGCCTCTGTCTTCATAGAGTATTTGTGCCTTGGGATCATCTGTCTTTTGCACAATATACTCGGACTGCTTCTCAGGTAGTAGCTTCTTCATTTGTCCATTGACAGGTATGAGGGCGTGTGACCAATCCATTTGAATCTCTCCACCCACATCTTTACAGAAGTTTCTGCTTAGCAACATTCCATAGGAAGGAGGAATGTCGGCTACTAGTATGGTAGCCAAGACTTTCTTTTCAGGTAAAGCAGCAAAAGCCACTTGTGCATCTTTAATCCTTCCAACTAAAGGCACTTCCTTACTTTCCATGGAGTAGCAGGATCCATAAGTACGAGTAAGGGTCAGACCTAAAGCATGAGCTACTTTGGCGGGCATCACATTATCAGAGGCTCCGGAATCTATGACACAGTTACTAAGCCTATGGCCCGCTATAAGGAGGGTAACATAAAAAGGCTTGATTTTGTCTCCAGGCGAGGTGACAGCAGCTACCAGACTAGGCTGTGGTATAGAAGGAGGTGTGGGCAAAAGGCCTTTAGAGGTGGTCTTGGAATGGGAATTAACAAATTGGATCATCTTGGCAAAAGCTTTAGGATGGGTTTGGTAATATTCAGCTTCTGAAATTTGAACTTTGGTCCTTTTTAGATGATCCACAATATCAAAGGATCCAGAGGTGGATGGTCCGTCATCATTTGGAATCTTAGGCTTATCAACCCTAGGAGAAAAAGAAGAAGAAGCAACTTTGGGGGCAGGATTGGCAGTACTTACCTTTGGTGTAGATGAGGTAGGAATAGGAGATCCTCTTCTGGCAATTACAGGAATAGTCGCAGGCTGCTCTTTGGACTTCTTCAGGGGTTGCGTCACCTTTTCCCTCTGATGTGTCTGTTCCCGAGTCATGACAGCGAAGGACTCGCTGTTCATATCTGCTACCACTTCATCGTAGTCATCCGCATCATCAATGCCTTCAGTGGTAAAGAAATTGACTCGAGATCCCTCGGGTTCTTCTGCCTCATCATCGAATTGCTCCAGGAACTCCTCACAAACTTCGTTATCATCTTCTGGTTCTTCAACCTCACAAGCTGCATTCACCGGAACTTTGACAGGAGGTCCTTCAAGTGCCAGTCTGGTGTGGGGGGCTGGCAGACGGTTTCTGGGTTGAAAATTTCTTCTCGGAACATCTGCATATGGTGCATGCTGGGCTAATTGTTTCTTTATAGCCACTAGATCATTTGCAAGTTTCTGGACTAATGGATCAGAATTGGGTCCAGAGGTGGAAGAGGAAGAAGCAGCAAATTTCGATTTAAGAGGATCTCTTTTCAACTTCCCTGACATGATCAGGTCGTCCTCGATACTAACAGCCAATTCTTGATCCAGAACTAGCGTTCCAAGATTAGCCCTTCTTAGAGCATAACTGACTTTAGGCGTTTGGGCATTCAAAAAGAAACATTTTTGAATTTGATCAACCGTCGAGTATTTGCAGGAATCTTGTTGATCAATCTGTTGAACCGAGCCACAAATTCTCTCATGGGTTCTGATGGATCTTTCTTTATCTGAGAAATCTGGGCAAGCAGGGCATGCACATCTTCTGCCGGCTTAAAACGGTTTTCGAACTGAGTTCTCATGGTAGTCCAGTCGGTGATGGCACCAGCCGGAAGGTGATAGAACCAGTCAGCAGCATTATCCTGTAACGTCTCAACGAACAGTCTTACTGAGACGTCTTCATGTTCAACCCCCAAGACCCCACATGCAACTATGAATGCTGCAATATGTTCATCAGGGTGAATTTTGCCATCTCCTTTAAATTTTGGGAAGTTCTTTCGGTTACCTCGAGGTAACTCATGCAAAGGGTGCGCAAGAGCCAGAGGTCCGACACGTTGACCCCATGGTAATTGTGCCATTCTTCTCGGGAATACGACTTGAAGGGGAACTTTAACACCAGCAAGGATCAGAGCTCGCAGATTAGGGCTAGCTGGCTGTGTAGGACTTCTATCTCGAACAGGCGGAGTGCTCGTCGAACGAGTTCTTCGATTTGAAGGGAAAGGAAAACCCTGTTGCTCCAAAAGCTGAAACTGAGAATCTTCGATACCAAGGGCCCTTCTCCCTCGAGTGAAACGTGGAGTCGCCAGATCAAAGGATGATCAAAAATTGTAGTACTGGAATGCGATTTTCCCCAGCGGAGTCGCCAAAAACTGTTGGTCGTCAAATAGGACTTTTTAGAGAGCAACAGACAGGGGACGAAAAGTCCCTCCTCTTTAATGGGAGAGGTTCCCTTATTCTGAAACAAACCTATTTACAAATATACAGAACGTCATGGTATGGTCAAACTTGGATATTACGAAAGTGTTTTCCACAAGGATTATCGGTTACACAAGGGGGCGAGGAAAAGGAATAAGAAGATGAGCAGAATAGCAACATTCAGAATTATAGATAGCAGAATAATTCTTCGTGTATGCGAAGCTTCAAAGGATTTAAGACAAGATCATTTGCATGAGATTAAATTTAAGACACAAAGTTCCATAAATAACCTCCTTCAGATTTATAAATCAAGGACACAAAGTTCCTTCTTGGTTGTACAAGATCGCTGTACTTGCAAAACTGAACAGTATGCAATCAGAGAGACAAAGCGAGTTAAGAACAAAAATGATCTTCGCAATATTAAAGGAAAACACAGATATGACAAGAATCAGATAGACAAAGAATGAAAAGCCCTTTTGTATTGATTTCTTTAAGATCTATTTACACTTTCAGTAAAAATTCCAAGTTCTTCCTCCTCCAAAAATGGCGTGGAAAGGCCATTATATAGCTTACAAGTCGGTTACTCTTTGTAACCGTTTCTTTTAACCAAGAATAGTTAAGTACCGCCAAATGCAATACCTTAACTAATTACAAAGAATACGAAAAGAAAGGAAAGAAGAGGAAAGGAAGGAGAAGGAGACAGGTGGCCGGCTCCTGGGAGGGACCCACTGTCTTGAGAATCCATTGCTGAACTTCTTCAATGACTCAGCTATATCTCTGCCACGGGAGACAGATGTGTTGGTTGCAGACTGAGTCCAAAATCCCAGGCATTTCTCCATCTCTTTATCAAACTCGACGTGAGTATGATAGTCTTTGTTTGCTTCTTCAATGGCAGACTGAAGAGAACAAATTTCCTTTATCTTGTCCTTAGAGATGGAGTCCTCCTTGAAAAGATTATCTTTGACAAAAGCTCTGAACTGAGCTTTGATTTCTTGTAAGGACAAGGGAATGCCAGAGTTTTCATCCTGAAGATGACAATGCATATCTTTGAACGCTGCAGCTGCCAATGTCTTGAAAGCTTCTCCCTTTTGCCAGTTATTCTTCATTTCATCTACAGCTTCTTCCAGGACTCTGATTTTCCACTCTACGCTGTAGACCCAAGATTTTGATAGATTGTCTTTGGCATCATCGAAAATCTTATTTGCCAGTAAGATATTCTCATCTGTCTGTCCCATGAGGCGAAGGTCTACAATACAACTGCCCCAGAGTTTAAGCTCTTTGTCCATAACCCCAATGGTAGAGGACAGTTTCTGTTGCAAATTATCTACCTTTCCATGTAGCTTAAAGGCTTCATCGATGAAGTTTAGCCCGGCAACAAGCATGTCATCTACCATGGCTTCAATAGCTCTACCATAGACAGAATACTTGTGCATATCTTTAATACCCTGCACTTCATCTTGGCTTAGAGTTACAGGAGGAGGTAGAGCAGTCAAGGGAGTAGGATCCAAAACTTTGTCTTTAGATAGAAGAGACTTGATGAAACCTGTAAGAACTCGGGCTTGCTCTTCCAGCTGTTCGATAGTTTGCTGTCCTTTTTCCACTCTCCCAATAACTCTTGTGACTGTTTCCTGGAGGTTATGAATCTCGCCTTCGGGGGTAGATTCTCCCATTGGGATTCTCAGTAGCTCCAGTCGGATACTTGCAAGTCCTGTTCTGATTTTCCATTGCAGGCTTGGCAATCTCCAGGAATTGCTGACCTCGAGTATCAGATACTATTCTGGAGGTGGTTCTTGCTTTCTTGGCACGGGAAGGCGTGGTGCCCAACATGGCTGCAACAGCATCAAAATTTGGTCCCAAGTTTTGGGAGGATGGTTTTCTCTTCCTTTTGTCAACCAAGGGTTGCACCCATGCAAAAGAGGAAGAAGAATCTGCAGGCGAAGCAAGGGGACCAAGAGACAGGGAGCTCATGACACTCAGGGTCTGTGCAGCTGTTGACTCAAGCTGGGATGTGGAAGGAGCACTGGAGACAATGGCAGTAGAAGAATCAATAGTACCTGGAAGTTCAGTGCTCTGGACCTCCTTGTCTTTATCTGTTGGGTCCTCAGGAACATTTGTAGGAGTTGGCCTCTCACTTTCTTCACTTTCACTGAGGATGATGATGTTCTCTGGTCCGATAGGCAATTCTGCCTGTTTCTCCTGAAGATCTCTTTCCACCGGTTCCTTCTTTACTTCCTTGAGCTTCTTCTTATATACCTGAGTGGATGGAGAAGGAGTAGATTCCACAGGTCCCTGAGCTGCTGAGGCAGGAGGGGTTTTCTTTGGTGTTTCGGACCTTGGAACTGGTGCTTCTCTTATTGGTGTCGATTCATCCTTGGAGGAGGATTCTCCCGAGTGCCTCCTGAATTCTCGGACCTTCTTATTGAACCAAACCTTAGTCCTGACTAAGACAGGAGCAAGGATTTCAGTCAAATCATCCTTCTCTTTTCTGTTCCAATCCAGGTCCTCCAAAGGGGTGTGCTTGATCACATTTTCATACTCATATGAGTATAGCTCAGAATTATCATCTTCGAGACCTTCAGGAACTTGGTACAGACCAAGTTCTTGAATCAATTGTAAGGAGAACCTGCCATAATGCCTTCTTCTGGCCTCAAAGTCGTCTGCACAGTCAGCCCAGTAGTCTTCTGCCTCTGCCACATGGTGATAGGCTATCTTGATATTCTGTTCAATAAACTTCTTCAAGTCAAAGCAGGTTCTTGGCTTGAAGAAATGCACGGTGATAGGGACCAAAGTTCTTTCTATATTCTGGGCATCCAGGGCTGTTTTACATGTGTAATTTCCCAGAGAGATGGGAAAGTGCAAGCCAGAAATCTTCTTGTCTCTGCAAGTTCTGTGCAACTTGTCCAGTTGCCTGCATATTTCGATCAAGGCCATCTTGTC
Organism: Taxus wallichiana var. yunnanensis; assembly: GCA_018340775.1. NCBI lineage: Eukaryota > Viridiplantae > Streptophyta > Pinopsida > Cupressales > Taxaceae > Taxus > Taxus wallichiana. The sequence continues at coordinate 933,716,498 of CM031240.1, read as the reverse complement.
ATTGCAGAACATGGGAAGCCTCAGAGGAGTACTCTCATAACCAGCAAGCCTGATGTATGAGAATTTCCTGAATTGGATGAAGTAGGCCCCATACCGTGATATCAAGTTCATGGCTTCATCTGAAAACCTCCTGGCGGTGTCACCCTCGAGCAATCGGACCACGTACATAGTGAAAGCATCATTAACCCTTCTGAAATTGCGGTTGCTGGTCTCCAAGGTAAACTGCGGGCAATAGGCATACACTGGGTTGCCTTTGTGGGCGTCTATATATGAGAATCCAAACCATTGCCTTGATGCTGCCAGAGTATACATCAGATATGAAGTCATAAAGAACTTCTTTGTTTGCAGCACGTTGGATAGCTGCTCCGTCAGATTCATGCTGATGATCTCAGCCCAGTTGATATTTTGTGTACCCTCGCACACCATACTGATGAGCGGGCACATCCAGAAATGGAACTCGCTGGTGGAAGGCAAACCCATGACCCGAGCCAGCGATATGAAATCGGCGCTTCTTCGTTGAAGTCTGCTCGGATGAGGGTTTTGGTGAGGCGGGAAGCTCCCTTCCTAGGGTTTTTTAGCCAGGACTTCGCCACTCGTGCTCTGTACTTGTCACTGTCTTGATCGAACATGGCTTGCGCTTGGGCTTGGGAAACAACTATGGAATTGTCCAATTCCGGGATCTTCAGAGCGGCAGCAATGGCGGCAGCGTCCAGCTTGGCAATGAGCTCCCCGTGTACGTTTGTCAATTCGCTCGAATCGGGGTCGAAGTGAGCTCCGCATGCAAGCACTGTATCAGCACACTGTACTGAAATTGGGAATCCTCCAGCGTACGCCAAACCACTGTCATGAATTGTCTGAGCCATTGGTGAGGGATTTGCATCTTCCATCCTTGCCCAAAAATCGCTGAAATCGAGATGTCGGGCCTCGCTATCTCCAATGTTGCTTACAGCAGACTCGAGTGGAGAAATCTGTTCTTGTCCTTGAAATTTGATCTTCATGTTGATAGTTTCAGGGGAACAAGGTTGCAAACTAGGCTTGGAATGGAATTACAGAAGCAGAGGAACGTGCGCAAGTTGGCAAGCGGCAAGGGTTTGAGCAAAGGATAACAAGGAAGATGTGGGAAAATGCAAAGGGGAAATGCTCATTATATAGCCGTTTGGGGAGCGGAGAGAATTCAATGCGCATTTAATTACGCAACCACCAATTTGAAAAGCGTCTAAGTATGGATGACACTAGGCACGCTTGGGACAAGTGAGACGCGAATGCGCGAAACACGCGGCTCGGGCGAAATGAAGAGAAAATGCACAAAAAGCCTTTTGGAACAATTGGGACGAAAATGCGCGAGGTACGCGGTTCGGGCATTTCGACCGAAATTGGAACAGCGGGCCCGTTTGGACTTGGGACTTTTGGGACAGAAAGTTCCGGAGTACGCGGTTTGACCGGTTCGGCCGAAAATGAAGCGGGGCGCATTTTTCAGTTTGGGACAAAGAATTTTGAAGTACTCGACTAGGAAGCTTCGGCCGAAAAAGAGAAAGCTCGTACTTTTGACTTTGGGATATTTGGGACAAAAGGCGCGAAGTACGCGGTTCGGCCGAAAATGAAATGATTTGCACAAAAGTTTCGGGACACTTGGAACAAAAACTTCCGACGGGCCCGAAGATAGGACAATTTCGGGGATTTCGGCCGATCGGGGAACAACTTGCACTTTGGAACTTGGGACAGTCGGGACAAAAATGTCCGACAGGCCCGAAATACATGCGAGAAAGGCCCAATACTTGGATTTCTTCAATTTTATGACTTAGGTACCTCAGAGAAAAGCACTTAGACTCAAAATTTTCGAAATTTGCTCTTGTTGGGGAGGGGAATTTCGAGTAGACAACACATAAGACGGGTATTGGATCCACCGGATAATGTGTAGCCAATTTGATATAATTATAATCATTGAAAATTACAATCGATCTAAAGATGTAAAGACAATGATTACTACGAAAAGAGGTAATGAAAGGATCCTAGCATTTGCTAATCTAGACCATGATTTGTTAATCAATAGATATTTTCAAATTGAGAAATTGTTACGCCTAACGGTTCTAGTATTTTTATTTGATACGAACGAATATGGATTATAAATTACAAAGATTTATCTTAGAATAAATAAATAACTCTTGAATCCTCTCGATAGAATGTATTGCAACAATTGGGTCTGCCATGTAAAGTCCACCAAATATGATAGAATTACAATCAATGAAAAACACTATCGATCTAAAGTAGAACAAATATTTATTACAATGACAAATGATAATGATAAGAGCCTAATGACTACTAAGATAGACCCTTTTTATAATGTGGTTATTTTCAAATTTAGAATTGGCTCCACTAGGTAACGTGTGACCAATTTGATAACACTATAATCATTGAAAATTACAATCACTCTAAAGATGTAAAATAGTGATTACTATGACAAGAGGTAATGATAGGATCATAGCGGCTACTAAGCTAGACCATGATTTGTTATTCAATGGCTATTTTGAAATTAATAAATTGTTGAGCCTAGTGGTTGCTAGGATTTTTATTTGATACGAATGAATATGGATTACAATTTACAAAGATATATCTTAGGAGAAATAAATAGACTTGATCCCTCTCGATGGAATGTAGTGCAATAATTGGGTCTACCATGTGAATTCTACCCAATATGATACAATTACAATCAATGAAAAACACTAACCATCCAAAGTTGAATAGATAGTGATTACAATGACAAGTAGTAATGATAGGAGCCTAGTGGCCACTAAGCTAGACCATTGTTTGTTATTATATATCTATTCTCAAATTTAGAAACTGTTGAGCCTATCGGCCACAACATTATTCCTTTTAACTAGTAATGGATCTTAGGGATCATTAAGAATTTTCTTTAATACAAAGAGAAAGTATTGATCCCTCTTGATGGAAATTAGTGCAACAATTGGCTCCACTAGGTAACATGTGGCTAATTTGATACAATTATAATCATTGACAATTACAATCGATCTAAATCTATATAGATGGTGATTGCTATGAAAAGAGGTAATGATAGGATTGTAGCGGTCGTTAAGCTTGACCATGATTTTTTATTCAATAGCTATTTTTAAATTAAGAAATTGTTGAGCCTATTGGTCACTAGGATTTTTCTTTGATACAAATGAATATGGATTATAATTTACAAACATATATCTTAGGAAAATTATATAATTCTTCATCCCTCTTTTTGGAATTTATTGTTGCAATTGGGTCCGCCATGTGAATTCCAACCAATATGATATAATTATTATCATTGAAAAAAGTATTAGTCCAAAGCTGAACAAATAGTGCTTGCAATGACAATCGGTAATCATATGAGCCTAGTGGCCACTAAGCTAGACCATTGTTTATTATTATATAGTTATTTTCAAATTAAGATAGTGTTGAGTCTATCGATGCTATGTCATTCCTTATAATTAGTAATGTAGCTTAGCGATATCCAAGTATTATATAATATAAGAACCTAAATGAATCATATGACATAAAGAATATATATTATGAGATCAATATAAGGCTTAATCCCTCCCAATGGTATGTAGTGCATCACTTAGCTCACAGAATAGTCAAGCTAATATGATACAATTATAGTCATTAAAAAAATGATTCAAAATCTGTAGAGATACTAATTCTACCCATAAGAGGTAATGTCAGAACCTTACGGCCGATAGGATAAACAATGTTTTCTTATTTTATTGCTATTTTTAAATAAAAAAAATAGAAAATTCTAGTGGTCTTTATGTCATTCCTTTCAATTAGTAATGGAGCTTCTTCGTCGTGAAACATTTTCTTTTATACGAACGGATGTGAATTATGACATACTCCAATGCTTGATTTCGAATAAAACTCGTTAGGTCTTATCCAACACTACATTATTCTTTGTAATATGTGATATAGAAAAATAAACCTTTTTATCTTTAACAAATCTTTGCTTAGTGACAAGTGAGACCCATTATTGTGATTTGTTTCTCACACACTCGCTCAAAATATGAAAAATTAAATCTTAATGGCCTTTACGCTAGTCCATTCAATTGGTGTAAATTACCAACAAGTAATGTTAAAAATTGTCCATTAAAATGTCGACTTAAATCCTATCTCTTGCTGACATCTATGTTTTCAAACGTTCCTTTCATGTTATCTACGTAATGTGGATGGTTTTCGATAATGGATAATCCTTCCAAAATATTTTGTGTGTTAATTGTCAAGAATAATTTTTCATAGTTTCTATTATTAATGATGTGATCCACAAAATATGATTTATAGTAACTAGTTGAAGGTTAGATATCATGTCCGGTTGAAGCCTAGCAATCGTTAACCATTATGTTGATTACTCTCCGATGATAAAAACTAATGTATTATAGAGATTGGTTATCGTAAAGGATAATACTTACATTCATTACCATACAATGTGAAAAACAAATTACTCCATATGTGAAGTAATAATTAATATATTCTAATCTAATTATAGGTAAAATTTATTCCATTGTTTGCATTCCATTCTCGAAATTCCATGCATTGAAGGTGCTGAGTGATGGAAGAAAAGAGACGAGGAATGGTTTGGGTAAGTGCACCAAGTTGGGGGACAATTAAGTGGACATCAAATCCTGAATTTTACATTAAAAACAGCAAAACATCAAATTTAGTCTTCCGCGGACTTGAACCATGCCGAAAAGTAAAACATATGTCATAAAAATGGTACCATTGCATAGGGGAGACTATTAGCTTTGTAGAAATACTGATTTTAAAGTGAATAGAAAGGATAAATATCATTTTATAATTTTTACTAATAGTAGGTCTTTAAGACACTTTTTCCCGTGAATGTTTATGTCTACGTTTAAGACTCGCAAAATTTGTTTCACTTATCGAATGTGATAAAAATTATACCATCCCAACCGTGGTGAAATTATATACATGTTAAAAAAAAAAATTATTTGATTTCAATATTTTTTGATGAAGTTATGGCGGGCAAACGGAAAGTGCTCTGTTTTCTTTATGTTTTCATACCACTTTCACGGAAAAAATCATAAAAAATAAAATATTACTAAGAAAAATACAAAATAAAATCCATCCCAAGATAGATAGTGGCATATAACTTCTCACCAAAGGAAAAATATATATATCAATTTTTGGTCATCCAAATTGTGGGCAAACGGACTATAATCTTATCGGCGTTTTTAAAAAAAAAAACCAAGTCATTGAATTTTGAGTGTTTAATATAGCTAATCTTGTCCATTTTTTACAAAAATTAGTATTTTAGAAACTAGATTCCAGATGCTACAATTCATATTAATATAATTTTGTCTAATTTTGAGTGTATGTATTGCTAATAATCCCTACAAGTTGATATTATGTTGTTATTTGCAATATGATGTCCACGGATGACCCTATATTTGTCCATCAACTTTCTGCACTTACCCGTTTGTTAAAATCCATGACCCTAACAACTAGTACGCCGACCTGAAGTTTTTTTTTTTTTAAAATGATGGACATGAGGAAGTCGATATGGTTTTATCCTCAACATTTGTTGATTTGAGTACATTGTTTGTTCAAGTTGAACACATTGACTATGAAAATAATAAGTGTATTATTCTAGATATGGAGTTGGATGTTTCTTTTTCAAGAAACAAGAAATGAGGGCCTCGAAGAAGAAAAAAAAATGTTCTTATTCAATATATGGTTGTAATTTGGGGTTGTTACTAGATAATGACAAAAATGGTTGTTTAAATACAAAAGACATTCACGGGCATGCTTACAAAGATTACTCGAAAATTGTATAAAGTTGATACAACCTCTTCCATTTGTAATTTTTTGAATATAAAAGGTTCACTTTCACCACCTAAACATGCCAAGTTGTTTAATATGTTGAGGAGAACATATTTGGATAAATTGGAGATTGATCCATCTAGATCAAATTTGCAAGGGTTGAAAAATAATACTAAATCAGTTGCATTGCTGAAGAAAGAAACCACTATATTCATGAAAACAAAACCTTTAACTATTTAGTAGTTTTATTAATTGTTTTTAAATGGTGAATTATTTTCAATTGATGTTTCGAGGTGCCATGTAGCACCTCTAGAGTATCAATATCGTCATGTAGATGATGAGAATGTTGACCTTCTTATGCACTCTATGTTGATAGATGTTATTACTACACATAGGGACGCAATTCTTCTTCCCTTGTTGGAGTCTAAGAATAAGGTTGTGGAGCTCCAAGATTTGAAAGAACTGGAAAGGTATGACGGTAAATTTTATATACTTGAATACCAACATACAATATGTGCACAAAAAAATATTTTGGGCTCAGATACTTACAAGCCTTTGCATAAGAGGCTACGATTTCGAAGGCCTCACATTATTTTTACAAATGCAACTAACAAATCCATGACTAATATTTACCAAGTTTATTGATTTTATTTACAAATCTAGATAAGTTTGGAAATCGCTTGATGTCCGCAATGTCTCGATTGACAAAACCAAAACAAGAGTGAAAGGTAAAGCGGTTTAATTTTATTACATTTTTACTAAAATTTATCTTCCTTATATGAAAAGATAAAACATATGATTCTCCTTAGAATGTAGAACTTTGAGAATCAATGCCTTTTTATTTTCAAAATGGACAAAACTGAAAAATCTATGACAAGTGGAGTTTTATATTATTGTTAGATGATATATGGAATAAATGGACCAAAAATTTCAATTTTTTAGATTTGGTGGCCTTACTTGTTCACCTATTAAAGATAATCCAGATAAATTTCAGCCTAATTCATTGAAAAGATTCATAGCTAATTCATTCAGAGATGCTAGAGGAATGAATGATGAAGAACTATCGATCTTAGTAGAAAATTACAATCGGGGATGTCTAGTTAACTGGCCCTATTCAAGTAGGCGCAATAGTAGAGACATTTGATTCTTACTTCTAGAGAATAAAAGGAGACAAAAATGAGAGCAAACGTTATACAATATTCTAAAGAAAAAAATCCAGATAATGATCTATTGACATCCTGCAGTGAATCCAATGTAATTGAAAAATTTAAATTACATGAATCACACTACCACCAGTTGTCTATACTATTGGGTGAAGAGAGAAAAGGAAAGAGAAAATTTTATTCCCACATAGGGGAAGAAAGTGAAATAAAAAGGACCGGGTAGCGGAAGAAGTTATTCGATTGAGGCTCAGACAATATTAGACAACTATGTGATTTCAATGGAAGAAAATATACCAGCAAGGATGGAGGACATAAAATATTTTACTTGTCAATGTGCATACCCATTCCAGATTTTGTCAACTCTATTAGCTATTCCTAGCCACCAATCCTTTCAATGCAGAATGTGTTATTGCTGATTTTTGCAATTTGTCTAGTAATATTTCTTCTAAAGTAATAATGGAGTTGCTAATAGTTATTGGAACTAGTGTGTTGGATTGTATTATTATTGTTCTCATACCAATTTAATATTCAAAAATGTTGAGAGAAATAGTAAAAATACATGGAAAAGGTTAAAGATAGTGGAGAATCAATTATAGATGGATGTTATAGACTCTATGATAGTAGTGGGAAATTTAAAAGTTTGTGTCTTATGTACACAATAATTGGAGTGCAAAACTATGATGATAACAATGATGAAAGAGAATAAGTCACTAGGGATTGGATGGAAAAATGCCACAATAATTGATAACTGCAAGCAAAATTGACCTAAAAGGAAACAACCATACTTTTCCTTGTGAGTGATCATATGAGTTTTGGGTTGAGATGTTCACTCGATGTTGTTCCCAAAATTATTTAGTATTAGTGCTTTATAGAGGCAGTGTCGCACTACGTGCATTAGTTGAATCCAATCTATCTGCTATTTTTATTGTTGAGACACATAGTCAGGAAATGTTTTTGAAACATTACTATTCTCATATGAAGAAAGGTTTGTATTGGAATACAACTTGAACATGTGATTATGTTAAATGTCTTTCAACCAAAAAAATCTACTTACACATTTCTTATTTACGTAGACAACCAAAGAACAATAGGAGTTGATGTACAAACCTCTCAACTTGACGCTACACAACCAACTCAACATGGTGATTGACCTTCAATAATTTTATAAATATGTTTAATGAGCTCTATTTTCAATTTCCATTGTTTTCATTTTTTTGAAAATACTCTATGTTCACCAGCTCTAACGACAGATGAGGAGAACTTAGCCACATCATGCATGAATATGCAATCAAATCCTGTATGTTTCTTTTCGAGATAATTTAACGCTTTTGATAGAAGCTTAGAACCGGGGTTGGGTCCCATCCCTTAAAAATTACTTAGACAAGATATTACAATTAATCCATCACAAATCACGACCACTGAGCCCGCACCGACGATGCAATTTTTTCACCACCTCTATTTTTAGAGCCACTAGCCACCATGAATGCCAATTCCGATGATGAAAATTCTACCACTACCGAGAGTAATCGCCGACCATAACCACTGGTGATGTAACACCCACCACCATTGGTAAACCACCTTGAAGGGATCGCGCTAGTGAGATTTGAACTTAGGTGGATCTGGACTCAATCGTCCATCTTAACTGATCCACCCAAACCTCATTGGAAAAAAATTTGGATAGTAAACACTTTTTATCATAGTAGAGCTATGAACTGGAGTGTTGGAGGAGCACTTTATCTATGTGGGACATGGGGGTGGGCTTGGGTCCTTAATATCTCTGTTGAGCAATCCACATTCATAGCACCCCATTATGTTTTGCTTGGTTCATATGGAGAAGTTAGAACCCTACCTCAAGGTGTCCCCATGGTCACCTATTGAAAGCATCCAATGAACTTAATGAGAATGGAACTTGGGTTGATGATTACAAACTACTTGTAACTCACCAATAAGCCAAGACCTTGAGTTCAGATTTTGGATGGTAAATGCTTTTATTATACCAGAGCTATGAACTAGAGTGGTGGAGGAGAAATTTATCTAAGTGGGACATGGGGGTGGGCTTGGGTCCTTAATGTCCGCTAAGTGATCCACATTTGGAGCACCCCACTATGTTCCACTTGGTCCATATGGAGAAGTTTGACCCCTACCTCAAGGTGTCCCCATGACCACTTATTGAAAGCATCTAATGAACTTAATGGAATGGAACTTGGGTTGATGATTAAAAACTACTTGTAACTCGCTTGATAGCCCAAGACCTTGAGTTTTAAATCACAGTATGTTATTCATGTGCATTTATAAATAATAACCACTACTAAGACATTTATAAGACATTTAATGGTTTATGCAGACAACCAACAACCAGAGAAAGTAACATTGGAGTGCGCAGAGTAACCAACATGAATATGTAGTCAAAACCAAGTATGTCATCCATGCATTTTTTTACATAACCATTTCTAAGGCTTACAAAGTTCTAGAAAATAGTATCGAGATGATTCTAGAAGCGAACCATTTTCAAAGAAGGAATTACCAAATACCCTATTTCAAAATTTCATGGTGGCATCCAATGCTACATAGTTTGTAGTTACTAGGTTTTCGGTTGTCTGCATAAACCATTGGTATCGATATAATGATACAAACATTAGAATGAATTCTTATTCCAGCCAATGATAGCATAGCCTAGTGGTTGTTAATCCACATCAATATCTTATAAATGTTGTCAGTCAATGGGTGTTTAAATGGATATAAACAAACTCTAGCAAAGAAATTGTAAAATTCATTCAAAAGACATAGAACATTTTCATTTGTACTTACCATATTACCATAGATAGAAATATGCTTATGAATTATGATTTCATTTGTCACAACATGAAATCAATTATGAATTGATTAATGTTGTTTGAAATACATCTTGTATCAAAAAAACCAACAACTAGTAAGGTCTATGCAAGCTAAGATGGAAGCTCAGTTGGTAAGTGGTAGCTACCTAAAGTTTTATAATTGAATTTACCATTTTACCACGCAGATCACTATTTTTTTCAAATATGCTTTCATTTGCCATAGCAATAGCTATATTATGAATAGATTGATGTTTTTTTGAAATAGATCTTGCATCAAAGGATCCAACTACGGGTAAAGAAGATGCAATCCTATACACAAGACCCATTGGTAAGTGGTATTCGTAAGCTAAAATGTTGATTATTTCAATTGGTTAGAATTGATACAAGAGTGATTTAAAAAACATTATTTACTTCCTACTTTTAGCGATAAGAATTACTTGATTATTTTAGATTTGGAGGGCTTGTTGTATGATAAAAACCAATCATCCTCTAGGGAGATGTCATTCAAGTTCAATAAGGAGACTATTAACATGCGAGGTGGCTTGAAATATTTTATAAATTCACTATAAAAAAATTTGAAATGGGATTCTAGTCAAACAAAATCACTTCTACTAATGTTGAAAAGATGAAAAAGGTCTTCAATAAAAATTTATTGACTGAATTGAATCCAATACTCACTTAGGGAAAAGAACATTGCAATATAGTTGATGGAATTGTAATAAAATATATAGAAAAGGTTTGGAGTAGAAACAATGTTCCATACAGTTCTAAAGACACAATGTGTATTACATTAGGTGCAAAGGGAAAACCTTTAGTAAATTTTATGGTTGGGATGAAAGAAGAGGAGAAAATTGTTTAAAATATATGTGGTTGATGACCGATTTGTACAAAGACTTATCACTAATAGTGTCAAAGGGTATGAATGTGGTAGAGGGAGTAAAATATTTGGAGTGAGTAAATGCTAAATAAAAAGTTAGCATTTCAAAATGTTATTGTGATGATACAACTTAACATTGTAAATAAAATACATTAATATATTTTAGTGATGGTTCTGCGTAATTTTTTGGTATGCTGATGTTGTACGATTATAAGCTAGGAGAATTTAAATTTTCCCTGATTATAAGTTCAGATTTTGAGTGTATAATTTGTGAATGTGAATTAATAGAATATATTTATTGTAGAAAATCTTTGAGCAGTTTTTATTAATGAAATATGTATTGCTAAATTGATTATGAGAATGCTTAAATACTAGTTTTTGCTTCGATAATAGAAAACACATAACACTTTCCAATGAAATGAAATAACTACAAAAGAGTATGTAAAGACTCAATGCGCTGAAACATTACATTTTATTGAAATAAATTTTGCACAAAAAATATTCCTAGTATAACAATAAGAAACGAGGAACATCCTTAGATTTTTTACCTTCGTCACCACTTACAACCATTTGATTTTTTATAACAATATGAAAAGGGAATTATTTTTATTTTTCAATTGATTCACCACCCTCAACCATTTGATTTTTTTTTCATTTGCATATTCGAACACATGCAACATGAAATTAATCATATTTGATATAAACAATGTTTTGGAACACACCCTCCACAAGGATGATTTGACATTTAAATAGTTAAAAATGTTTAGCGAGAATCGAGCTCAAAAAAAAAAAAAAAAATCTCAAACCTAATGTGAAATATTTCTTGCAATGGTGATTTTTTTTTCAAAATAGCACTATGGACATCGACGAGAAATTCAAATTTTGATGACATGATGCCTTCATTCCTTCAAAAAATTAGCTTGGAGGTTGCAAGATTCAAGTTCATATTTACATAGGAAGATTACATCAAGAAAAAATGCTCCGATTATGAAGGTTTTGGGAATCCCAAATTATATCTCAAGAATATTAACTCCATTTGGTCATGGTTTAATGCATCGTACAATTGTAAAAATACAATGTTTGTAGATGACTCTTTAGAGAAAAACAAGTTCAATGATGTTGTGAACTACATAATTGTTGAAACATTTAACATAGATTCTAAGTCAAAAGAAAAATACTTGTTAGATGTGTTGTGGCCTTTTTTGCAACCATTGAAGGACATCGAAGATGTTCAGGATTATACTAGACCACTAAAATAATTATAGGGGATTTTTATTGGAACTTTATTATGTTTTGTATTGTTGAGTTGTAAGCCCATATTCGGAATAGTGTTACATTATAAATTAAAATTATTCTTCAAATGTTTTACTATAATTCTACCTTCAGTAAAGGAATTTCAATTTATTTCATAGCTATATTTAAATACTAAAATATATTTGGGATAGTATTACATTTAATTTTAAAGTAGTTCATTTCTCTATTTGAATATGAAATTTTTATGCCATGTCTCTTACGCTTAATTTTATATCTAAATTTATATGTGAAAAAATTATCTCGTATGGTTTTACAATTAATTACATTCTCCTACACTCGGATCATTGCCCTCTACTAATTTATTCATAACATCTTCATAAATTCTCTAGTTTAGCACCGAGGTTCAATCAAACCATAATAAATAAAATTAATTTGATATCTAACCTTAAATATGAATATATATATATATATATATATATATGGAATGGTTTTGCAGTTAATTACATTCTCCTAAATTGAATCGCCACCCTCTTTAAGTTTCTTCATAAAATCTTCATAATTCTCTAGTTTCTTGTATGTTTAATCGCACCATAGTAATTAAATATGGAAGTGTATCACATATCATGAATGTCATTAGCTTAGTGGATGATTGGATAATGGAGATTTAAATATTCAATTTTTCATAGTTTAATCTTAAAAACATTTTAAAAATGATAAGAGAATTATTCCAAAGTAAACATTAATCTTGGCGGCCACTAGCCATTATAAAATAGAACATGTATCTATTTTATATAGGCTTGAAATGCTAGGAATTATTTCTTAGATCAATATTGGATTCTCTAAAATCCTTAAAAAAATTCACATATTCATTAATTTAATTCTTGATTAGATATATTGGACTCCGAAGCGAATTAACGGATTCCAATAAATGTGATTTTGAGTATGATTAATTCCAATATATGTGATTTTGGATTCCAATATGTGTGATTTTGGAGTGCGATAATTCCAATATTTAACATTTTGGAATCCAAAAATAGTAATATTGGATTCCAATATTGGCTATATTTTTTAGCTTCTCGACCGGAATAAGTCCATTTAGTGAAATAAGTGTTAATTGATTAAATTACATGAGAGTACAAAAATATACTTATTATACTACCCGATTATGACGTGATGATAAACATTATCATTAATTATTGATTGGAATTGATCACAACAATATGTAGAACTTCTTTATTAGTGAACAAATATGTGATAATTACTTCTTAAAATATGAAGAAATCAAATAAAAAAATGAAACATCATATTATGATATTTGCATAAATGAATGTTTTATTAAGACAATAAAACCTAATTGTTTTATAAGGTGTCATGTATGGATAATATATATCATGAAATAAGTCGTAAGTTATAAAACTAAAGGAACATAATGTTGGTCTTATAACAAAATTCAACATGCATGTTATGATGATGTATACTTGTTGTAAATACCATACATGTTTCCACTATACGTTATTGTGAAAATAGTTACAACGATATGAAACCAAGTACAAAAGGGACAATGTAATGGTTTTAAGAAATAGTACAGATGTACACAATTGACGTAAGTAAACTAAAAGGACTAAGTGACTATTAATGATCATAAGTGGTATTTATCTTATCATCCCGAATTGGTTTATTCCCATGTTTAATCGAGCCTAATCAATGATCATAAGTTGATATAGTTTACCTTATGACATGCAGTATGAGGTAATTATATTGTTCGGTGAGTTGATGAGTTATTGTACACCTCTATCATGACTTTGATAACATAATTAAAATCAGTGTAACCTATCCTTATAATGAAGGCATACCGAAATAATAATGAATGGTAAGAATCATGAGATGAAATTCGTGTCATGTGAAACTTATTTGTGTCATCTTAGGATGGCTATGGGGAGGGTAATGAATGTGTAATGATGTAATTCATTATGTGAGCGTAACATTTCCCATAGGGATCCTAAGATGGTACTGACAAGATTCATGTGACTTGAATATTGAATCATGATCCATGCAATTCAAATATGAATTCAATTAATTATTATGAATGAATAAATAAATTGGCTAGCTATAACTTAAATTGTAATCAATGAAAAAATAAACCATGATAACTATATTAGGATGGTTCTATGGTGAATGGAAGACATGTTTCGTAGGCTAGTGTGCAATCTCGAAATTGGCTTGCTAGCACAATGCCAAATAACTATGGCCATAGTAGTGCAAATGATTGATTACATTATCTATTCACCATGTCTTCTTGTTAGCAATTTCTGAGTCGATGGAGGTTACTTCAATGACTTTCCAGTTGACACTAAGAACATGCATAGGTTCTCTTAGCCTATAAAAATGATTAACCAAAGGTATACTAAGTATACAGACTCGTATAGAGTGTTTAAGGGGGTTGGATATATCTAATCGACCCTTATAGTTGGACATGGTTTTAATGTATGTTGTCAAGATGGATTATAGAATATTAATAATGTTGGATTACTTAGTATTGAGTTAAGTAATAATGTTATTCATTACAACATAAATTAAGGGATTTTGTAAACTTATTTGTATGCTTGGATTTAATCTATTGCATGCTAAAAATTATTGAAGGCATAAAAAGGTAATTAAAGGTTTAAAAAAATTCCCTTAGTTTGTTGAAGTATAACATGGGTGTTACAATTATTCTATATTTGTGTAGAAATGTGTTCAACTCTACATCTGCAATTTTTCTCCAATATTATCCCGAACTCAAGTTGCTCAATATGAGATGTTGAATCATGCTCTTGATGAGTTAGATTCATGTGATGAGATCACTTTAAAAATGCAGGAAGACATAAAATTGGAAGTGCAAAAACATGGAATACCTACATTCAATAATAACACTTCACTAAATGATCTTGTAAAACCATTTGAATAACTCGGTTAAGACAGAGGAAAGAGGTACATTTTCCTTTAATGAATACACCCTAGAATCTCTTGTAGAGATCAAATGTTTTGTCTAAAACACCACAAAGGAACATCTATCTCAGCTTAAAAAATGCAAAAGTATCAACAACACCTCTGAGAATTGGCTTAAGGCTCTAATATTTGTGCACATTCCTCAAGTAGAGAAGGTTTCATCCATAAGTGGCTCATTTCAGAAAGGATTTCAAGGGAATTGAAATATTTATAGGAGCACTCTCTAAAAGTCCATTAGTAGGGGATCTTCATCAACAAATGCACCATCTTCTTCAGAGTATCTATCTCCTCTCTTCTCTCTTTCCCACCCCCTTCTTCTCTTCTCTCATGTTATATTTCTTCATTAGGGGTTTAATTTTCACTTTTTTCTTATTCATTTAAATATGACCTATAGTTATACATTGTAATGAGTTTCCTCCAATTAATAAAAATGGACTCACTTTATTTCTTAGGGATACAAAAGGTCACAAGTTGTAAAGGTTAGTGAAAATTCATGTGGGGGTAAGAAAAGATTCATTTCGTAAATCTATATATTATACGACTTCCTCATTACAAAGGGTTTTCAATTTGCAGTCTCTGAGTAGATAGCTAGTGCACTATAGAGAAACAAACGAATATAGCAAGCATTCTTCTAATTCTTTCCTATATGTTTCCTCTATCTCTCTTTTGTATCTTTATGAATGTGACAATCTTGCATAACCAAGAAGGGTTTTAAAGCCTTTGATGAATAAATTAATGAAATTTAATGTTCAAAATTTATCATGTCTTGTCATTGATAAAAAAATTGTTTTTGTTATAATTGTGTGTTGATAAATTCTAGTTAAAACTTGTAAAAATATTCTTGATCCTATTTACAATATCAACCCCCTCTCAAAATTCTCACTCCTACTATCTCACCTCATATGAAAATTCTTCCCTTGCACTAGGTGCAAGAATTTTCCATAGGTTCAGTGGAGTGTTCATGTGTGATCCTTGGCCTATAGGACACCCATAGTATTTGTTTTATTTTCATACAATAAACGGTGCCTCCCCTTCCACAAGAAGGAGGGACATAGTCCCAAAGCGTTGGTGAAAATAAGATAATGTTTCCTTGTTAAAAATTATTCGAACAGTTTTGGCACCCACCGTGGGGCATATTTATTCGTCTTTGCACCAAATCATAAACCATAAAATCCATAAAAAATTAAATATTTGAAAAAAATAAATTAGATATTGAAATCCATAAGAGTCTTCATCTATGCTCTACATTTTTCTCATCTATGGAAATCCTTGGAAATCCTCCTATGTTGCAAAATAATATTTTTTTCTTTAAGGATACCAAAGAATACATCTCACTTGATGTAAGAAATTTCATTTGGCATAATAGAGAGAGAGAGATTTAATTACTATCACCTAGCCTCAAGAATTTTTGACCTTGAAGAAGAATATGCTCAAGTTATACAATGTGTAAAACAAGCTCTAAATAAGTAGAGAAAAATAGAAGAAATTTGTTTTGAACTTTGCATCCAAACCGATAGAAATAAGGTATACAAGGTTCTCCAGAGAGAGGTGATTGACCTAGATTTTGAAGAGAAATTGCAATCTGATTTCGAAATTCTTATTAATCCAATTGCAAGGAGAATAAGTCAACAATATTTTCCCAAATTTGATTCTATTTTTTCTCTTAAATAATTCATTGATGAACTAGCAGCTGAACCATTAAATTACATTCCTTCATAATAATAAATTACAGAAGAATTTATAGGAAGATTTGAAGAAGAAGTAGATAAACAAGAAGAACTATAAATTTCTTAGCAAGCATCACTTCCTTGGGGTAAAAATACGAGCCAATTGACTCTCAATTCTCCTTTGTATGAATTTCAAAGGGTCCCAAAATAACTTTCTGAAGTTTTAAAAGATGGGAATTAACACCCGATGATCACATTATAGCTTTCATAACTACTTGTGGGGTGTTAGCCATAGTATATGAAGATGTAGCAGTTAAATGCATTTGCATAATACTTACAAAATGTTACCACATATTGGTTCTATCATTTACTAAGGAGATCTATCACCAAATGGAATGATATGAAAAACAAATTTGAATATAGTTTCAAACCTACCGAATATGTTCATTCTCTTCTCACTCAATGTTCTCGATTGAAGAAATATCTCTCTCGATCCCATGAGGGAGTTTGTGGCCAAGTTTAATAAAATGATTTACAAGATCCTTGAAGTACAACCTACTAAGGATAATAAGTTAATATTTTTCACTAATTCTCAACTTCCTAAAGTTAGTTTCATGATGATAATAACTCGACTGCTTGATTTATAAGAGGCATAGAAAATTGTGGTTGAGGTAGAAGATGACTTGATCATGTCTAGAAAGATTTAAAGGGTTTGAGTAAAGAGAAGGGTCATAGTTCAAATGTTGAAACCACATAATCATTAGTACAAAAATTGGCTAATGATTTTCTCTCTCTTAAGAAGAAGTTGGCCCAAGCCTCCATGTATAAAGATGCTCCTAGGAATAATTTTCCAAATAAGGAAAGTATTGGTCTACTACCCCCGATGAATTTATATAGAAGCATCTCCTATAAATACAGCTTATGATCCTAAGGAGGAAGAATAAATTAAAGAGAGAATAAAATGAGGATGGTAACGTCATAGAGATTTAAGAAGTGGAAGATGATGCACAAGTCAGTTTCATCAAGTATTCCTCGAGAAGATGATGATGATGAATAAGCACCTATCCTCTTGTGTGCAGTGTTCACCCCCTTCTAATATTAGAAAGGATGTTTTTCCATCATCATTGCTCCAAAAATAATAATAATTGATATCCTCACGTGGAAACTCAACAATACATCAATCAATAGAGGGTCTTCACTTCCACCTTCCATGGAATCTTAAAAATAGAAGCCATACCTTTGTAGCAAGTAAGAAATTTTTGTTCCAATTAAGTCTCCTAATGCTTCTCCTAGTTCTAGTTATACTTCCACAAAAGCCAATCCTCCAAAAGCTTCAAGTTTACCTACAAAATCAGTTGTTATTTCCCAAACTCCCACTTCCATTGATCAAAATTGTTCTAACTTCAAAGGTATTACCTCCTTCGCCTAAAAATCACCTACTACCCCAAGGGTACACACATCATATTCTTCCACTCCATTTAACATCATTGAGCATGTAAACAAACCCAAAGTTCAGATTTTTGAATCTCAGCTTCTTTCAAACTCATCCGCTGTAGTTTGATAAGCTCATCCACTATATTAAAAGTAGTAGTCCAAAATCTAATACTACAATTACTGGTTCTAAAGGAATATTACGAACTCCACCTCTCCCTCCATCTCATAACATGATTTCTTTGAGCGCATCCAAGAATGATAAGATTGATCCGTTCGATATATCCCTTCTCATTAGAGGACATCAGTTGAACAATTGCATAATAGATTCAGGAGCTTCAATTAATATGATGCCCATAAAAGTTTCCCATGCTATTGGACTTACTTTGACATAGGCCAATGGCTCTTATTTCTCCATGGAGTCCAAATAAGTCCCACTTGTGGGGAATATTAAGAATTCATAGGTGGCCCTCATTGAATTTCTTGATAAGAAAATACTATTGACTATTCTTGTAGAAAATATTTTGTCCTCATTTAGAATGTTGCTAAGTAGAAGCTTTTTTGGGGACCTAGGATGTAAAATATAAATGAATTGGTATTCTACAACCATTTTGGTTAAGGGATAGATCAAAAATTTGTTTTAGGTAGGATATATGAAATACACTAGACAAAAACCAAGAGATATGAAAACTAATATCTTGTACTTAGGATAGTGTGAGAAGGAATTTTTCTTAACATCTGCAAATGAGGATGAAATCCCTATCTTGATAGGACAAAGAATTCCATTCAAATTATATATATCTAATGATGAAGAGTGGAAATATTTTGACTTGCAAGATAACATTCCCAAACTACCAAATGTTATCAACCATAAAAAAGATGAAGTGGTTCTTGATGAGTCCCAATTTGAAAACTAGCCAATGCATTTCTTTGCGAAGAAGAGGTATTCACATTCCCATTCAGAGAAGAATATCCTCTTGATGATATTTATATTGAAAAATTGAATTTTTAATCTCTTATTGAAGACATCATCTATGAAGAAGAGAAGATAACTTGTTATGATCCTTTAGAAGATTTGAAAAAGAATATGTGCAAGGAATGCTCAAAATTACAGAAGAAACATAAGATTCCTAACTCAACCTCGAACTCCTAATGCAGAAAATGGAATTTCAAGATAGGTATGAATCTAATATTGACTCCTCAATTGATTAAAGTATTTGTCATTATGAAATATATCAAAATGAGAAATATTATATCTTTCTTGAGGCTATGATTGATGTTTGTAATAATGAAAGTGAATTTTTCTATTTTCCATTCGAAGAGGAAGATTATCTCAATGATGAAAAAGTAGATACAAATGTCTTTGATTCCATTAGAAATAATACCTCCCATGATGAACAACCAATGAAATTTAATGAGCTTTGGGATAATGAATCAATTTATCCAAATTGTTTCCTTGAATTTTAAAATGAAGATTATTTGAATAAATGTGAAATTGAGCTTATGGAAAATTTCAAGGAGTATGTATAAGACATATTGAAAGTTATGGAAGAAACCAAAGATCCTGAGCTCAGTATTGATGTCTAGACTCATGTTATGGCCATGTAAAATAGGTATGAAGCTAAGTTTGATTCTTCAATCAACTGCCTAGATTCGTTACGATGATGGACTCAATGCTTTTTATGAAAAAAATTGATAATGAGCATGTATGTGGAAAAGATAAACACTTGGAGAATTTCAGAAATCCAATCAAAAATAATCCTTGGGGTAGTGATGAGATGCAAAGTGGAAAATAAGAAATGTAGATGATTATAGAAGATAATTTGCAATCTGAGACTGATTTTCAAGATAGTAAGAACAATATACTTTTTTGGGAAAATCTCTAAGCACCAGATTAATTATGAAGGATCGCTCCTCCTAAGTATACAAATATTCATGAGAAAACTTGACTATCATAACTAATTAAGGAGGATACTTCATGGAACCAGTCAATGGCTTCACAAAAACCATAATTTCATTAAATATGGACATTTTACTAAGAATCTAGATTTATAGTATTCTTATTTCTGGTTTTATAATTGTTGAAATTGGATTCCTAAATTTCCATTATTGGTTTTTATCTAGTGTGATATTGATTCCAATATGTTTATTATTGGAATTTAAGTAGTGTAATATCAGATTCCAATATTTACACTATGTCATACAAGTATGTTCCTAATTCTATATTGAGTTTATGAGAATGGGAATATGCCCATTCTCAACACACTCATAGTATAACTATGTTCCTAATTCTTTTTATGTGTATCTACTTTATCTCATTTTTTCCTATGATTCCTATATGAGGCATTTTGATCCCTTTTGAAAATTAAAAAATGTGATATGGGTATATGTGGTATGAAATAAGAAGAAAATATTGAGTCTATGAGAATGGACATATGCCCATTCTCAACACACTCATGGTACATATATGTTCCAAATTATTTTTATGTGTATCAAATTCAAATTTATTATTCTTATTAAATTCATATATGAGGGATTATAACCTCTTTTGAAAATTTATATCTTTGCAGACAGTAGGTTAAGCCATGGCGCATTTCAAACACTCTTGCTTAGAGCATTAAATAATACATCTTAGCACTCCCAATACTATAGTTTCTCATTCAAGAATTAGTGGATTTTAGGCATATAATTTAGTATCTACAATTTAGAAAGGTTTACATTTAATAAATTTTTAGAACAATTAAACAATAAGTTATCTAGAGTTATGCACATAGCTTTAGGAAAAGACCATATAATATTAATTTTGTAATGAATGCATAGATCAAAACTAATTCCTAGAAAAATAAAAAGCATTAATATTTTGAAATTAATTCCTTATAAATCACATCCAGTTCCTTTTAAATCACAAGATCCATGTAGTCACTTTTAGCTACCCTTTTTAAACCCCGTGCACGTCAAAGACATCACCCGCCTTGAATTGGGCACTCAACCAAGGCGTGTAAAGGTGCCGACACCCTCTTTTATGTGAGCCTTGTAAGAATTTTCACCATTAATGGAGGAATGTTGCAAATATAGAACTACATGCACTCATTCTAACACATAGGTAAAGAAACTAGACCCAAACACATATGCACCATAATATGAATGTAATCATTATAACAACACAAAGGAATCGAGATATGAACCACTAACAATATGAAGAACACAACGTTTGGAAACATCAACATAGATGTTCAAATCAAACCACCTCATATATTAATTCACCAATATTATAGTAGCAAAATACATCAAGAAATCCATAAATGGACCAGATACATCATCAAAGTTTCAGTATTCTCCTACAATGGCTCCATTACAAAAGTTACAATAGTGATCACACATATCTCTCTAATTTATTGCACATCACACATTACAAGGGGTTCTCATTGTAAATCCTTCATTTTTCTTTTTCTCGCACAAATCAATACATATCAAGGGGTTCTTGGGAATCTTCTCTTTACCGCCTACTCATCACTCAGAGTGAACCGCCTACCAAATATCATCATGTCTTTCCATACTCAAGTATCCTCAACATGTAAGTACTAGCTAAACCATAGATAACTCCACTTTATAGCTCCTAATCATGTCATGATAACCATATCCTAGAATATTCTTTCCTTGGGTTACAAGTATCCATGTTCTAGCCTTATCTGCAATCAAATCTGGCCACATCTCCACGTATCCCTTATTGAAACTCGACCATGGTCAAAAATATAGTTAAGTCTTGAGACTATTATTCTTGGGCATGAATCTCCATGCCTTCCACAAAGTTACTTCCATGCAAGCCTTTGTGCCTCGCTGATGCATGACAAAACCTTCTACACCTTAGGTGCCTTGTCTCCTTAGGGGCTCAACATTACCCCACACTAGTTTGATTTCCTCCCGTGATAATCTTTCATGCTCATTGAACAAAACTTCATTGATCTAAAAATTCGCTACGGTAAAAAAATCTTGCATGACGTAACATTCTAGATGACTAACTGGAGGATTTCAGGGAACTCCACATCTATCTTGGCCTTCAACTTCTTCCATGCTTCCAATTATACTAAATATTTCCCGACACCTCCTCTACTATGTTGGGTACTTGGTCTGGTGTAAACCCTTCAACCTTTCCCTTAAGCTCCTGTATGACCACCACCAGATCCACACAAACACCATCGAAATCATCCATATGTTCTATGATGGAATCTCAGAGTTCACCAATCCAAAATTCTTGTTTCTCACGCTTGTTAATAATATTTCCCTTCTACACTTTGGTGTGAATTACTAGCTATG
Organism: Taxus wallichiana var. yunnanensis; assembly: GCA_018340775.1. Lineage (NCBI taxonomy): Eukaryota > Viridiplantae > Streptophyta > Pinopsida > Cupressales > Taxaceae > Taxus > Taxus wallichiana. The sequence goes on along the minus strand of CM031240.1, from coordinate 933,694,153 downwards.
AATGCTCAATATTATTTTTCATGAAATTATCCTATAATTCCTTGAGGATGAGCTCTTTATCTGTTACCCGTGCATCAATAATGGGCTCACATTTCCAATAATTGTTGAAGCCTCTATCTACCAAAATGTTTTCCTCCTTGAGTTGGGTGAGAAATTCCTCCAACTCAATAATCTGGCCTTAGCAATGATCTTGTTGTTCTCTATCTCCTTTTGAGATCCTCAGTTGTGGTTCCCATACCATCCTTGATGTTGGTCAGAAACATCCCCATGAGATCTTCAAAGTAATCCATCTCATCATTATAATTTGTCCTAGCTTAGCTCACCAACGTTAGACATTTTCCCAAGACATCTATAACTAAGGTGCCAACCTAATCATATACTTGCTTGGTCCGTGCCTTCTCGGTTTTGAACCCTTGATGTAGTTTCTCTATCTCCTTTTTCTTTCCCTTATTATCTATGACCAAGGTCCGAACAGCTACCCCCATGTCCAAACACTACCTCATAACCTCTGAGGAAATATTTTGCAACGCATTACATGCCTACTCATCAATGAGGTGGCTTGGATCTACCACTTTATACATTACTTCATCCTTCTTCCTTAAATGAATGGTCTCGATCATGTGATCGCTGACCTCAAATTTGGGATCCTCTGCATGACAATGCAGATTCCAACTTATCATCTTCCTAGTCCTTGTTATGCCCACATATTGGTCCAAAAGATCCCAAACATGTAACCTTTATAGGGAAAGGGTGCTTTAGAACATCGTGCACAACACCTTTGAGGGATTATTCATGAAGTCCCGATGAGGGGACATAGGCATCCAATTATTTCTCTTTGCCTTCTGCTTTGAACATTGTTTCCTTAGGGTGCTTGACACTAGAGTGAACCATTTATCCTCCTTGATAATGAAGGAGTCTATTTTAGTCTTCTCTCCTCGGTTGGTGGGATGGATAGGTGAAGGCCCTTGCATTGGACTCTTCACAGGTTCCTCCACAAAATGTGATTTATCCTTGGCACACACATCACATACCTTGGTATCCACCTCATCCATTCTCTTCTCCTCATCCTCAAGTTCCTACCTGAATGTTGTGTGATATTCTTCTGAGCTTGTCTCCATTGTAGAACTGGAGACATCATGTACCTTATGCTTTTTCTATTCTCGGCTCTTCTTCTTCTGGTTGTTTAACTTCCTCATGCTCTAGCTGTGAAGCCTTAGTGCTGCCTTGTTGTGATGGACCCGCGCCCACTATTATTTTTACTCGTATAATACTTCCTTTTTTGGGAAGTGTCCAGTTTCTCCTTACTTCCTTCCTCTTCTTCATCCTTCTACCTAGACTACCTTTATAGGTGGGATTGGTGCTTCCCATGGCCTTAGAAAAGTGGAGTCTATAACCTCCACTTAAAATCCTCCCCACATCTTAAAGCGCAGCTACACAAACACCCAATGGATGTATCCCTTAATGGTAACATTGATCTCATGGATGCAGATCTAGGAATTCTAGCTCTCAGACTTCAAAGCATACACCGGTCTTGTATCATACTTATAAGTTACACACAGAGTGTAAACATTAGCATCCAATTTTTCATCATTGAAGGTTAGCTTCTTAGTGTCCATTAACTGATTGATAACACACTTTATGTATTTAACATTGAATGGAAATCAAGTTTACACCATGGCCCCATTTATCCTTTGGCCATCATGAATCTTACCAAGTTGAAGTGTTGCGTAACTGCAAACTTCACCTAGTCCCCTATAACTTGTGGCAACTCATGTGGAATGTGCCACTAATTCTCAAAATCCTTGTGCATTCTCTCATACCACTTGTTCATTCGGGCCTTGTAAGTATTCATGATGGAACCATCACAAGTAAACTGTGAAAACTGCACCACAGGAGATGGGTGCATCGATGGGTAAACCCACATGTTCCCATATGGTCCATTAGGGATGCCGATTGCCCTAAATAAAATAAAAATAGTATATATCCCCACGTGATCTTTTCTCTAACCTCATTCTACACCCACACCTCCTCAATGATACTATTCATAATAAATTGTGTGAAGTTATAGTGCACTCATTTGGATACCCTGTATGCAATGTACATGAATATCTTATTTATATTTTTTCACCACTCAGACATGCCTAATTTTTAGCTGATGAGTCAAGTTGTGACCCTTAACGCTAGGTCAACAAGGTTGGAAATAACCTGAGCCCTTCCTCCCTTCTCATAGCATATTTTATTTTCCAATTCTTTGATCTTTACAGTGCCACATAAATCGCGTGTCATGTCCTCACCAATGTTCCATAGGCATGTTACCTTTCTAATAAATTGGTCCATAAGTCTCATTATCCTCCCCGTAAATTAGAAGAAGTCCTCGTATACCCGATACATTAACACCTAAAGAGAAAAGCGAGTTTAAAAAATAATGGTAGCTCCCATAATTAAAAACTCCGAGTCTTTAGTAACTCATGTTGCACCGAGTCTTCCACCCTAGGGTTTCGATATTTTCTAATCCCGAACGTCCTTGACTAGATCTCGCCCACATTAACTTATCATGTTCATCTATTCTATGGTTAAATTCACTAATCCTACACTCGATTCAATGTCGAATTCCACTTCTCCACCTTAATCACACTGGGGCTACTCGCATTTCGAGTAAACCTCAATGGGTTCCTTCTTTTCCATCACCGAATTGTTGATTCGTGACTTTTTTTGGTGTCATTACTCCATGCCTTAGGTGTTTAGATTCCTCCTTATTTTCTTGAGCTCAAATCAACTTCAATAGCTTCAATTTTACACAACCCCTTCTTCCTCACTATTTTCCTTTCCCCTTGCTACACCGCAAGATCTTGTTACAATTCACACAATGCCACTAGTTCGTGAAAAGCACTTCACTTCCTTATCACACCCTCGTCACACTTCAATCACTTAGGAGCACAAAACATTTCAAAGGAAAGGTAGTTAGAACGACTACCCTCACCCCATATTTATACTTTTCTAATACCTCAATTTTCCTTCCAACCCATGTGTCTTAACATTACTTTTTAATAAAGTAGCCTTTTCCACTTAAATGAACTTTCACAACTCCACCTCGTGAACTATAGTTATAACCTTCTAGCATGCTATCATTATTTCCCTATCATAGAATTCCTTTGCATGCCTTACTTGCACCGAATTACTTAACCTTTACACCATCTAATAAGTAATTTCCCATGTTTCCACCTACCTCATGTTATATTGCATGCGATCTTTGTTTCTCTCCTACGTGGTCTTTAATCCACTAAATGTTTCTCAAAACATTTCTACCACAACAAAAATCTGAGCACCTTAGATACCACACAAATTTTTCTTCTTACTTTGTGCTAATCATCCTAGAATGGGTCTTCCATCAATCCAGACTCCTTTAGAAACACGCCAACCATTTTATACACTCTGCTCCAATCCACCCCACACTAAAGGTATGCACAATCCTCTATGTAATGGGATAACTTAAAATGTAATTAGCTACTAGCACATAAATTCATAATAAACATAGAATGAAAATTCCAAACATAGTGATGATGAAAGGAAACACATATAAATGAAAATTATTTAAGAAAAATCCTATGCTAAATGAAAACACCGCCTTATTACAACACCAAGTAAACTTATTTATAGTAGGGCTTCACCTAATCTCGCTAAAGAAACCGAGAAACTATGTGCTATAAAAATTTTCTAACTGGAAAGTGCCTACATCAAGTATATAAGTCACAACATGCGGTCCCAACCAATGCACTTGGAACTTTCCAGTGTGACATAGAAACTTGGAGTCATAAAAATAACCATTTGTCCAACCTGCAGCTTCTTGTTCTTAATGTGTCAATCATGCCAAGCTTTTTGTCTTTGTTTCTTTGTCTTCTCTGGATCCATCAAGATACGACATGCCTTTCATCTAACTACATCATTTTTCTATGAGCTCTTTAAGTTCTTTTTCATCATCCAATCCTCCCACATGCAAAATACGCAGGGGATGGTAACATAAATTCAATTGATAAAATAGGCTTGGCACCAAACAATGAATCGAAAGGGTGTTGCTTTGTTGATTCTCTTGTAGGTTATTATATAAGACCAAATAACAACATAGACTATATCATCCCAATCCTTCCTTCTAACATCATAGATCTTCGTCAATGTGTGGCTAAAAATCTTGTAGAAAGCTTTCACGGTTCTATTATCTTGTGGGTGATAGGGTGTAGTTTTATGATGGGCTACCATAAATTCCACCAATAATATCTTAAAAGTATCATTCAAGAAATGAGTACCCCTATCACTTGTTAAACTTGATGGAAACCCATACCTACTTATTATATTCTCCCAAAGGAACCTTGTTGTAGTAGATGTAGTGTAATCCTTTGTAGGTGTTGCTTCCACCCATTGTGTAAGATAGTCTGTATAAGTAATGATGTAGCATGACCTTGTCCTACGCACCGGGGATGGGCCTATGTAGTTAATTTCCCATTTTAAAAAGGTTCCATGCTTTCTATAGGACTCAACAACATTTCATCTCTATGCCAAGCTTCCCAAGGTGTTAGGAATGATCACATCCCCTGGAATATTCTTGGCAATCCTTGTATAATGTCTCCCACCACAAACTAGCCATCAAAATATTACGTGTGGTTTATCTACCTACATAATGTCCACCATAAATACCTCCATGAGATTCCTCCATAATACCCATGCACTCATGCTCTAGTACACACCAACACAAAATATCATCCCGACCAAGTTTGTATATATCTCCACCAATCAACATATAAAGCATGATGTAAATGGCCATCTATTTCCTTTCTATACTCTTTCATTCCATCATGCACCACACCTGTTCATAAAAAGACAACAATATCCTTTAGATCAGTGGGTGTGCATTGTAATATGAACAATTGTGCATCCAACATTGTGTCTTCAATGCTCTGTGCATCCTCACCTGAATTAATTCTAGAAAGATGGTCAGGTTCTAAATTGCACTTTCCTGGTTTGACTATCACCGAAAAGTCGAATTCTTGAAATAGCAAGATCCAATGACATATGCACCCTTGCAAAATAGGCTGATTTACCAAATACTTAAGTTTCATGTGATATGTGTAAAGATAAACAACAAGTAATGCCTACACTTATGCAACACATAAATCATAGAAAATTCTTCACGCGTCATTTTTGTGTAATTATGTTCAACTGGAGTTAAATTTCTACTTGCAAAACATAAAGGGTGATCAACAATCCCTTCTCCAGTTGTGCTAAAACTAATCCAATTACCATACCTGATGCATTCACATGCACATGAAAGGGCTTGTCCCAAGAGAGAAAGCACAAAATGGGTGCAATAGTAAGATTCTCCTTCAACATATCAAAATCCACTTCTAGTGATTTATCCCACTGGAATCTTCCTTTGTCCCTCAATATTTCTTCCAAGGGCACAAAGATCTTGGAATTATATTTGATGAATTTTCTATAGTAACCCATATGCCCTAAAAATCCATGCACTATGCTTTGATTGGAAGGATCCTCCAAACCTAAAATAACAACTTTGGAACGGTATACCAATAAGCCTTCCTTGCAAATAATATGACCTAACAACATGTCAAAAGGAATAGCAAAAAAACATTTCTTAATGTTTAGAGGATGCTTAACTACCTTCATCTTTTAAACATCAATCTCAATTTTTCGTAATTATCTTTTACTAATCCATACACTTTCCAATCATTCAGGTAGACTTGTAGAAACTTATGAATAAATTATTTGAATGCTTGTACCAAAATGCACGGAAATACAACAGGCACATTCTTAAGTCCAAAGGGCATAACCGTATAAGAAAAAATTCCCCATTCAATGGTGAAATTAGTCTTCTCTGGTCTTCTTTTGTAATCCTTACCTAGTGATACCCTGAGAATCCATCTATAAAAGAGTAGATCTCATGCCTTGCTACACCTTCCAATATTTCCTCAATAAAAGGCATTGGAAAAGGATCTATAACACATGCAATATTCAAGTATTTATAGTCTACAAATATTTGTATCCTTCCATCCTTCTTGATACTAATCACCATTAGGCTAACCCATTTAGATTCTTTAATAGATTCAATGATCCCATATTCCAACATCTTGTCAATTTCTTCTTTCACCTTTACACATAGATTAGGATTCATCTTATAAGGCCTCTTCCTAATCAGGTGTGCACCCTCCTTTAACTTAATCCACATCTCTCCCAATGAGTGATGAAATCCTTTTAACTCATGATACCCGCATGGAAACAAATCCTGGAAGTCTCGCAGCAGTTCAATTATATTTGAAACCTCTTAGTTTGTCTAGTAATCTTAAATGATTGCTTCTTTTGGTTTTTCTTCTATGCAAATGTTTACCTTCTTTTTCTTTAATGGCTCATTGTAGATGCGTGCCTTCTTATCTTCACTATCCAAGATGTTGTTCATACCCTCTATATAATCAACATTTATGTTCTCTATCTCTTCATCTTCTATCAAGTACACCATTTTTACTTTCTCGTTTTCTAGGTAGGTGCACTAAAAATGTACTTCATTCATTTCTTCTCCTTCCTCAAGTGCACCTCCAAATTAGGATCCCTTAAAATATCTAAGATGAGGTCATCATCTTTGGAAATATCTCCCAGAGTAAGGCACTTGACTACCTACAAAGCCTCATTCACTTATGGTTTAGAAGATAGATACCCAAATTTTGAATAATACATGTTGTCAACGCTTGCCAATTTTTTTGTATGATGACGTAAGTCTGAATGGACATACTAATCATGTGCACAACCTTGTAAAGTGGAATAGAAATTATGCACCCAAAGTTAAGGGAGTAAAGCTTCTAGGCCTTCCATCCAACCTTTCTCACATTCCTGAATGTGGTACAAGGATGATTACTTCCCATGATATTCGCATATCCTTGAAGGTTCATTGGTTCATAGAAATATAACAGAGAAAATGATTCTTACCTCACGCCACTCTATAATATTATCTCGATGAGTCATCCACCAATGTGCGGTTTTCCCACATAAGGTATAAACAAGAATATTCCTTCGTTCTACTTCACAGTCCACTGGACTTCCATAGCACACAAGAAGACATCAGGGTTACCTTCTCATGTGTAACGTGGTAAGAGTATTCCTCCTAGATTTCTAACTAAACACGCCTTGACAACATGAATCACAATTCCCTTCAATTCTATTCTAACCTACTAATAAGTCTCATATGCCCAATTATCACATGCAATGTTAGTCATATCACTCAAGGACTGAGCATAATCCCACTAAATGAATCCTCTTGATGGATCAATAACATCTGGATCTCTAATAGTGAACACATAAATTCTATTTATGTCCTCTTCTCCTAAAGGCTCAACATAGGGCACGGACCTACCATCTATTACTGAATAATAAATTCCTCCTTATTCTCAAAGATGATGTATCCCTTGTTGAAGAGAAAATCAACATTATTTGCATAACACTAAGGGCATCCAAGTAATGCTAGGAAATTATCTACCTCGGAAAGTGCTAAGACTTCAAAATCCCCAGTGAACTTGGCCTCGTGAATGGCTATGTAAGCATCCTTCAAGACTCCAATTGGTGTAGCTTTAGTTCTATTTGCTATATACAACACATTTGAAGATGGCTACAATGGTGGTCTCCACATCTGATTCCACGCATCCATAGTAAGAACATTTACTTATGCACCTGTGTCAATTAGTATGTTTCTTAGAAGCCATCCATCACCTACCGCATTCAACATGATATCCTTTTCATAATCAAGACTATGAGGGGGAAAATTAGCATGCAATATCTACCTCTTGTGCTCGCATCCAACACGCGGTGGCTTTCCTCTCAACCATTCTCTTAACAAGGGAATGCTATTTTCCCGGCATAACATCTTACATAACCCTTTGACATCATCCACATTATTATGAGGGATCTAAAAATTCTTCGATAATCTAACATCTGCGACCAATCTTTCAATCACTAGATATCCCCTTGTAAAATCCTAATCACCTCCATAGTCTCTTGCTAAACCTCTTTACGATAAGTCAAATCAAGGTTCTTTCCATGCAATACCTCTTATCTTGTAATGAGAGACATATGCTTTGGTATTTCTCTAGCATGTGCATCTTCAACGCATGTAGTTATTAATACAAGCTCTAAATCAGGGTTAGACGCTATCGTAGGCATGAACATAGGTTCAATGTGCTTCACACTAACCATTCCCATGCCCTTTTCCTTCTTCTAGTTTTGGCTCAAGTGATTATATAAGTCAGGAACTCCTCATACTTATGTTTCTTCCATATCCACAAGCATTACGTAAAATCTAGAAACTTGTGCTTGTAGTGATCCATAGATCCACAATTGAAACAAGTTCCACAGGGGAATTCACTCCTTCCTCCACCGCGACCACCATGGCATTTGAATCCTCCAAGAAATATTCTTCCCCTTCATCTTCCATCTTCATGTCCTTCATGTTGATTCCCTCTTTCTTATAACATTTGCAATGTTTGACCTTGTACACACCAATATCAATTACATCATGAATTTGGTCTATCAATTGACAATCCTTAGTATCATGAGTGGTAGATGTATAAATTTTACAATAGAAAGACACATTCTTATGGAGTGTGCGTTATAACAAAGGGAATATACTTAGATCATGATCCCCGTGACAAATTTCATAGTCTACTATCATGGTACGCACTAAATTTTGAGGGAAACTATCCTTGGTGTGTCCTTCTACTTCAAAATTTGTACACCAAATTCTACTGCGAGTCTCATGCACTAAATTCGTAGATAATTTCTCAAGTTGCTTTTCCATGGAAGTAATTTGTGCCTCCAAAAAGGGACTTACCCTAGTATCAACACTTCCAATGGTCTCGGTGTGCAAAATAGCCTCCAAAGCCTTGTGTGGATCTCAGTAAAAGTCTTATGTGAGAGCACTTGTCTAAAAGGTGTTATCAATCCTCCAACAAACCACTGAGCATGCTGAGAAGGATGGATATCATAAGATAATTTTGAAAAAATAGTCTTAAAACGTGCATCATACTTTTGCAGACTTTCTGTCATACCCTGTTAAATCTCGTTAAGCACACTGATGCTCTTTTGCTCAAATCCTAGAATATGAAATTTTACCAAGAAGGAATCACACATCACAAAAGAGAATCCACCATCTTCTTATGTGGGTCATATTTTCAGTACAAACTATGTGAGCGCCCCTATAACGTATTTACAAACTAGCTTACCTTCACTGCTGGGTATTGATCCCCTTAGCATGCCATAATAATTCACAGTTTTGTACATGCTCTACGCCATCATCGACACCTTTATAATTAGGTAAATGAAGAGACATCTCATAAAATACCTACCGATAGGGTTGTGGTCCTTTCCACTAGATCCAAAACTTTGATTTCCTCTGTGTTACCTCCACCCAGATCCACTAGTTCTAATAACTCCTAACCCTTTAGATCCACTAGACCCTCTGGATCATCCTCTTGTAGTAGGTACAAGGCAAAAATTAGTGCTACTCTACATTACCACCATTGTACTAAACAAATATCCAACAGATCTGCGAAGGTTAGACAACTTCCGATGTCATACCTATGATCTGCGAGCCCACACCTTGTCCAAATGATGTTCCTGACAAGATACCACCAAACACATGAAATGTCTATGCAGCCATAGATGGAAGTAATATAAAATTATATCTAATTGATGTTGATTGCTTACCAATGCCAAATTTACTAATAATACTTGTTTCTAAAATCGTAAAACTAAGCACAAGGGCTTGGTCACCAGGTGGGTTTGAATGCACACCTATGGTCCATATCCTTTCTCCATATGAATATCTCTCATCAAAATCTGAGGGGATTCTTCTTCCACATTTTCCAAGATGGGGTGGTAAAAACTAATGAGGTTCCATATCCTCCACATAAACCTCAAATCCTTCCCACAATGTCTTCCTCCAAAAATACATCATTCCTGCAATCTCACATTGTCTCACCAATTCCCTCTCCCAAGATTCATTATAATTGATCCACCTCTCTTCTCTCTCCACTTTTGTTGTAGGATTTTCCATTTATTGCCACACCCTCTTCCGTGCCCCATGCATAGTGGGAGTTTACCTAGCCATAGGAAATGCTTCTAAACTCAGAGTGATGATCAAGATCTTGATGGCTAGCGGTATAACACGTAAGAAAGATCCTCTTAGTTCTCACAAGAACTCAAAATTAGTAACCTTTGGGGAAGAATAAGTAGAAACCGCGTACTCCAACATGTAGCTAGTCAAAACACCACTCCACCAATTATCAACATCATGGGTCCAAATCAGATCGACATCATGAAGCTATTGATAATGTTCTTGGGTCCACACATGAGGTCGATAGTATGAACTCCTCTTTGATGCATACGTCGATAACTATTTGTACAATTCTATTGGAAAACAAAAAAATAATGTTTCATAGATCTCATGATACAAATGCTACTCTACCCATGTACGTGTGTCAAACTCAGGTCCAATGTTGAATCTCTGTGAAAAATCATCCTCTGTGTTCTAAAGCCAAGTCCCCATGTAGACCAAAGTCAAGAATTTTTCCATCACACACCATTCTTACAAGAGATGAAAAAGAGGTCCCAACAATGGAACCAAGATGACTTTTACCTACTCTTTTTAAACCCTAGGCATGTCGGCACATCACCCACTCAATCGGTGCTCACCAGAGGCGTGTGAAGGATCTAAGCCCCTATTTTATGTGATCCTTGTAAGAATGTTCACCATTAATGGAGGAATGTTTCAAACAAAACTACATGCATTCATTCTAACACAGAGGTAAATAAACTAGATCCAAGCACATATGCACCATAATATGAATGTAATCATTATAACAACACAAAGGAATCAAATATGAACCATGACCAATATGAAGAACATAAGGGTTTGGACCCATCAACATAGATGTTCAAATCAAACCACCTCATATATTGATTCACCAATATTAATGTAGCCAAATACATCAAGAAATCCATAAATGGACTAGATACATCATCAGAGTTTCAGATTCTCCTACAATGGCCCCATTACAAGAGTTACAATAGTGATCACACATATCTCTCCTAGCTCTTTCTACTTTCTTGAACATCACACATTACACACACCTCTCATTGTACATATTTATTTTTATCTTTTTCCATGCAAATCAATACATATCAAGGGGTTCTTGGGAATCTTCTCTTTACCACCTACTCATCACTTAGAGTGAACTGCCTGCCAAATGTCATCATGTCTTGCCATACTCAAGTATTCTCAGCATGCAAGTGCTAGCTAAACCATAACTACCTCCAATTTAATCCTCTTAATCCTATCATGTTAACCATATCCTAGAATATTATTTCTTTGTGATGCAAGTTGTCATGTTTTAACGTTATCCATAATAAGATCGGCCACATCTCCATGTGTCCCTTATTACAACTCTTCTGTGGACCAAAATATGGTTAAGTCTTGAGTCTACTTTTCTTGGGCACAAACCTCTGTGCCTTCCCCAAAGTTACTTCCACGTGAGCCTTTGCGCATTGCTGATGCGTGATAAAACCTTCTGCACCTTAGGTACCTAGTCTCCTTAGGGGCTAAACAATCTAGCTCCCTATAAACTTACTTAGAGCATAATTAAGGATTTATTTTTCAAATTAAATTAATTTCATGGTGGAAATTATATTATTAATAATACATTAATAAGATTCAAGAGTTCCATAAGCAACACAATGTTTTATAGAATTATACTATGGAAAAATATTCCAAAGTAATATAATACTCAATATTTCATTTAATTATCAAATAATAGTACAACTATAAAGTTTTATAGGACCAAGGTTTGGAATAATTTTAAAAAAATCCACATCTTGGGCCAAGATGATTTCACATACAAATTTATGATCTTCAATAGTTTCTCCAAGTTAACATTCCTTATCTTGTTCAAGTAGTTCAAGGTATGATTTAATGACCACATATCCTTTATCGGGTATCTTTATGGATCCACTTTTCCAATTTTTATTTGGTGTCCATGCCCAGATGATGTTATCCACATCGATATCTTATTTAGGTTTTTTTGAGATGGTCCATGTTTTATTTGGATTTAAACAATCTTGATACAATGTTGTACCTTCTCCTCTCCCTATAGGTTTCCAATATTGAACTCTTAGATTTTTATTACCTCATTTCTTTCTTATTGAAGGAAATATCCCCATATGTTATCCACATCCATATCTTTTCATTATCATTTCCTAGTCGTATAAGTAACATTTGTCCCTTGAACAAATCCTTCAACGGATTGAATTCTTGGTTAGATCTTCCACAAATAGGCCCAACGTAAATATCATTATTACTTGGGATATGTTGATTAATGTAGTCTTCTTTTTTCATATGCGTGGATCCTGTTATTTGGTCATATATGTCTTTCTCCTATACTAGTTTTTAGCTAGAAACAAACATCTGAACTCCTACTACAATTTACAAATGGTCTATCCAAAGCACGTAAAACATTTTCCCAATACGCGATCTTTGGAAGAAAATATTCACTACCTTATCCTATTGCACTTTTTCCCCAATGCTCAATATATGCTTTTATTCCCTTTTTTAGATCTTCCATTTCTTTGAGTTCTTTGAAAGGTGTCAAAGGAGGTTTCCCTTCCAAAAATGTGGTTCACCATTATCCTTTGTATGCCATATATGGATAAAACAAGACCATTGTAGATCCTTTAATGTTTCTTTGTACTCCATCACTGGTATGCCATCCACAACATGGAATTTGAACATCTTCGGTTTGTTGATACCCACTATCTTATGGTTTCCATCCAACAAGAATGGCTCCAAAAGTCCTTGAAGTTGTACACTTCCTCAATAAGATAAGGAGTGAATGTACTTGACCCTTATTGGCATGTTTTGTAAGAGTCCATGATATGTGGAAAATAAAATGTGTTTACTTTATGTAATGATGTTGCTAATATTCCAAAAGTCCCATCTATATCCTCATGAGTGTGTCCCACTAGAAGGAAGCTTATATACACAATGTTGAATACCTTTTTTTTGTCAACATTGATGCAAATGAAAATAATGTACGATTCTTGTTATCACTTGAATCATTATCCAATTGCAAGTAGAGATTCTAGTTTATTTATGAAAGAATTATTTATGCAAGCAACACCAACTATTTTTGAGTGGTAAAATATTTCCTTGTACCTTTTACATTTTTCATGCACATAATTTTGTAATAATGCATGATGCAATGGATGTTTGGATGATCCACAATGATACAAAATATTCATACTCATCAATTACAAGTTCTTCAAGCATCTTGAGACAAAAATTTGATGACATGACAATAGAGTTTGCTACACATTCAACAAATGACAAGCCAAAATGGCTGGAACCCCTTATCTTGTGTTTATGTGTGAGCATACTAGTCAAAGTAACTAGTAGGTTCATAACATTACTTATTGAATTTTATTTTTTACTCATCCTTAGTATGGAAGCTTTCATTTTATCCATTTTATCCTACAAAATGCTCAAGAATCCATGAGGTTTTTCTTCTGACTGTAATCTTTCGTAATAGTAAGCTACACGACAACTTTGAATATATTCATTGTGCCATGTTTGTTCCTCCTCAATCTTTGTGAGTGCTTTTATGCATGTGGTGGCTCTATGTTTGTTAAAAAAATATGTGCACTCATCACACTTAGCAAAGAAATTATTTTTTGCAATGGAAACATGTGGAAAATGTTTTTCAATATATTGTTGAAGCTTGACTGTGACACTTGAGGAAGTTTCAAGAATTCAAGCTCCTCATTGCATTTTTCACAATATATTTTGGGTATAAAATGAAGGAAGAAACCTTTGGGGAAATTTTACTCCATCCTATCCTATAGACCAAGTCAGATGTGGAGAGATATCTGAATTTATTTCAAAAATTCTTGATATGCAGTCAATTGTTGTGGCGTGTTTGACCTTTGTTTCTCTTTTCCAGTGTTTCCATTCACTGCAAGCCTATTTCCACTTATCCATTGATTTATGTTTATAGAAGGAACTACTTGGGTACCCATATACTTTGTGTCATGCATTTTGACAAACATCCATCCCATCAAATCTCATTTTATGTATCTCCATAGATTTCTTACCAACATTGAAGATGACATTTGTTGTTAATGCATCAAACACAATTTTTTTTGTCAACTTCATTCAAGGCTCTAGTTGTGCACCACAAATTTTGAATTCTAATTGAAGCAAGAGGTAATTTTTGGAGACAATTAGATTTGCAACAACTAAACTCTACATTTTCCACTTCTTCTAAAAATATTGACCATTTTCTATCCTCATCAGAATTTTGATTTGATGGATTGGCTTGAGGGTATCCAGCTTCAAATGTTTTTTGGAATTATAACATCTTTTTATCGCTCTGTTGGATTGAGTGTGATTATTGACATTATATGAAATTGGATAAAAAAACTGAGGTTGTCGCTATTCCAATGCATCATGTATTAGGACCTCACCTCTTTTGGGACTTCTTTGAATCTAATATCCATATGAGAACCATTTATGTCAACCAACTGCCCAACAGGCCATTGTATGAGAGATCCTTTAGATAAGGAGCATCCTTTCGAAGGAGGGTTGATAATCTATCAATATGAACACCAAAGCTATTGACATCCAATGTATTAAAATGTACTATGTCTCCTTCAAATATGTTTTCAATTTTTCCCTCTGCTACAAATTTGCACTCAATAGAGAATTAATGGATTAATTTTGTAGTAGCTCCCTTGAACTTTAAATTGTGTTGCTCACTGTGTATAAGGTGCATACCATCTAGTTTATCTCTCCCTTTAGTAATCATAAGGTGACTTATTTTTCATTGAAAATCAAATGTTTTATTGGCCAAACAATTGATTTATTAGGTTGTAGCAAGTCTGAGCAATCAAAACACATATTTACCACATTTTCTATGCATACACCAAAATTCAAAGGACCCAACCTCTCTCCATCAATTTCATGAACTTATAGCACATGAGTTATAAAACCCATGGCTATGTCATCGTCTCTACTACAAGATTTTTGTTTGAGAATGACATTGTCTGTGACAAAATATCTTCTATCTTTAGGACTTGTATTGATGGTTCTTTCAGTGTCATCACTACAATCTCCATCACTCTCTACATTGTAATCCTCTAAACCACTAAAAATGTTTTCACTTCCCAAATTGGGGGAATGGATGAATCTGCATGCTTTGACAATTCAATCTCTTCCCAAGCAATGTAGTATCATTTATTCCCGACATCTACCAAGGTTTCAAATTCATCAATTGAGAAAGGAAATTTTACTCTTCCATCCAATATTGTGTTAACACCGAAAAACAACAAATCCTCTTCCCACATCTTTGAAATGTAGTGTCTTCCTACTTGGATATACTCTTCCCCGCAACTTTGGTTGCTTTTGGAAAAAATTCCACATGATCATCCTCTACAAGTGCAAAATCCTTGCTGCTATAATGACATAAAGTACAAAGTTTGCGAGATGATGAAAAACTATATTAAGCCATTTCATAAAATAAATTAAAAATTATCATGTGTGTACAACCATAAGTATATTGAATACACATAGTACATGAGTTGCGCACTTCTATAATTCAAGTATGGTTTGGAAATAATTCAAAATCATATATATAATTAAAATTTACATGAATTTGTTTATAACATGATTTCCAAAATATGATTGAAATTGACTCATTTGAATTTAATTAATGAGAAATAAATATACGAGGTTAAATTTAAATGATGAGAAATAAATAAATATAGGTTATATAGAAGTTAATTAGAAACTTTATTACTAATCGCATCATCCAAATATCTTCATCATACTAAAATAACATAAATTACTTTTACAAGAATTCCTCATAATTCCCATATTCACCGACTATGAGAATGTGCATTTTAAACATTCTCATAAAAGGATCTAATTGTCATTCATTTTTATGTTTCGCATAGGAGAAATTTTCTTTATTTCTATATTTAGTTTATGAGAATGGGCGTATGCCCTTTATCATCACAATGATAAAAATATTTGCCTATATGAGAAATGTCATATCCCCATTCTCATCACAATAATTAAATTATTCGTGTTTATACGAATGGGAATATGCCTATTCTAACCCTTCTAACTTATTGAAGCAATATTGAACTTAATCATTTTAATATCACTATAAAGGATGTGAGAATGGGAAATTGTCCATTCCATAACAAATTAAATATTACCTCTATTTCTATTCTATGATTCTTATATGAGAATGGGCATATACCCATTCAATACAACATAAAGGTTTTTATGAGAATGTATATATGCCCATTCTCAGTATATGTGTATTTCCTCAAGATAATCAATTTTTTTCTCAAAAGGAATAAAAACTAATTGCTCTAAATGTTCTTCTAAGGTAATATCTCATTATTTAGAACATCTAATGTTACTCTTTGATGTGATTACTATAAGTTATATAGTTTTATCATTTTCACAACCATATTATAGTATCGATATTTTAACACAAACACGTATGGGAGATGTAATTATTTTCAAGTGCATTCAAGATATTTCTAATGAAACTTGATAAATATCAGAGATACCTATGGAAATATATTAAAAATACAACTCAAGGTTAAATGTGATGAAAAATCTAAATAAGAATTTTTAAAGATATCTTTAAATATGGTATTCGTACTCAAATAATAGGATTGTCCTTTGTAATCAATGAAGAAATAATAATATGTGTTTTTGATAGATATGACCCATCCCCTCTCTCTATTTAAGTTGAAATTCCCATCTAGAGTTCAGGGAGTGGTTGAAGCAAGTAAACAATTCAACATTTGAGTGATTTCATGAAAACCACGCGTCATATATAGTTGCCCTAACTATCCCCTCTCTAGTATAAATTAGTATAAATTAATTTCAAATGTAAAAAAACTAAAACATGACTCTGATAATGTTTAAAAATTATATTTTATTTTAAATGTAAATAACATAAATCATGACTATGATAAAGTTTAATATTTATATTTTATTTATATGCAATAAACCTAAAACATGGCTATGAATTTTTTTGAAAATTTAAATTTTATTTTAAGTGCAATTATTAAACCTAAATCATGGCTACCATATTTTTTAATATTTATATTGTTTTTTACCATGGAATAAGCGAGACCATTAATTTACAAATAAATTGTTTTCCACCGTTAATTTTTTATTAATTGAAGGTACTTGTTTTTTATTAATTGAAGGTACTTGTTTGTCAAAAACATATTCGACCGTCCATTAGAGGGAAATTGGCGAAATTAATGGAAATTAATTCATGCTAGTGGTAGTGTAGAGAGAATGACAACAATTACTATTTTTGATGATGGGATAGGTCTTGGGAATTGCAAGATTCATCACATGTTGGTGAAAATCTCTCTTTCTTGCTCATCCTTTCTACTTTATTTTTCATCCAGTTTCCACTTTTCTTTGTTTTTCCTTTAGCTTTGGGCTACCCATTTCGTTAAACCATTTTTTCCTATGAAGTAGAAGATTTGAAGAATATTTTTGAGATATTGTTCATTCTCTTCGCTAAAATTTTGTTGACCCTTACCGCTTTGGGCTCCCTCAGTTTCTTAAGACTATTTCAGCATGTGACGTACAAGATTTGATGAAAATTTGAGGCATGAATTATTCTAAATATTCTCTGTTGAATTATTATGGGGTGAAAAATATCATTTGGTTTTCTTTCCCTTATATTCCATTCTAGGTTTAAAGATAATGCCCTTTATTGATCTTCTATATTATTTGATCTGGGTATTAAGAATATCACTTCAATGTTTAGAAAGAAATGTGTACTTTTTAACCAAATCGTAGTTGCTAATACAGGGAGTTATCTCATTATGATTTTACTAAACTACTTGAGTCATCTTATCGCTTGGGCAACATTGATTTTTTTTTAGTTTTTTGGGTGAGTTCGTAGGATGAGAATGATTCGTTACTAGAATAAGAATTTACTTTTTATAGTGAAGAATTTTTTTACATATTTTTTAAATTGAAGATAAGTTCCAAAGATACTTCTAACTCTTATTTGTTGATTTATTATGAGATCAAGAATATCATCCTTCTTTATTTAGATCTTGTATTATGATCTAAGTATAAAGATAATGTCATATTTTTGATCTTTTGTATTATTGATATGTGTTTTAAGAATGTCCCTTCAATCTTTTCAAATACTTGCATAGTATTATCCTCCATAGTTATAAAAGGATGCCTCTAAATATGAACATTTATTACATGTTTCAAAGTCTGAACAAGATCATTCCCTTGTAAAAAAATGTTTTTATTCTAAAAAAACCACTTCCAATCCTTCATGCTAAGACGAGGAGTTAACTATTTTGTTATTACCAAAGTATAGTGTGGGGTTACCACTTAGGCAACGTTACTTATTTTCTAAGCTAGGTGGTGTAGTAGTGCAAGCCAAATGGGTGGGAGAGATACATAGGCTAATCTCAATGGGTGAGATGACCCACCGAACTTAGCAAGAGAGTTAACATTCCAAGATGTGTGAACAAGATGATTTGTTAAGTGGTAGTTGTCTTTGGCCTATCGAGATGGGTGGGTAAACTGAAATGCCAAGTTGAGAAGGCAAGATGAACTATCGATCTAGGTGTGTGATTTGACTTCTTGAGCTAGGGTGGGGGACTAACCTACCGAGATGGGTAGATGAGTTGACCTTCTGAGTCGGGTGGGAGACCTAGACCTAACTTGCCAAGATAAGCAATATTGACCTTAATGCTTTTCATATAGGAATTAAAATTATTAAGTTCAATGATGTATCTAATGGGCAAATTCATGTTCTCAAAATGGGAATCATAAAATAAGAACAGAGATAAAAATTAGCTTGTTTTATAATGGACAGTTTCCCATTCTCAAAGCCTTTATAAGGTTATTGAAAAGAATAAGTTCAATATTTATTGTATTACAATGATTAATATTGGCATATACTCATTATCATACAATTTTTTTATCTTCCATTCGATGGTCACGTATCCATTCCTAAGAGAAGAATAGATATATAATTGAATTATAATTAGAATGGCCAATCGCCCATTCTCATAGATTTCAAAGAGTTATTAAAATGATTAAGTTCACTTTTTTTGTATTAAAATTTTAAAAAATGGAATAATGTGATGGAAACATCCTTTAACTGATTTCTTATAATCATGTCTACAGGGAAGGGAACAAGGTTGTTGTTTACCTTGCAAACATAGGTTTAAAAGGTTGAAATTTTTGTGTCATTATAATGATTGAAAATCATTCTTTGTCGTTATTGGGTATAAATGAAGAGTAAGAAGTAATGAGGAGACATGTGAGAGGTTGGATGATATAAGTTCTTGTGTTGGGTTTAGAAAGGACATTTTGTCTAGACAAGGGATTGATAAAGTACAATCATTGGTTTAAGAACAGATAAGAATTTTTTGAACTAGGTTAGTTTTATTACCATTTTAAGATAGAAACAACAAATAAGGGTGGTGATATGATTTTTCTAGAACCTGATTTGACCAATGGGATCGAGAAGAGTTTGGGTGATGTTGGAAAATGTAGGTATGTCATCTCTCTTTCAAAGTTTTAAAGGCCACAAAGAAGCCTTGAGCAAGGATTTTTCTAGTCATAGGAATGATGGCCAAGCTAGTATCAATATTGTTTCACTTCTATGGATTTTATTTCTATAGTGGTTGGGATGAACAATGAGGGAGGAAGATTTACAAACTGAAGAAAAAATGTGATGAGGAGATGAGAAATTTTTGGTGGATAAAGAGAAACTAAGACATCACTGTGCAAGTTTTGAGAGAGATTATTTACCTAATCCTTTCAATGAAATCACCCTACACTTGATGCAATTTATAACCTTTGAGGGTAGGTACAAGGTATTTTATGCCCACCATTTCCATATGTTAAGTAATATACTATTGTAAATGAATCACAACACCCATGAATGTCTGCAACTCGATGGGTTGAGACTCTCAGTGTGATAGCATAACATGGAGCTTTTCCCAAGTGTGGGACCTTACGAAATTGGAAAAGCTCTCCGGATGAAGGCCGGTTCCTATTCCTCTATTTAGATGCACACATAAAAATGTAGAGGGTTTACTAAAAACCTAATCTAACTTGCCAAGGAGACAGGGGTAAGAAAATGCATAAAAATAAACCTAAACTAACAAAGGTGATGCACCGAGGAATGAAGAACACTTGTCTTGCCAATAAACACAGACCATTAAGATGTAATGCAAGCTCATGCACAGATAACTAGATTTGCAGAGAAAGATCAAGAGGATGCAAATGAACATAGAGAGGGTTGAGAATCATCCACAAACATGCACTATTTGCTCTAAAGATTGATACAATACACTATAAAATGCAAAGAGGCAAAGTTGCATTACAGTTTTAGATGGGAGGTTTGAACTCCACAAATTCACCTGCCAAAGAGAAGAAGGGAGGGGCAAAACAAGAATGTCCAACCTTTAGAAAGAATCCCTCCTTACAATTTATAGGAAGAATGAGAGAGGGAAGAGAGAGGAAATCCAAATCTACCCCAACCACCTCCAGATTGCATTTAATTCATCTCATTATGGTGGTAGGTGAGAACCCTAGCAAACTTAAAAAGTGGCGAACTGTATTTTGAATTTTTAAGAACTTTTTCCCACCTAATTAAAGATATCCAGTCATAGTTGGATAGAGGACCTTGTAAGCTTTCCAAAAGTCCAACCTTGTGTGAATCTGAGCTCCCTGTGAAAAGTTATGACCGTCTGAATATCTCGGGTCGTGGTCTCGCTTCTGTCGCCGCTCGAATGTTGTGCCTCCTGAAGGTGCGCCATAGGCGCATCCATATTCATGTCGACATACCCTTACATGTGCCAAGGCATGAATTCTTTCATGTCGACATTCTATGTCATGCGCCCTTTACGTGCGCCAAGGCACAACTTCTGCCATGTCGACACTCTCCTACCTGCGCCAAGGGCGCATCCATTTTCGTGTCGACACCTTCTCGCCGTGCGCCTCTTACTCGCGCTAAGGAACATCCATTTTTGTGTCGAAAATTTCTATCATGTGCCTCTTACCTATGCCAAGGGCACATCCATTTTCGTGTTGACACCTTCTGTCATGTGCCTCTTACCTGCGCCAAGGGCGCATCCATTTTCGTGTCGACACCTTCTGTCGTGCGCCTCTTACCTGCGCCAAGGGCGCATCCATTTTCATGTCGACACCTTTTGTCATGTGCCTCTTACCTATGCCAAGGGCACATCCATTTTTGTGTCGACACCTTCTATCATGTGCCTCTTACCTGTGCCAAGGGTGCATCCATTTTCGTGTCGACACCTTCTGTCGTGCGCCTCTTACCTGCGCCAAGGGCACATCCATTTTCGTGTCGACACCTTCTGTCATGCGCCTCTTACCTGCGCCAAGGGTGCATCCATTTTCATGTCGACACCTTTTGTTGTGCACCTCTTACCTGTGCCAAGGGCGCATCCATTTTCATGTCAACACCTTCGTCATACGCCTCTTACTCGTGCTTTGGTCATTGTGGTGTGCAATAAAAATCAGGCTCTGAGTTTCTTTGATTTCCATATTCTTCTATTTGTCTATATCTACCTGGGGGAGATATTTACAACAATTTGGCGACTCAACGGGATCACCTGCCTGCTAGGTAGAAGATCAGTGGCCTTTTAGCAATCCATTGGGCATGGAGTCATAAGTAATAACCTGAAACCAACTTGATCTCTGATCCCGAGCCTGGTATCGCAACTCCTTCTTCAAGAGCATGCTGAACTGTAGAAATTCAACCTGAGAGCAAAAAAACTTGCTAAAGAACTTAGGGAAAATTAAAACCTAACTACAACAAGACGATGTGCATACGCACTTAGAAGAATTTTAAACCTAGGCTAATATTTACAAGGGTAAACCTTTTCCTTTTAGTAGCAATGTTTAAGATAGATTCCGTTAATCGGAATTAGGAGTTCTTCTCCATCCAATGTAGACAATTGGAAGGCATTACTACTTTTGCATTCCGTGACCATATAGGGGCCACTCCAAATGGCATCAAACTTGGAATGCTTTCCTGGTTTTGCCCGATCTGCATCCCATTTCAGACTAGGTCCCCTTCCTGGAAGGTCCTTGCTCTTGCCTTCTTATCAAACCATCTTTTTACTAAGGCCTGATCCTTCTCAATCATCTGAACTACATGCTCTCTGATTTCCTCCAATTCCATCAACTCTGCATACCTGGCCTCCATTGGTTTGAACTCAGACAACTCCAACTGCTTCATGAGCTCCAATGCTGGCAATTCTAATGATATAGGCAATACTGCCTCTTTCCCATAGACCAACTTGTAGGGAGAATTACCAATAGACCTCTTTGGCGTTATTCTGTCAACCCACAATGCTGATCTTAGCTTGGTATGCCATGTCCTTTGGTTTTCATCCAGAGTCCTTCTGATGATTCTTAGCAAATTCTTGTTCGTGGACTCTGCCTGTCCATTACCCTGTGGGTAATAATTTGAAGAGGTGCTCAAATAGATTCCATTCTTGATAGCCCATTCTGTAATCTTGGAACCTATGAATGCTAATGCATTGTCTGATATGATAGTGGCCGGCACACCGAACCTGGTCACTATTCCTTCATAAAAGTCTAGTATGTTAGACTCATTTGCTTCTTTGAGCGCTACTGCTTCGGTCCACTTGGTGAAATAGTCCATTGCCGTGAGAATCCACTTGTGGCCTTGGCTTGAGTTAGGATTTATGACCCCAATGAAGTCCAATCCCCATTACATAAATGGTTGGTCAACCAAAATTGGGTGCAATGGAAGTGCTGCTAGTCTTTCTTTTCCTGTGAAGAGTGCACATTTCTTGCACTTTCTTATCCATGTATAGTAGTCACTGAACACTGTCGGCCAATAATATCCTGCCTTCATTATCTTGAGAGCTATTACTCGTGGGGCGAAATGTCCTCCGAATCTCCATCATGAAAATATTGTAACACCCTCTCAATTTGACCCGTCCCAATGCACCTCAATAAAACTCCATTGATGTCCTTTTTAAACAAAACACCATCAACAAGCACATATTGAATGGCTTGTAATCTGAAGTATCTCCTCTTTGCTTTGCTCATTTCTGGAGGGCATAGGCCTGTCTGTAGGAAGTTTATCATACTCTGAGTCCAACAAGGAGTAGGCACATCATCATTTTCCTGTTCTTGACCACCCTGTAATACCAAGACAGTCTCTTTTTCATCACCTGCTTCAACTTGTTGACTCAAGGCTAGTTGTTTGCATAGTCCCTTCCCACGTACTAGTTTGGTGACCTTGATCTCAATGTCATATTCCATGACACGAGTTATCCATCCTGCACGTTTCTCATTTAGATCCTTGTTTAGAAGGAAGTCCTTGACTCCCGCATGAGAGACCAATAATTGGATCTTGTTGTTTGAGACTAGGTGCTTGAATTTCTTTAAACTCCTGATCACTGCAAGGACATGCTTTTCAATGAAAGAGTACCTAGTTTTGTATTCCTCCAAGCCTTGACTGAAGAAAGCAACTGGTTGCTCTAATCCCTCTTTGTTTTGCTGGACCAGGATTGCAGAAATTGTATCTCCACCACCGAAGGCATATAACATGAAATCCTTGGAGAAGTCTGGATTGACGAGAGTCGGAGCTTGAGATATAGCCTCTTTTATTGCCTCAAAACTTGCCTTGCCTTCAGCTATCCACTTAAATGCCATGCTCTTCTTCAACATCAGTGTTATTGGCTTTACGAGAGCTACAAAGTTTGGAACAAACCTATGGACAAAATTGATCCTTCCCAAGAAGCTTTGAAGAGCCTTCTTATGACTTGGCAATGGCAACACTTGAATTGCTTCAACTCTTTCTGGGTCAATCATCAATCCCTCTTTTGAAACAATATGGCCTAGAAGTTTTCCTTCGTGAGCCGGAATATGCATTTTTGGGATTCAATGTATCCCAAATCTTCTACACCTCTCGAAATACCTACCTCAAATGAAAGAGGTGATCCACTGCATTTTGGAGAATACAAGTGATGTCATCAAGATATATCATAACTATTTTATTGATCAACCCCTTGAATGCCATATCCATTGCCCTTTGGAAAGTGGCTCTAGCATTTGATAGTCCAAATGACATCTTCTTGTAGGCATAGGTGCCCCATTTGGTGGTGAAATCCATCTTGAACTGGTCATATTCTTTCACCATTACCTGATTATACCCTGAGTAGCCATCTAGGAGAGAGAATCTCTCCGAACCGGATACCACTTGCAATATTTGTTCCATTGAAGGAAGTGGGTAATGGTCTTTAAGAGATGCCCTGTTGAGGTCTCGGAAGTCTACACACAGCCTGATTTCTCCACTCTTCTTCCTGACCGGAACCAAGTTGGCAACCCAGCTTGAGTGCTTGATCGGGAATATAATGCTTGCCTCTATTAACTTGTTTAGCTCTTTCTTCATTCGAGGCTCAATGTGAGGGTTGACTGGTCTCTGCTTCTGCCTGATGGGTTTAGCATCTAGATCCAATTCTATGGTATGTTGTGCCAACTTCGGATTGAAACCACTCAAGTATTCATAGCTCTAAGCGAAGGCATCTGGAAATTCTTGGCAAAGTTGTATGAAATCTGATTTCTCCTACTCAAAGGGCCGCTTTGCCAATTAGAAGTGTTTTGCCTTCCCCAACCTAATTGGCTATGAATCTTCTCTCTTGACCTGTATGTTAGCATTTTCCTTACGAAACTAGTCGTTAGGGTTGAAGATAGACTCCAATGTTACTAAACCCTTAGAAAGCTTGTTTTTCCACAACTACACTACTTGATCCCCATACTGCTGCTCTAATCATCTGATTCCTAGCTGAGAATTTAGCCTCTTCTTGTAAGAAATTGACGATATGTTGATCGTTCTCAAACACCTGCCAGCTTGTGTTATTATCTGGGAATCGCTGGCCTCACAATCACATGGATATGTGGTTGTGTTTTTTTCCTTTTGATGTTGTCAACCACATCAAACATTGCTCCTACAGCTGCGAGCCTATCTGCAGCTTCATTTTTCTTCCTAGGTATGGACACGATGTTGAAAGCTTTGAAATCCTCAATGAGGTCCCATACCCTGTTCTTGTAGTTCTTTAGCAGTTCATTCTTTGTAGCATGTTGTCCCCTGACTTGATTGATGATCAGCTCGCTATCCCCGAACACCTGCAAGTTCTTTATGCCCTTTTTCCTAGCCCAATGAAGTCCATGAATCAAGGCCTCATATTCAGCTGTGTTGTTTGAACAAGAAAACTGGAAACGAAAAGCTGAATAATATTTGATGCCTTGAGGTGAAACAAGCATAGCTCCTCCTCCTGCACCTTGCCTACTCCTTGATCCATCGAAAAATAATTGCCATACCTCATTGTCATCCTTATGGTCTATTTTTGTGATGCTAGGAATAGGTTGGTTTTCTTCATGTATACAATAGACTCCTAGCTCAGATTCTTCTATTTCTTGGTAGGGATCAAAAGCATGTACCTTGCTTTCCCATTCATCAAGAGTCAAATCTGGGATGCTTCCAACTTTGGTGTCAGCTTCATCTGTGCTTGGATAATCTTCTTGGTCAAAAGCTGAACAGTTGGCATTGATTTGGCTTGGAGTATGAGGCTCAATATGAAAGTTTGCAATTGGTTCGATCTGATTGTGACCTTAGTACCATATCTTGTTCTGAAAAACATGTGTGACCAGTCAACAGATAAGTAGCCTCCAATTCTAGCTGTGAAATCCCTTGATAAGCATAGGGAAAATAGTGGTGGCAAATCTATCACTGACACATCTTGCAAAACGGTAACGTTGGGGCATGCATGCAGGGTAAGATTCAAACTTTTAATCACTCCCACCGTTTCTACTACTGTCCCATCCAATTGCACTACCCCCTTTGATATGACTTCATATTGGAGACCCAACTGATCAGCTATTTGCTTGGGCATGACAGAACTACTTGCCCCAGAATCAATCATGCAATTGTGTACTAATTTATCCCCGATGATTAATGAAACATAGAATGGAGGGGGTTTCAAAACTTTACCTTGTTGTCCTCCATGATTCCCTTCAGGCTGAGCAGCATTTGTGAGGACCTTCTCTTACATATGGTCTCGCTTGTTTGAAGTTGACCAATTCTTCGTGGCAGCTTGTAGAATATCTCTTTGGTTGGGATGGATAAAGATTCCCACATCGATATATTCACATTCATCTTCTTCATTTGATCAATGATGCTAAATGGGGATGAAAGATCTCTTTGCTATCCTTTGGCCTGTACATTCCTTTCTTGCACATGGGCAACAATAGTTGGCATTTGAGCTGGCTTAGAAGGTGGTTTGGGTTGTCCTTGCGTGTTTGGAACTGTATTTTGCTTACCAACACCTTGTGGAGTGATGGAAGGTTGTAGATCACTTGGAGCCAATGACTACCCTTCACCAATATTCCTCTTCTTTGATCTTGTGTTAGCTACTACACTCTGAGAAATTGTTTGATTCATGCCACAAAAATCCTCAGCTTGCCAATTCGCAAGTGCGGTATCATTTGTAGCTGTGTTTTGCTGAGATGTCCCTTGTTTCTGATTTGTTTCTTGACTCACTTCACCCTCAACACCAGTATTTTTCACCATCAAGGCTTGGTTCAAAGCACCATTAAAGCACATAGATTGGTTGTGAGGTTCATTGCATGGGAAACACCAATCATACTCTTGAACTATGTTGTTTTGGACTGGCACTAATGCTTTAGAAGCAGATGCAACATTGGGGTTATAGGGCTGAAATGGTCTATTAGCGGGAGGCCTTACTTGGCTTTGATTTTGATTTGCAGCCTGAGCTGGTGACCTATTTTGTTGGTATGGGGGCCTAGCCTGGTACTACGCTTGAGGCTGATACGGTCTAGCACTTTGAGCTTGCTGTCTTTTGATAGTCACCAGCTCATTTCCAAGGTTCTGCAATTGTTTCATAACCTCCTGGAGTTCATTTGAAGCACTAGAGGATGAAGTAGAAGTTTCATTTGAACTTTGATTTCTAGGAGTGGGAATAGGAGCCAAAGTGGGTGCTTGACTAGTGCTTGGATTTTCTAAGTTTGGATACAAGGGCATGGGAGGCCTAGGAGCCAGCTTACCAGCTTGAATAAGACAATTTTCAGCCCTAATGGCAATGCTATAAGCAGCAGGTAAGGTTATGCCTCCCATAGATTGAATTAACATAGAAATATTAGAATTCAAAGCTTTAAGATAATATAGAAAAGCACCTTCAGCTGTTGGCCTGACGGCCACTGGAATCCTATCCCAAGACCTTTGAAATTTGAAGTTGAAGTCAGTCAGCTGCTCATTGGGAGCTCTCTTGATAGTTGTCAATTGTTCTAGCAGAGACAAATTGTCTCCCTTTTCTCCAAACTACTCATGGAGGACTATGCATAACTGATTCCAATTTTGGATAGAACCAGCTGCAAGGCTCCTAAACCATTGCAATGCCTTCCCTTTGAATGAAGATGCCAGCAATTTGATAGCAACATCCATTTCATTTATCTCATGGATTGCACAAATGTTGGCAATGTCTTTGACATGATCACCAGGAGTGGTATGATTTTCTCCAGTGAAAAATGGAATGTTCTTCAATGCTACAATTGGAACTGGATTCTGTGCATTGAGGGCAAGTGGACTGCTGCCAGTGAAATTGACAAAGGGATTCGGTGGTTGCGCCATTCTGATTGGCCTGAGAACCCTTGTTGATGCGAGAAAAGGTCTACCAGGTGGAGGTGTAGACAAAGTCCGGTTAGGTGGAGATGGTGATCTTCGTGGTCTTCTTCCTCTCCTTCCTCCTCCTGGTGATAGTTGCAAGTGGACAAATAACCCCTCTTCTTGAGTATCAGACCTGGTTCGAATTCTTCTCATGTACCTAGGCAACTTGTGCTGCTATGCCACTAAATTCTACCCTTTGGAGTCGCCAGATGTGTTAGATAATGAGCCTAAAATACTTGGATTTGCCAAGTTACACACCAAACCTGACAATATTAAAAATAGAATTTAAAACTTGAAGGACCCAGAAGATACAACTCTTTAATTTGGTTATGGGGGTATTGTTGTGCAGCTACTAATCTCTCGAAAGGTACAGGTGAAAACTCAGGTCATGCAAGGCAACTGGGAAAACCCAAAATACCAAAAACCATGAAATTTTGAAAGTCAAAATCCAAAAATTCTAAGAATACCCTTTTGAAGATTATCCCCCGATCTATCAACTGGTGAAATTTTGACTTGTTTTGAGCAAGTTAAGCCCTTGAAAATCGATTTCAAAGTTCAGCCTGGAAGGTGAAAAATCTGAAATTATAAAACCTACAATTTTTAGTCCAAAATTTCTTGAAAACTCCTTCAAATCCTGTGGAATGACCTCTTGGTCCCACCGGTTGCCAAAAGCTGTTGTAAATGAATCACAGACCCTCGAATGTCTACAACTCGATGGGTTGAGACTCTCAGTGCGATTGCATAACATGGAGCTTTTCCCAAGTGTGGGACCTTGCGAAATCGGAAAAGCTCTCCGGATGAAGGCCGGTTCCTATTCCTCTGTTCAGATGCACACATAATAATGAAGTAGCTTTGTTGATGGTTTTGGTATCCATCACGTAGAAATCTGATCAATAAAAGTTACATTTTCATTTGGTATTGAAAAGATGTTAGATTTCTTATTTTTATTGACTAGATGTTATATTTGTATGTTGTATAGAATGGGAGTATGTCCTTTATCATACCGAAAATACGGAGGATGAATATGTTGCTTAGTATATGAAAATGATAAAAAAATCTATTATAAAATGGTTGTAATGAGAAAATGCCTAGTTTCATATAAGAAACGTAGAATAAGACTAGATGTTTAGAAGGGGCATATTCCCATTCTCATTTAAGAATCATAGAAGGATAATAAAGACACAATTTACTTTATTTTATAATGAAAATATGTGCATTATCATAACCTTATTTTATTTTAAAATGGAAAGTTGTGCATTCTCACAACCGCTATAGATAGAAAATATTACTAGTGAAAGAAGCTTTACAATGGGCAAAAGGCCACTCTCATACAAACATACAATTTGTTGTTTTTGTAATTATTAATAATTGTATTATACTAGTTATACTATCCCTTATAGAGCCAAGTGACGCACTACATACCCTCGAGAGGGATCAAAATTTATCTAGTTCTCATTATACAATATATTTATATGATTGTAAATATTTTTAGAATGGGTTATGAGAATCGGAAGTGTGTCTCATGCAAGAAATACTATATTTAATCATGTTAATACCTCTCATAGGAGTCATAGAAATATTTTAGAACAAAGTAAATTTTAATTCTGGTATTCTTTTTGATTCACAAATGAGAGTGGGCATCTACCCATTCTATACAAGTAATATATAATGGGATTATGTCATTTATATTTTGTATAGTTTTTATGCATATCATCCAATTACCACGAATTTTTGTGCACATATATCTACTAGTGGAAAACCTACCTACATTATATGCTAAAATAGTCAAGGTATATATTCAGTTGAACACATAAATAAATATCCCTATATTCAAACCTAATACCAAACCTAATATCAAACTCTTAAGAAATTTCCAAATAAAAACCTAGATTCTCCGTTGCTAAATCCAGCACCTACTTAATCTGAGGTTTTGTGAGAAATGTTTCCCCAAATTAAATTTTTATTCCCACACATACCTAGTAAATAATTTGCAATGACAATACATATTCTAGCCTTATTTATGATTTTTAACAATTTTATAAGTAATGTCCTTCAAAGAAAAATATTAAACTTAAATACAATACAATTTATATTGAAATTAATTTTTTCCCATTCTCACAACCTTTGAAGAGATATTAAAATGATTAAGTTTAATATTGCTTGTACAAACAAACTTCCCATTGAATACAAGAAAAAAATGTTTGTTTGATTGAGAGTTGGCATACACCCATTCTAAACATTCTAATACAAGAAATATAATTTGAACTTAATCCAGGCCACTACGTGGCACAAAGGTGATATTATTGGCAGTGTATTTTAAATGCAAATAACCTAAAACATGGCTATGAAAAATGTTTAAAATTTATATTTTTTTCTGACCATGACAGAGCGAGACCACCATGCAAATATATTGTTGACCACCATTTATTTATTAATTGAAGGTAATTGTTTTAAAACACCTCTTTGACCACTTGTTAGAGGGAAATTGGAGATATTAATGGAATTTAATCCACGTCACTATGTGGCACAGTGGAGATATTAATGGAAATTAATGTTTTCAAGGATGATAGAGTTCTTGGGAATTTGAAGCTTTACCATTCTAAAAAAAAATTAGATTTTACATCTATTATTCTTTTATGATTCCTATATGACAACGGGAATTTTCTCATTTCGTTAGACCATTTCGTCTTGTGAAGCACAAGATTTGAAGAAAATTTCTGATATATTGTTTGATCTCTCCACTTTTTTTGTTATTCCTTTCCAGTTTGGGCTCCTTTATTTCATTAGACCGCTTTCCTTGCATGTGAGCTATTTGATTGTTGATTGTTTATAATTTTGCTTTTGGGTTCTCTCTTTCGTTGGACTGTTTTGGCTTGTGAAGAAAAATATATCAAGTAAATTTTTGAGAAACACCAATCCATTCATAGGCATGAATTTATCTAACTTGTAGTTGATTTATTCTGAGATGAAGAAAATCATATGGTTTTCTTTCACTTGCATGGTGGAGAATTGCCCATTGTGCAACATTTTATTTTTATCTCTAATCTTGTTCTATGATTTCTATATGAGAATGGGTATATTCCCATTGTATATGCACACTCTCATATATGAATCATAACATAATAATAGAGAACAAAAATATTTCACAATTTTAGAATGTAGTAAATTCTATTTCTATTCTTCTATGATCTCTATATAAGAATGGTCATATGCTCATTTTATATGCCCATTCTCGCATAGGAATCATAACATA
This sequence comes from Taxus wallichiana var. yunnanensis, assembly GCA_018340775.1. Classification (NCBI taxonomy): domain Eukaryota; kingdom Viridiplantae; phylum Streptophyta; class Pinopsida; order Cupressales; family Taxaceae; genus Taxus; species Taxus wallichiana. Next base: position 933,663,025 of record CM031240.1, on the reverse strand, counting down.
ACAATAGAAAATTAAATTTCATCTAATTGATTCTTGTGATTTATTCGGATATGAAGAATATCATTTGGTTATTTTCCCTTACATGGTAGTGAATTGGCCGTTATACAAAAACTAATTTTTCTCTATTCTTCTATGATTCATATATGAGAAAGGGAATATGTCCAACCACATATAGGGAGAAATATGAAGTAAATCATTTTGAGAGCTATATAAAGGATGTGATAATGGGAAATTGTTTATTTTGAAACAAATTGAATTTTATCTCTATTAATTTATGTGATGATGTATGACTTTTGTCTATGTAAAATATTGAGTGTGAAATGATCTTATTTAATGTTGACATTTGTATCATTATTAGATGCTACTATTACCTTGTTTTTTATATTGATTACTGTGATGATGAATGAATTTTCTTTCTTTCTTATCAGATTTTATTTCTTGTCATAAAACTTGCCAACAGAGATTGTATTATTACCTTGTTTGTTGATATTATCTACTATGTAGATAAAAATATAGTTAACCTTTATATAATCTTCATTTAATAATAATTCAACATGATTACGAGTTAAAAATTCATGCAATTTCATTAAACTGACATGCATATAGTTTATTCTTTTCATATGGTATGTAGGAATCAGAGTAATCATTACAGAGTGATACGTTGAATTTGATACACCTACAAAGGCACCGATATTGGGTAAGTGTCCATGCTAAACAAAGTAAATGTTATCTCTATTCTTTTTATTATACTTATTCACATATATTTATGAACAATAATGGACTATATCTTATGATTCCTAATAAAGAGAATAGGCATATGCCCATTCTTCATATTCTAATGTTATCTCTATAATTCTTTTAATGACATTTTTCAATTATCTCTAGTATGAACAATAATTGAAATTTTTTAACGTTTCCTTATGAGAATAGCAAAATGCCTATTCTAAAATAAATACAAGAAAAAACATATTTGTTTTTTTTTAAATGTGCATATGCCCATGGGAAACAATGATTCCAAATACAAGACAAAACATATTTGTTTGTATTTGAATGGGCATATGCCCATTCAAAACAATGATGAGTAATTTTATGAATCCTATATGAGAATAGGCAGAATAGAAATGTGATACCCATTCAATACAAAATGAAATAATTTTTTTGAATGAGAATGGACATATGCCCATTCTAAACATTTTAATACAAGCAATGCTTATTTTATGAGATTGCTCCTACTATTCCTATTTATACCTATTTAAAAACTGTGAGACTGTTTAATCCATAATCTTCTTATTCTTCTTCTATTATTCCTATCTACCTAAGTAATTATTTTATGATTCCTAAATGAGAAGGGGTGTCCACCCATTCACTACAAGACAGTGCAAAAAATCTTCATCAATTTTATACCTATTTTAACAAGATGTGAGAATGGGTGCACATTCTAAAACAAAGTAAATTTGATTAATCCTATCATAAAGGCCATATGCCCATTCTAAACATTATAATACAAGTAATATTTATTTTTTTGAGAATGGGCATTTGCACAGTCGTGATTGAATAATATTTGTTTTATGAGAATGGACATGTTCCCATTCTAAACATTCTCATACAAGAAATATTGTTTGTGATTCCTATCAACCCAAAATAAGGATTCTTATATGATATGGGCATATTCCCAATCAATAAAAGATAATATAAAAATGTTCAATCAATTTCATACCTATATAAAATATATGAGCATGAATAATCCCTATTCTTTTATGATTCTTATTTTCCCAAGGAAGTATTCTATGATTCCTAAATGAGAAGGGGCATTTTCCCATTCAATATAAGTCAATGTAAAAACTTTCATCAATTTCACAACTCTTTTATTGAGATGTGAGAATGGGTTCTATGAGAATGGGCATGTGCCCATTCTAAACATTCTCATACAAGAAATACTGATTTTATGACAATGGGCATGTGCATTTTCTAAACATTCTCATACAAGCAATATTGTTTGTGATTCCTATCTACCCAAATAAGTCTTTTAGTTTAAACTTATGAGCATGTATAATCCATACTCTTATTTTATAATTCCTATCTGCCCAAGCAGGTCTTTTATGATTCCTATATGAGAATGGGCATCTTCCCATTCTATACAATACAATGTAAAAATTCTCAATAAATTTCATAACTTTATACAAGCCGTGAGAATGGGTGCCCATTCTAAAACATAGTAAATAGGAATGACAATAAATTCTACTATATTTTTTTCATTATTCAAATATTTTGTTACAACATTTACAATAGACTTAGACTATTAGGATATTTAAGAATTTTAGCATTAAAAGGTGGTGATTTATTATTGTAGGATAGTTTTTAAAAAATTAACTTTATACAGGACGTGAGAGTGGGTGCCCATTCTAAAACATAGTAAATACGTAAAAAGTACAATGTATTTAAATTTCATTATTATACCATATATTTTTTTAATGGGTCCAATAAATTTAAATATCTAAGCACATTAAATCATTAAAAGGTGGTGATTTGTTAATGTATTACATATTTAAATTCTAAATATATGTACCAAAATAGTACTATGTATTTTTCATTATTCTAATACCTCTTCAAAAATGTAAATGTTTCTAAACATTGGAATGATGTAGTGCCCACACTTTTTATAGCTCAGTTACTGGTTGTTTCTTTGCTCATAGACATGTTTTGACAGAGATTTGTTATATCTTGGACATTATATTAGAGATTTGATCTTATTAGACATGTGTGGACATTTAGGCGTATAACGCCAATTTAGCTTAATTTCTATGTTGTCGCATTATCATATGATGTCATGGGTACTAACGGATATGATGTTGTTTTTGGAACATAATTATATTGATGGATACTTAGTTGTTGCATGTTGGGATTCTATGGTTATATGTCACTCTATCATCTTGTCTAACTTTTGGAGAATTGAGTATAATTGTGCACGTTGTCACATTTTGATTTTAGTAGGATGTTAGGCTAGTTTAGAACTCATTGATATCTTACTAAGTCATTGATTTATATTTTATCAGATAGGTGTGGTTAATGTGTGCAATGAGTGTGCAGGTGACAGGTTTACAGGAGAACGTGGGATTCAGGCCAGCTACACAATCTTACACAAGTAGCCCACGGGCTAAGCCCTAGCCATGTTTATTGCTTGAGGCCTTAGTGTTAGAATTATTATTTAAGGCACCATGGGTGACCCTCATTTGTGATGTAATATGTATAGTATTGTTAATTTTTCTTAGGGTGATTAGTTTTTGTGGTAAACTTGTTTTTGGGAGTTAATGATCCCACTTTCATTAAGTTTTGATTTTGTTTAATGATGTACTTAATTTTGGGGGTTTAGGGTCACATGTGAACCCTTGGGTGGTCCCCACACCCTCTAACCATGTGCCTAATCTTGCCAAACCCGAAATTGGGTTATTTTGGGTATTTTTAGGGACCCCTTTTTAGTTTGGGAGTTCCCTTAACATAAAAATGAGTTTTGGACCCTACCTAATGGGTAGGGGGCTTATTTCAAGGATAGAGGGAGTTTTCCTCCCTTTTTCCTCTTTTTTTTGGTCAAATCCATGTAAGAGGTGTGGATTTGAGTGCTTGTTAAAAGTTGCACTAGTTTTGTCTTGTTAACATTTAGAGTAATTTGGGAGAAGAGGACTAAAAGGTATTTTACCCTTCTCTCTTTTGTTTTGGAATCTTTGACCTTGAATGAGGAGAGGGTGACACATGTCACCCCCTCATTTGTGTGGATTTTTTCTTGCTCTTTTTTTTTTTAACTTTTGCTTGGATGCTTGGGTGATTTGGAGCTAGAAGTTGCTTGGGTTAAGGAGCGGAGAAGTTGGAAGTTGGAAATATTTTTGGAGAGCTTTCTTTGAGGTAGGCTCTTAAGCTAAATTGTATGTATTGTATTGTTGTTAGTTGTAGATTTGTTTATATGGAAATGTGGTTGTTGTGTGGATTTTTATTTATGGTTAATTGTTTTTTGCTCCCTCCATCATATGGTATGATGGAGTTTTGGAGTTGTGGGGGAAGAGAGAGGGAATTATTCCCTCTCAATCCTCTTGGCTTGATGGGCAAGCCTTGTAGGATTTTAGAGAATCCCCTCAAATGGTTGAGGTGGGGAAGTTGGTTCATTTGGCTTGAACCTCCTTCCCCATTCTTGGTAAGGAAACCCCTTTGGGGTTTGAAAATCCTTTCAAGAAGGAATTGGTGAAAGGGTGGAGGGATAAGGAGGGTTTTGATTGAATTAGGAGCAATAAGGAGGGTATGGAGATCTTGTTTTGTGCAAGTAATTTTGAATATAACTTTTGGAGAACTCTTCTCCTCTCTTCCCCACTTTTGAGGTAGAACATGGGTTCTCCTCCTTGTAAAACTTGGAGTCTTGTTTCATACTTGTTTTTGTTTCCATGTGAATGTGTTTGTGGTTGTTTCACCTCATTCTTGTGCAAGTCAGGATGTTAGTCCTTTTTCCCATGGGATTTGGGGATGCTAGCATGCATCCCAACCTTGGGAGAGGCATGTAATGATGCCTATGGTTGGGTGGCAAACAAGCCTCTTCTCCTTGTTGGTTTTCTTGAAGGCATGAAGGTTGTATCTCAAGCTTGGAATCTCTTGTCATCTTGGTGCTCATTGTCTCCTTCACTTTGTTGGCATTTCTCTCTTTGTGACTCTAAGATATGGCTATTCGAAGGGTATTCTTATTTTGTAAAGTATCCTCCTTGTGATTTGGAATCACTTGTAAGATTGGTAGCCCTTTGTATTTGAAAGACTCCTTCAATCTTGGAAAGGAGTTGATAGTTGTCTCCTATGTATTTAGGCATGATTATGAAAGATGAAGTATTGAGTTATTGAGAGATTGTGCAAAAGAAGATTTGTAAAATATTGTCTTTCTTTAAAATACATTTAGTAGAAGCAATATTTTTACATTCCCTTAACATGCTTGTTGTTGGAATATTTATTTGACAAAAAAAAATCTTTTGCATTGCATTTGAAAGGAATAGTATTTCTTTGTTGAGAGCCTTATGTATTTTATCAAAAAAATCAGATTTGAATAGTATGCTCCTTTGCAAAATTTATTAGCAATTAGACTTTTCTACCTTTTAAAATACTTGTGTTTTCTTTATCACAAATCTGATAATCATTTAATGTGAATAGTTGGGAACATTCAGTTCATTTTTGTATTAATAATAAGGTTAAAATCTGTTATTTATTTTACGTTGAAATCAACTTTATTTATCTTTGTGTCAAAAAAATAATAATAACCAGATTTAGAATATTAAAAAAAAATATATAGTGTTAGTGTAATTATTGTGTTACTTTAAGTAATTTGTGCAGTTTTATATGTGCTTGATGTAAATATTATCTTTTTTTTATTATTCTCTTATAATATATATATATATATATATATATATATATATATATAATATCAATTATATCATTTATTTAATAACTTCATTTGATATTAAATAAATTTATATATATGTTATACATATAATATAGATAATATATTATATATTTTATTATATATATATATATATATATATTCGTTTTTTATATAAACAATTTTAAAAAAAAAACATTTTTATTAATACAAATTCAAATAAACAAAAAAAAGCGATGGGGAGGGGTGAACCCCCCGGCCACCATGGCCGCCCTTACTCCCACCCCCTGTGGCCTCCTTTGGGCTCTTGTGCGCCCTCCCCACACGCCCCCTGCCGTGCCCCCCCCTTCCCCACTCCACCTCCCTGCGCCTCCACCACAACTCACACCCCATTGCGGCCACGTCCCCCCTGTCCCCACTCGCATCCGCCTCTTCCATTCACCACCCTCCTTCCGTATTAAAAACCCTATTCGTTTATATGTACATTGATTTTATTTAGATATAAAATTTACAACTGAAACCAATGTGGTAAATCCCTCTTTGAATACAAAAAAAAAACTCCATAGCTTTCCCCTAACCCGCAAATAAGAGAAAGGAGAAAAAAATGAGAAAAGAATGAAAAGAAAGAGAGGGGAGATAAGAAAGAAATTCAAATGACAAGAAAGGAAGAGATAAAGAAGTTAGGGTAAAACTTTAGGGATTTTTCAAAACCAAGGGACAAGATTGATTTAATCCTAGGGTCCATATTCAACCCTACACACATTAAGTCATGGGTAATTTTGTGGGAAATGAAATCTATTTAAGAATGAGTAGTTATTGTTCTTGTGGCAAATTTTAATTAAAAGAGAGAGACATTAAATGTGTGTAAATTTAAAAGATAAGTAAATAATTAAATACGGGTTTAGGCTAGTAATTATTTAAACTAGGTAAATTAAATTAGAATTAAATTAGTTATTATCGAGAATGGGTTAAGTGATGGATTAGTATTAATTCAACACTTCAAAAAAAAAAATTACCCTGAAATTCTAGTCACGTTTGGTGTGTTTTTCGGGTTCCCGTGAGGGGCACTACAGATAGTATGATGACAATAAAGCATTTAATTACGAAAGATTTAGGATATTAAAGGAATTCAAGATGTAAAGGGTAGTGATTTATAATGGTTGGATAGATTCAAATTTTCATTTATCCATTAAAGGGTGGTGATTTATTATGGTAGGTTAAATTCAAATTTCATATTTTTGGCACCATTTTTTAGATGCAATTTTTCTTGGTCAATTACTTTATAAAAATATTGATTTTGAATGGCTAGGGTTTTGATTTTTCTCTCTGTTATGACCAATTTTTTTTCATCCAGAGATTTTGTATGAGAAAGAAGAAGTTATGCGAAAGGATTTGGGCTTATTGGACACAAAGATTATTGAAAAAAAAAACTTGTTGCAATGGTAATAAAAAAAGATACATAAAGAGAAAGGTGGTATTGAGTTTATCAAATCATTTTTTTCTTATGTGAGAGGATTTGGCCTAATTGGATCCAGGGATTTTTAAAAAAGTAACTTTTTTGTACATAGGTTATTTAAAAAGACACGAAAGAGACAGGGGTTCTTAATCTATCTAATCATTTTTTCACACTAGAAACAGGACACATTTGAATGAAATAATTTTGATTTGTATATTTGGTATTTGTTATATTTACGAATGTAAAGAAATTGATTTCTGTATTTTTTTGTTGTTATGTTTATGAATGGAAACAAATCGATACATTTTGTAGACATAAAAATAAACAAGATATATGGAAAAATGGTTTAGATAGTCTATTGTGAACTAAAATATCTGTGTTTATACATTTTTTAGGCTTTTAAGTAAACATAGAAAAAATGAGATATAAAAAACCTTGAGTAGCCTTTTTTTTCATTGTTGATTTTCCCTTCAAGAAATATTGAAATGTTTCCCTTGCAAAATCACCAGTATCGATGCAGCAATTTCTTCTTCTTTCTTCTACAAAATCTATGTATCTCAGTATCTCTCTCTGCTATTGGTATATATCTTCTTCTTTCTTTTTCAAAAATATATGTATCTTCGTATTTCTTCAACAACATCCACGTTCTTCATATTTCCCAAGTAAATAGCTAAATGAAAAAATACCAATCATAATACAGTAAAAATTAAAACCCAATTCATTCAAAATCAATATTTTTATAATGTACTTGTCCAAAAAGAGTGCCTCATAAAAAGATCACCCAAAATTCAAAATTTAAATCAAACCTACCATAATAAATGACTAAATATTAAAAATGAGAGCCAAAATTTCAAATTTTGAATCAAACATACCATAATAAATGACCATTAAGAGCCTTAAAAAAGAAAGCACCGAAAATTTGAAATTTGAAACAATTGTGTTGTATTATTAAAAATTAATTAATCAATAACAAGAAGTAATAATAGAATTCAATTTTTTTAAAAATAATTAATTAGTAAAAATTATCCTATCAAATAATATTAAATACAAAAATTATTATTACCTACAAACTTACATTACTATATTAACTAGAAACAATATTATATCTATAAAAAGCAATATTTTTAAATCAATTAAATAATATTATAAAAATATATTTAAATTATTGCCAACAAACTTACATTACTATATTAACTAGAAACATATTAATAACATCTAATTATAATATCAAATGGATAAACAATATTTTTAAAACAATTAAATAATATTAAAAAAATATAATAAAATTTTATAAAACTAATTAACCACTTTATCACCATTATTTATAATGCTTAATTAATTATAGTGCATAAGATATGATATTAGTAATTAATATTATTATAAATAATTAGTATTACTTTTAATTTAAATAAATAATTAATAATATTATAATTTATTAGTAAATAGTTATCCTATCAAATAATATTAAATAAGAATTATTATCACCAAAAAAATTACATTTTTTTATTAGGGGTAAATAGTTTTGAAGGGACTATACCCTATTACAAAAAGTGCTCAAAAGCTAGATAGAGCAAAAAAATACTCCATAGTTTTGAAGGGACTATACCCTATTACAAAAAGGCTCCAAAGACAGATAATGCAGTAAATACATCAAGTTTGGATCAACATCCAGATTATACATGAATATCCAACTATAGTTATCCGAGAAACTATACAAAAGGATCAAAATAGTGACAAAACTACAACATCCCGATTAACATCAAAACAAAAAACCAGAAGTAAGAATAGTCCTATTCACTTGTTTGTTTTTTCAATCTTTGTCCTTACCTTCTGTAGAGAGGTGAAGTGTGTCCGGGTAGTGACATGGGAGGGATCCTTGTTGTCCAACTGTGAGAGAATCAAGTCCTGTACTGGTCCCGAATCTCAAATGGTAGTAGGAATGTCACTGAGCACAAATACACTTTTGACATGTTGCTTCATAAATTTTTAGATAGCCTTAAGAACAGAAATGGTGTAGTCATGTATTCCTTTTGCATTTCCCAGTCTGTTATCCAATGAGTTAAGTTTCTTGTAGAATTCAAGGAACCTAATCATTATCCTCTTCAGGGTCGAAGTCGCTTTTACATCTTCCTTTTTCCTTATCTCTTGTAAAATCTCTCAACTCTTATTTCAAAACCCCAACCAGCTTTGAAAATTCTATCGAGAAGGACTTCCTCCCTTTTTGTAGTAGAATCACTAGCATGATTGCTAATGTGAAGCGCTTTTTAGCAAACTAAATTTTTTTCTACTACGAAGGATTCTTTCTTAAAGATTGTTGAGTGTGGGCCAAGTGAAACATTTTACTACTGACATTTTGATACATGCTATCAAATCAATGAATCACCAAAATGTTGTCCAAGTTATCACAAACAATGAAAAAAAAATGAAAAATGGTATTATTGCTTATGGAGGTGAGATATAAGAAAATATTATAGACACCTTGCGTAGTCCATTCACTCAATTTGATGCTACAAAATACTTGCAATATCTCATGGATATTCACAAGAGGGGAAGGGATGATTAAGAGGGTAAAACAAGTTTTGGTTCCCCATTTTCCTTTATCACCTCCTAAGCATTGGTGGGGGAAGTGGAGGAGCCCGGTAAGGGGGTCGTGGGAAACAGGTATAGAATGATGTTGGGAAAGGCAATGGAGGTGAAGCAACATAATGAGGCCTTGGTGAAGGGGGTGTCACGAGTGTGGTTTTGAAACTCAAGAATAGAGCATTCCAGGAGTTTAAAAGATAGTGCAGTACTAAGCTAACATAAAATTCCTTTTAAAATGATTTAGAAAATGGTCAAATGTTTGAGAGGAACCTTCATATATCTTCCTTCCAAAGTGATATACCTGACAATCATCCTTGCAATTTAGTTAAAGGGCTCTTGAATGGAGGTTGTGGAGGAGGAATTTTATGCATGTAGTAAAACAATAGAGATTTTCTCCATCTGCTAGGAATTTCTTGGCTTCAATTTTCTTGTCTACCCTCTTATTGAAGAATCTAGACACCTTCTAAGCTAAGCCTCGTGACCTCAACAATAAGCTCTTCAGTGATTTTAATGTTGATTTCACCATATTCTATTATTCTTTTCTTCACCTAGCCATGAATTGGAGAGAAATGTCTTGATCGTGACCGTACATTTTTTCAATGAGGTTTGAGACCTCACCCATTTGTAGATAAGTCCATAGGGTCACATCATCCTTCCAAGCCAGGTCATAGGTGGGTCATTTGGCATGGAGCTCCACCCATTTTGTTGTTGTTGTTTCTTTGGTTCCCAATGGCAATGTTTCTCCCCAAAAGCGTGTCAATTGAAGCCGAGTGGTATTATTATCCCTACGTAAGGAGTTAATCACTCTCAAAACAATGAAGGACTTCTTAATGATGGTTTTGATTTCATATTTATCCTTGATGATGTCATTGTGTACCTTATTAGGGAGAATGTAATCACTAAACCAAGTTTGCATGTTATTACTAAATCCATTTATTAGCAAGACTATCCACCACTTTTTTGCCTTCATGATAGGAGTGGATAATTTGGTAGTTTGCAAAGGATTTACAAATCAATAGATTCATAAATGAAATCCCTAATGGTTGAACTAGGGGATTGTGCTTGGTTTAAGAGATTTATTATGTTCAAAGAGTCCCCTTTAATTATAATATTAGAGATATCAGTAGTCTCTAATTGCAAGCATGATCCCCCATAATGTTGTTAAGGCTTCAGAATAGTGGTTTGTTTGGTGACCCATTTTTCCAGCAAATGCAACAACAAGAAAGCCTCTGTGATCTCTAATCACCCCACCTCCTCCTGATGCCCCTAGATTTCCTTTAGATGCTCCATCAAAATTCAACTTGTACCATAAGTCATGGCTGAATCTAATGAACTAATGATCTCATCAATGCTATTTTGATCATTCCTACGTGAATTGCCAATATCAATCTTCCAATCTGCAAGTATAGGTTCTTATTCCTTGGGGACCAACAAACTTACATTACTATATTAACTAGAAACATATTAATAACATTTAATTATATTATAAAATGAAAAAATCAATATTTTTAAAATAATTAAATAATATTATAAAAATATAATTAAATTTTATAAAAATAATTAACCAATTAATCACCATTATTTATAATGCTCAATTAATTAGAGTGCATTTTAAAATTATAAAACAATATAATAAAACTAATTAACGACATAAACAACATTATTTCAAAAATTAGATATCAAAGAATATGTATTTAACATATGATGATATTAGGATTAAAGAAAATTAATTAGTTAACAACATTAATTAATAATACTAATAAATAAATACAAGAATTATTATTGCCAACAAACTTACATTACTATATTAACTAGAAACATATTAATCTTTCTAAACCATTCCGTAGGAATCGATTTTATAAATAATCCCAAAATTATAATTAAACTCCTATAAAAATTTTGGAGTTTTATCACACACTTATAAAATTCCTATAATCAAGTTCACTTATTAATTGTTGATTCATAAATGTTGCCTTCTAAAATACCCCGTATTTAACATTCTCTAGCCCGACTACCCCTTTGATGGGCTTGCTCATGTCACAACGTATCTATTCTTTGTTAACAATATGCCTAATACCGCTACTACAAGATGCATATTTTTGTAAATCATCCTTCCATCCATTCCCCTCCCATAATGCTCCCGCCACCCACCTCGCCTTCCTTGGAAATAAAGACTCGAAGGTCACCGTGGCCTCCAAGAAGCTCCACAACCTCGAGGCTCTTTCTTAAAGAGAAGTTTCTTCCTTTCAACTAGAGATGTCTATGATCTTTTCAATATCAGCATTTTGAGTTCTTTGAAGTGCAATGGATAGCTCTTCAAAGAGGTTGAAGGCCTTAGAGGCTGAGATGAAAAATAATTAATGCCCAAGGATGAGATCAAGAAACTAAAAATAAATACAAAAAGAAAGAAAAGAAAATACATGGAGGGGGAGGGGAACATTGATAGCAATGGGCAAATGAGGACATTTATAAGAAGCTAACCTCCTTAGACTCTCGCTAGGGATGGCCAAAACTAGACATGATTTATAAAATTGCCGCCCTTAGGAAATTGAGGAGTTCATTGAGGGTCATGCCAAAACCATGGCTGTTACAACCTTAGCGGTGTCCATTAGCTACACTTCCTATCAACGAAAAAATAAAGAGCAAAAAGAACCATTGAGGATCTTGATAAAAAAATGTTAATACATCACAACTTTGGGTATGTTTCGCGCAAAAACTAAAGAGAGTCAAGACCATAGCATTTACAAAGCTACCAAGAAGTAGTATTGGTTATATACATTACATTTAAAATTTTTTTTAATTGTTTTTTTCATGGTCTCTTTAATGCTTTTTTGCAAGTAATTTTGTTGTTTTGTCTCGCTTGAGTAAAAATGAGAAACTTCGAGCTTCATATGTAACACTCATATGATCATCTTGATCCATTCTCTCCGATTCTCATCTCTTATTCTCGGCTCTTAGGCATTCTTTTGTTTATTAATATAGAAAGGCATCCCTTTCAAAAACTATTTTCCAATAATAAAAAAATTAACTAGAAACATATTAATAACATCTAATTATATTATCAAATGGATAAACAATATTTTAAAAACAATTAAAAATATTAAAAATATAATTAGATTTTACAAAACTAATTAACAACTTTATCGCCATTTCTAAATCAATTTAATACAACTATGAGCTATGATGAATGTACACTTGCCATTTCTAAATCAATTTAATACAACTATGAGAATGGGTATCTTCCATTATTTAAATAATTTTAATTAATCGTATGAGATTTTGCATCTTATAAAAAAAAATAAAACTTTATAAAACTAATTAACCCCCTCGAGATAAAATAACAAAATTTCAAAAAATTAGAAATCGAGAATATGTATTTAACATACGATGATATTAATTAAATGAAAATTAATTAGTTTTTAAAATTAATTAATAATACTAATAACTAAATACAAGAATGATTATTGCTAACAAACTTAATACATTATGAGCAATATTAATTTCCAAAAACATAATATAACTAGATAACATCTAGTTATACTATCAAATGGATAAATAATATTTTTAAAACGATTAAATAATATTCAAAAACTATATTCAACTCAACTTTATTTCTAAAATAATTAACAACTTTATCACCATTTCTAAATCAAATTAATACAACTATGAGCTATGAAGAATGGGCACTTGCCATTTCTAAATCAATTTAATACAACTATGAGAATGGGCATCTTCCATTTCTAAATCAATTTAATACAACTATGATAATGGGCATCTGCCATTTCTAAATCAATTTAATACAACTATGAGAATTGGCATCTTCATAAATTTCTAAATCAAATACAACTAATTTCTAAGAAAGGACATCTGCCATTTCTAAAACAATATAATACAACTATGATAAAGGGCATCTACCTATTTCTAAATCAATTTAATATAACTATGAGAGTGGGCATCCATTTTTCAATGAAAGGAAAATACTATGATGATCATTCCTAAAAATAAAATAATAGAGTTATACATAATACTTTTGTTCCATCGAGATGGTCTTTAAAAAAATATGCTAATTACTCCAATATGAGAATGGGCATCTTCCATTTCTAAATCAATTTAATACAACTATGAGCTATGAGAATGGGCACTTTCCATTTCAAAATTAATTTAATACAATTATGAGAATGAACATCTTCCATTTCTAAATCAATTTAATACAACTATGAGAATGGGAATCTACCATTTCTAAATCAATTTAATACAACTATGAGAATAGTCATTTCATAGGTAAAGGGTATGTAGTCCAACCTAAACAATACAATTGTATTTAAGATAAAATGAAAAAAATGTTTGTTTATTTGTATGAAAGAATGGAAAACTAACCCATTCTTAAACAAAGGCAAAATAAATTTTATCTCCACTAGCATCTTTCATTGTGGAGTTAGATATGATTAAGTTTATAGAAGTGCTAAACTGACAATAATTTCTTCTACTACTCATATTATAATTGAATGGGCATCTTCCCATTCAATTCGTATAAATTTATTATGCAAAGATAAAATTAGAAAAATGTTCATATCAATTTCTTGTAGCATCTTGATAATGGGCATATGCCCATTCTAATAATAGGAATCAAAAAGAAAAATAGGCATAAGGAAAACTACATATGGGCATTTGTCTACTCGAATGGACAAGACATGAACATGAAGTGGATTGTTCCCATTTTTTTTTGCAATGAAAGGAAAAGTAGATGTTATTCTTCACATTGAAAAGAGTTAGAAATATTCATTTTTTTTTTCATGAAAAGAGAGAGAGAGAGACCAAAAGCATAGGGGCTATCCACCATAGGATAATGCAACCAATATGATACAATTATTAACTCTATAAAGGCTGTCAGAATGTGTCCTTCCATTGCAATCATCCTCCTTCCATGCAAATTATGGGGAACAATCCAATAGTAAATGTTTTTTTTTTCGAGGATGGAAAATGCCCATAAATATAACTATTCCTAAAATAAAACTATAGAACTACATAAGGCTTGATCCCTCTCGAGGGTATGTAGTGCAACACTTGGCGGAGGCATAACTTGGCTCCGCCAAGGATAGTCCAACCAAAATGATACAATTGTATTCATGATAAAACTCGAATGGGCATGACATGAAGATGAAGTGGGTTGGGCCTCATTTTTATTTTTGAAGGAAAACCAAATGTTATTCTTCACATTGAGAAGAGTTAGAAATATTCATTGTTGTTTCTCAAAATTTCTTGATATTCTTCATGAAAAGAAAGAGAGCCCAAAAGTAAAAGAATAAACAACAATTAGAGATAGAGGCTTGATCCCCTTTAATGGTATGTAATGCAACACTAGGCTCCGCCAGGGATAGTCCAACCAATATGATACAATTACTTACTCTATAAAGGTTGTCGAATGTTTTTACATTATTATTCTTCTAATATGGTCCTCCTTTGATTGCAATGGTCTTCCTTTGATGCAAAATGGGGAACAACCCAAAAATAAATGTTTGTTTGTTAGAGGATGGACAAATTCCCATATGAAAATGGGAAAGATTTGGGAATCTTCCATTTCTAAATCAAATTATTAAGAATGGGCATCTTCCCAGGGTATGTAGTGCAACACTTGGCAGAGCCAAGATGCCCTTTCTAAAAAAATAATAGAACTACATAAGATTGATCCCCCTTGAGGGTATGTAGTGCAACACTTGGCAGAATCACAACTTGTCTCTGCCATGGGTTATTCTAAATCAAAATGATATAAATTATGTTTGGTGGCATTGCAATATGAATAATTCTATTCATATTCAAAAACCCTATTTAAAAATATGGAGTGACATGAAACATAACATGAGACCGATATTTTTATAAAAAAATTACCAACCATGCTTTAATGCTTTAATATCCTAATGTTTAGACCCCTTTAAATGTTTTAGAGAGTTATTAGAATACTAAAAAATAAATAATACTAAAATAACATTTTTAAAACATTGATTGCATTAAAATTCTTAGAATGGGCATATGTCAATTCTCATATAAACAAAATTTATGTCTTGTACTGAATTGCTTTCATTTGAACATTTAGCATGGGCATATGCCAATTCTCATATTAAAAAAACTTTTTTTGTATTGAATTGGGAAACCAAACATTTTTTCCTTGTATTGAATCGAAGTTTCCCATTCTCACAAATTTTATAGAGGTATAAATTCTCACAGCCTCTGGGAAACCATACATTTTTTCTTTTATTGAAGTGGAAGTTTCCCATTCTCACAACCTATACAAAGGTATTAAAATGATTAAGTTCTTGTACAAACTAACTTCTCATTCTCACATCCTTTATAGAGGTCTAAAATTATTTAAGTTCAATATTTACTTGTATTGAATGGGTAGATGCCCCTTCTCATGTATGAATCAAAGTAGAATAATAGAAATAAAATTTAGTTTGTTTAAGAATATTTAGAATTAAAATTTAGCTTGTGCCCATTGTAAACATTCTAATACCCAATACTATACAATAGAATACTTTTGTTCAGCAAGGTAAGATCATAGTAATGGAAGTGCAACATTTAATCTCGAAGGATAAACCATGTGTACCTTGGCCTTGCGTATGTGGTAAATCATTCAACAATGCAAAGAGAAACATATGATATCAAGGCTAACAGATGTGACATGATTCACCATTGATGCAAGGCCAAGTAGAAAATGATTCACCATCGGGATAAAATGTTTTACTTGACATGATTCACCATTGATGCAAGGCCAATTTGTAAATGATTCACCTTCGGATAAAATGATTTACTTTTATTAATATTATCTAACCTTGATGAACATCGATCATGAACAAAAATATCATTTTATGGATGAAAGAAGAATTATAGAATTATCATTTATTTTGTGATCAATTGTCATGCCCAATTTGGAAACTAAGAAATGCCTCCCAGTGGTAAGCCCACTTTGTACTTTGGTAAAAACATAATAGATAACTCCCATCTTAGCATGAAGGATTGGCAATGGATTTCTTAGGTAACTCCCATCTTACCAAGAAGGAGAATCATATACATTTTTTTGCAAGGGAATGTGATCATGTTGAGACTCTGAAACATGCATGAAATGGTCATATTTAGATGCAATATTTTATAACTATGGAGGATAACAACTATGCAAGTATTACAAAAATTTTGAAGTGATATTTTTAAAACCCATATCAAAATACAAAAATTTCTAAAATACGATGACATTATAATTTATCTTTATACCCAGAGACTCGGAATACAACAGAGAAGAGTTAGAAGTATCTCTGAAACTTATCTTCAATTTAAAAAAGAAGTAACTCCTCGTATTAGCAACTACGATTAGGTTAACAACTACGCATGTCTCAAAAAATTTGAAATGATATTCTTAATACCCAGATCAAAAATACAAAGATCAAAAATAGGGCATTATCTTTAAACCGAGAACAAATATAAGGGAAAGAAAACCAAATGATATTCTTCATCTCATAATAATTCAACAGAGAAGAGTTGAATAATCTATGCCTCAAATTTTCTTCAAATTTGGTTCTTCACAAGCCAAAATGGTCTTATGAAATAGAGGGAGCCCAAAGTGAAAGGGTCAACAAAAATTTAGCGAGAGAAAAAAAAATATCTCAGAAATATTGCTCAAATTTTCCACTTCACAGGACAAAATGGTCTATGGGAAGGTACTTTGTTTTATAATGGGAAGTTGTGCATTGTGACATCCTTTATAGAATTTGTGCACATTTATAATGGGCACAAGCCCATTCTCATACAAAAAACATTGTTTTTTTTGTAATAATTAATAATTGTATTATATTAGCACCCTCTCCTAAAAGCTTAGTTTCCCTACACCCCCTCCTGAATGGTTAACTACACAGAAAAAATGGGAAATCATTCAATCCATGTGTGTGTGTGTGTGTGTGTGTGTGTATATAGTATATGTATTTTTTTTACAAATATAGGAAGCCCAAAAAAATGAAATCTGATGAAAAAGAAAATGGAAAGGATGAACAAGAAAGAGATAGATTCTTCTAACCCGCGATGAACCTTGCAATTCCCATGACCTCTACCAACATCAAAAAATAAACTTTATTTCGTCAATCTCTACAGTGCCATGGAGTGGCGTGAATTAATTTCCATTAATTTTTCCAATTTCCCCAACAATGGGTTGAAAGACATGTTTTGAAAAATAAGTACCTTCAATTAATAAAAGGTGGTAAACAATTTATTTGCAAATTAATGGTCTCACTATGCCATGGTAAAAAAAAAATATAAATATTAAACAATATCCATAGCCATGTTTTAGGTTTAATAATTACACTTCTAAAACAAACTAAATTTTATCTATATTCTTCATATATGATTCCTATATGACAATGGGCATCTACCCATTCAATACAAGCAATATTGAACTTAAAATTTTAATACCTCTATAGAAATGGATACCTAACCATTAAATGGAAGATAAAAAAAATTTGTATGAGAATGGGCATATGCCAATTCTAATCATTGTAATACAAGAAATATTGAACTTATTCTTTTTAATAACTCTATGAAGGTTGTGAGAATGGGAAACTGTCCATTATAAAACAAGCTACATTTTATCTTTGTTCTTCTTTTATGATTCCAATTATGAGAAATGAATTTTCTCATTAGATACATCATTTAATATTGCTTAGCTCAATAGGTGAGCTTGCCCACCTCAGCTAGCAACCACGTGTTAAGTAGATCAGCTCACCCACCAGTTAAGTAGATCATCAACTTTCCCACCCATCATCACCTTTTCAACTCACCCTCGACTCAGCTCACCTACCTACCAGCATCTAGCTCCCTACCCATCTAGGCCATCTACTAGGCCACCCAACTCAAAAAAAAATAAGTAACCCTACCTAGGTCCTTCTACTTTGGGTTGCATATATTTCGTAAAAATACATATAATTATATACACACACACATGGACATGATTCACCTACATTGAATGATTTCCCATTTTTTCTATGTAGTTATACATTTTTTGTAAAGGGAATGATCTTGTTGAGACTCAAAACATGCAAGAAATGGTCATATTTAGATGCATCCTTTTATAACTATGGAGGATAATACTATGCAAAGTCTTACAAAATATTGAAGTGATATTCTTAAAACACATATCAAAAATACAAAAGATCAAAAAATATGGCATTATCTTTATACCTAGATCAAAATACAAAAGAAAGAAAGCTAGATGATATTCTTCATCTCATAATAAATCAACAGAGAAGAGTTAGAAGTATATCTGAAACTTATCTTCAATTTTAAAAAAAAATTCTTCTTCTATGAGTCATTCTTCTTTCATGATTTCTATATGTTAAATGGGCATTTTCCCAATTCTAAAACAAAGTAATATTTATCTTCCATATGCCTCTTCTAAACATTTATTGATCTTCCATTTTGTTCTTCTATGTTTTATATGAGATAAAAAATGCCCACAATTCTTCTATGATTATTATTTGAGAATGGACATATGCCCATTCTAAATATATTTCTATGTATATATATTATTTATACGAGAATGGACATCTTCCCATTTTGAATTTTGATATAAATATGAAGATTACTTTTTTTACAATGGGTCATTCCTCATTTTGTAATGGAATTTTTCTATATTTATAAATAAAATGGGCAATCTATTTATATATTTGAGAATGGGCATCTTAAAATTCTAAATAAAAATAGAACTACATAATATGAGGATGGGTGGATGTCATGGTGGTAAAAAATATATTTTAATGATTCCTATATGAGAATGGGCATCTACCGATTCTAAAAATAAACAATAGTAGCCAAAATGAGACAATTATAAACAAAAGACATAATGCTTAGTCCAGCCAAAATGATTGAGTTCAATATTTCCCACATTCTAAAACTAAATAATAGAACTACATAAGGCTTGATTCCTCTTGAGGGTATGTAGTGCAACACTTGCGGTGTGCACACTTGGCTCCACCAAGGTTAGTCCAGCCAAAATGATAGTAACAATTATAAACAAAATAATAGAACTACATAAGGCTCATTTGGTTCATCTATTTCCCACCACATGAATATGGATAAGGAATTGGGCCAACAAAATTACATTAAAAATGTTTACCATGCTCAAGAAAAAATATGTTTACCATGCTCAAGACAAAAAAATTATCTATGCTGAAAAATACATTTTAAAATCACACTTTCAAGAGGTGAAGCGATCTACAAAAGAGAAATTATTATTAAAACAAGCTCAAAATTGATGAAAAGATTCATCTTTTTTATTTGATGAAAATTCATTCAAAATTGATATTGGTCATTTCCATGTAGCTCCTACAAAATACCAATACAGATCACTTGATTTAGCAAGTGTTAGTTTCCTTGTCCACTCTATGTTATGCAACCCTGTACCTTTTCAACGGGATGTAATTTTTCTTCCTTTCAAAAAATTACTAGTGTTATTTTTAACATGGAGTTTGAGCATGAAATTCATGACATTGAAACTCATTTCTATATTATTGATGGGAAACATACAATGGAAGCCCAAAAAAAATCCTTACAAATCCTAATTTTCCATCTATTAGTTATATAAAAAAACTACATGAGAATGGTAACTTCCCATGTTAAACTTAAATTTATCTCTATTCTTCTTCTAATAGTTATATAAAATAAACTACATGAGAATGGATATATATATATATAATATATATATACATAAGGCTTGATCCCTCTCGGGGTAGTATGTAGTGTAGAACACTTGGCTCTTATAAACGAAATACAACTTATATAGAACTACAAAGATAGTCCATCTAAAGTATAATACAATTATTAATTACTTCAAAACAAAAAATATTTGTTTGTATGAGAATGGGCTTGTGCCCATTATAAACGTGCACAAATTCTATAAAGGTTGTCAAAATGCACAACTTCCCATTCCTTTCCATGTTAAAAGAAAGTAAATACAATATGTTGAAAAGTGGAGAGAGTAAAATTAGCATAAACATTTTCTTCAAATCTTGTTGAAATTGTCACAATGCACATCTTCCAATTCTATATTCTATAATTCTTATATGAGAATCGCATATGACCATTCAAAATATATATTCTTCTTCTATGTTTCCTAAATGTGAATGGATATATATATATATATATGTGTATATAAAATGAGAACTACATAAGGCTTGATCCCTCTAGAGGGTATGTAGTGCAACACTTGGCTCTATCAGGGATAGTCCAACCAATATGATACAATTATAAACAATTATGAATTATGAATGCATAAAATGCATTTCAAGGGATGTCATTATTTTTTCCATATATGGTGTTCATAATTCAACTGGTATGGAGGTGGAAGATGTGACAGTGGATTTGATTGGCAACATTCAGAGCCCTTGGATATTATCAAACTAATGAAATTGGAGTTGTCATCCTTGAACATTCTTTCAAATGATCGAGATCAATGCATTTTTGGGAGCACATGATTGAGAGATGCAACTCTAATGCATCCCCCATATTAATATTATATGGTGGGAAAAATGCATTAAAAAAATAATTCCTCACTTATCTTTATGGTGGAGAATCGAAGCAGGAGATCATGCTCCAACAATATTATAAATGTCTAACTACGCCTCCAGGTGCATCCCCTCTACGATTTTTGTGTTCTTTTTATTATAGTCATTATGTATACGTTAATTCTTAACAATGTTTACTTTGTTCAAATATGTTTTAAATATTTAGAGGTATTAAAATGATTGAATTCAATATTGGTTGTAGTTGAATGTTTACAATGGGCATATGCCCATTCTCGAAAAAAAAACATTTTAATACCTCTAAATATTCACTTTGTTTTAGAATGGGAAGTAGTGAATTCTCACAACCTTTGTATTGTATTGAATGGGTAGATGCCCATACTAAAGCTACATCAAACCCTTCACCATCAATTATGATAGTTGGCTCATGAACAATTATCAAGTATTTTTAAAATTTAATATTCTTTTTTACTTGTCAATATTAGTTTGAATCGATTTGATAAATATATATTAATTTTTCATTTTTATGTGTAGATACAACTGGAGAATATCCAAAAATATATGTAAAGAAATAGGTAAAAATATTAAACCTTTTCATTTGTCAATATTAGTTGGAATCAATTTGATAAATATATCCTAATTTTAATTTTTATGTGGAGATACAACTGGAGAAATTCTAGAAAATCTACAACTAACAAATATGTGTAAAGAAATAGGTAAAAGTATTTTTGTGAAATATTATTATCGTATTTGAAATACATACAAGTTAATAATGACATTTAATAACGAATGTCTATTTCCAAATTTCTAACTTTTGTATCTAAAGAGTTTTATCGAATTGCATTCTCATGGTCTACGTTGGATACAAATGCCAATGTAGAAAAACTAGCAAAAAACTGTTACACACAATTAAAGTGGACGCATCCTTTGTTTTGTTGTGGTATGGAGCATTGAAAAAAGAGGGAGACAAATTTATTAAATATTTGGAAACAATTTGGAAAACACCAAAATTTCCATACAAATGTGAAACTACGGTTGTAGTTAATGTAATCAACAAAGGAGTTCTTGAAGAATTTTTTTGGTGTCTCCAAAGGTTTCTGACAAAGACTTTAAAAATAATAAGTGGCTTATGTCATCATTGTTTACAAACTATTCTTGGTAGGGGTTGTGGATGATGTAAGAGACATCTTAAAGGGATGTTCTCTATTTCAAACAACAATGGAACAAATCAATATATAAAATTGTGTTTATTACATTTTTCTAGTTCTTTTTCCCATTTTCCATTTGAAGTGATGTTATTGATGGTTATTAGTATGTAGTGCTCAAAATGTGTTTATTACAATTTTTAGTTCTTCTTCACATTTCATCCAAATGATGTGATTAGTATATAATGCTCAAAACTAGCTTTGATAGGTTTATACAAAGATCTCATTTTCCATGAAAAGAAGTTATTGGTTTTGGGGGTGGAAATTTGAATGCATTATAGAAAAAAATTCACACTTAATATGTACATGGTTAAATCATGTGGGTTCACACCCAAATTTATGTTGGTCTTCAGAAACATTTAAAAAAACAATTACTAAACTTGATTGAGTTTATATAGATAAATTTAGTTTTTTTTTGTTCTTTTTTCTCATAAAAATTCATTAATATTGATTTATTACCATCATTTTATGAAAAAAAAAAAATTTGTGACTTGTATTATCTCATAACAACACATTTCCATGATTATTGAGCTTGATTGAGTTTACTTGTTACTATTATGTTGATTAATAAATATAAATTAATTGGCTTGTTTTTTTGTAGTCTATCTCATAACAATATATTAAAATTGGTTTTTTTATAGACTATCTCTTAACAATTCATTTATTACCATCATTTTATGTTGTAAATATCTCATAACACATTTCCTACCTTCATTCTATGCAAATAAATCCACGTTATAATTAAACATTTGTCACACAAATATATATGATCAAAATATGTAAAATATACAACATTCAAATGCGCACTACCCCATAGTTAAAATAAATCACATCTAAATTTTTCTTTCTTTCTATATTGAGTTTATTTTTCTTCTATGATTCTTATATGAGAATGGGCATATGCCCACTCAATACAAGATAAAAATGTTTGTTTGTATGAGAATGGACATATGCCCATTCAATACAAGATAAAAATGTTTGTTTGTATGAGAATGGACAATATAAGTATTTGTTATGCATTGCAATGTTATAAATGTATTAATTATTCCAATAAGTATTTCTTAATCTTACTATAAAATTGTAAACTCCTAAAATGGAAATCCCTCATACATGATATATAATTCCAAAAATCCCTTTTTGGATTCCAATATTCCTCTCTGTATCATTCTCATCCCTACCTTTAATTTCATCAAAATGTGTTGTAAAAACTTTCCTATTGTTTGAAATGTTATGACATGGTCATTCAACCCATTCAGTAAAGTGCTTACAAAGGTGAGTTCTTTGATAGGCTTGGAAAGGTTAATTTTGGCCTTTTTTGAATAGGTGTTCATCCTTTGGGATAGATCTAAAGACCCAAAATAATTCATCATTGGTATTAGATATTTATTGAAGTTTTGAAGGTGATTTATGAAGATTCATGAAAGTTTTGGAGGTTTGGGAATAGTTGATGTGAAAGAGGGTTTTCGAGGTAAGGTGTATGTAGTCAAAAATGGTACCTAAACTTCTGCAGAGGATTTTGGTAGATCCATAATGAATTGGAAATCAAACAAATATGAATTTTAAATCATAAAAAATATATACATGGTGGGATCATAACATCTTTCAAAAGACCTCGATGGCTTCCAAAGGAAGCTTAATCTTAGACACACACCTTGTTGTCAAGGAAGATAAAGGGGACAAATTTTGAATATTCAAGAAAAATTATGTCTAAATCCCATACCATTGTTCTTGAAATGGTCTTGGGAGTCAAAATCATATAAAAATTCATGTGAAAATACCTTCTAGAGCTCTGGGAATCGTCTCTCCAAGTTGTCATGGTGTAGGTACGCTTCTCATACTTAGTCATTTTCTTCCCAATGACACATGTCACCTTCTAGTGAGGGTGTAATTTAATATCCCTATTTTATATTTCCCAAGGGATATAGGGGACACCAAATTTTCCCCACCTCGTCCCTTCCCTTTGGTCCCTCACGTGACCAAGTTCATCTTGACAAAGGAATTATCAGCTTAACTTGCCTTCCCCATCTTGCATCCTATGAGTGACACTTGGCATCATCTGGTGAGAACATATTTTATTTAACCTCTTTTCCCCATTCCCAATTGGATATATGGGACACAAAAATTCACCCCATCTTATCCCTTATCTATTTTTCCATGGAATTAACTTCCATCTCCTGAGTGTTTAAACATGCCCTTCTCCATCTCCCCTCATTGCATCACATATTGACACTTGGCATGATCTGGTGAGGGAAAAATTTCTTGGCCATCTTGTCCCCATTACCAAGGGGAAATAGGTGACACAAAAGTGTTCCCCTATCTATCCCCTTTCATCTAGTTCTCCATGCTATAAATTTCCATCTCCCGAGTTCTAAAACATGTCTTTCTCCATCTCTCCCTGATGGAATCTTGAGTGTGATGCTTATCACCATCCTGGTTAGGGAACATTTTCTTGTCACCATTTTCCCCATTCCCAATGGGATATAGGGGACAAAAAAATTTCCTCACTCTATCCCCTCTTCATATTATCCATATGACCAGATTATATCCCCTAGGTGTTTGAGCATGTTTTCCTCATCTCCCCATACTGCACCAAAAGGTGCCACTTGTCCTTATATAGTGAGGGAGATTTTATTTGTCCCCTTGTACCCATTCCAAAGGGTATATAGAGGACACCAAAAATTTCCCCTACCATAGCTTCCAAAACCCTAATTTGAAGTTATATGTTGGTTGCACATATGTGAATGAAAAACACTATTGGGTAGCTAAAAACATGAAATAACTTGTTTTCAACTCAATTTATTCATCTAGTTCAATCTTGTTTAAATTTTTTCTTCCATTGAACCTCAAAATACCTGAAAAAACATAAGACATGTTGCCCAATTTTTTCCATGGTAGCCATGAACACTAAAACGGATATTTATTCATAACTTTCAAGTCTCAAAGCGGATTCTAGTGAAATTTTCTTAGTAAATATTCATTATAGGTATCTTTAAGAAGACTATCATTGCAATTTTGATGATGACATAGTTTTTTAACATCATAAAACTTGAATTTTTTTTCCCTATAAGTTTATTTTTTTGTTTTTAATAATTTTAGTAGGTGGATCACTGTGAAATTTGGAGCACGGGATCTTAGAGACAAGTCGAATATGATGAGGGTATTTTCATTGCAAATGGACACAAGTAAGTGCCCATTCTAAAAATAAAAATTATTTTATTCTTATACTTACTAAAAATAATAAACCTATAAAAAAATTAAGGTATCTCCGCCCAACACATTCGGAAATAGTGAAAATGACAAACTAGGCAAAACAAACAATTTTAGCAAAAAAGTCGTTTTCCCAAAAAATAAAAAATAAACAACTTTATAAAAAGAGAAAAATTCACTATATGGTTTTTTGTTGCTGTTAGTATCACTATACGGGCTCCTAAGCATGCTCTTATTACTATGAACTTTGATACTATGGTTTTTTGATATTATTATAATTGGCTTTATGTGCTCTCATGGAGCTTTCTTGATGTATGGGGTAGGGTCCCCTTAACCCTCTTTTTACCACTAATAAAAAAAAAGAGAAACCTTCAAAAAAATAAAGAAACATAAATTAAGGTATTATTGTTATGTTAGGAGGTCCAAAAAAAAAATTCGAGTTTAAAAAAAGCACATTTTCCTAAAAAGTAGCTCCTACACCCTACCTGCTAAAATTAGAAAATTTCAAATTCAAGTGCATAATGGTTTTGTTCGTTTAACTATTTACCATATTGTTGATTTTTCTAAACATGAAGTCAAATTTATCTATTATAGATCTTATTTCAACCTTAGTACCATAAAATTTGAGTGTGGGTGATAGCGATGTTGTTCATATGGACCTAGAAGACCTAAAGAATTAGATGCTCAGAGGCCTAAGGGAACCGGTGCAAGACTAGGTTTTGATGAGTAGACTATATGCTTTAAGATGTCATCCAATATTTTTTAAAAGTATAGAATTAGTGCTATCATTTCTCAAAACAATGAGTTGGAATTGAGAATCATAAGAGTAGATGACAACTCCATACTTGTCATGCTCATACTAAAGGGCATGTTACAGTGTATGCAAATCCTGACAAGTAACAACATGGTCATCTTCATAAAGTATTTTACATCTGGTTAATGTTCAAAATTTGAATCTTATCTCTAAATTCTTATATTGGGATCATGGATGAAGCAACAAAGGAATCCTTGTCGTGTACTAAAATATTTTTCCGTAAACGAGTTTCATGATGGCTATTCTTATGCAATCATCTAGTTGAGCAAGGTATGGCACAATTTATCCTCATTATCATTCAAGGAAAATATATTATTGACCAGGGAAGATAATAAGTGACAATGCTCATCATCAATTACTTTAGTAGCAAGTTACTAAATTTTGTTTTATGACATCATATTTGATTTTTGCTCTTTTGATCACAAGACCATTCGAAGTCTAGCCCTCTCTCAAAACATTTATAAAAGGTTCCTTGCCTATGAAAGGTATCCAAAATTGACCCTCAAGGAGATAAATCATCATTTTTAAGGTGAAATGATGTATTCACTATGTTTGTCATACAATTGGGAAGGTAGCCCAGAGTTGAGATTATCTTCTCATGTCATTGCATTAATCAAGAGATTTGGGTCCTATTTCACTCAGTTTTCAAATTTCTCATACATTAGAGTATCACGCTTTGATCTTTCTCCCCAAAATATCCCAAGATACCTTGGTGATAAGATCATGATGTTCAAGTTATGCAGTCGAGATCGCTCATGTTAATGGAAAACACAAGAACCCTAAGAATAAAGGTATGTCATTTCCTATCTTTCTTGGAATCTTATCATGTAAGAATGCCACGATGCCTCAAATTTAGAAGTTTAATTTTATCCTTTGAACCTATATTCATATACACCCATGGAATATTTTGACATCTGAAGCAACCCTTAAACCTTTTATCTTCTCAATTTGCACCATGTTCCACAAATAAAAGATTATTAGGTAAATTTTTCAGATGATTTTGAGGTAAGAGAGCATGATCACATGATAATGACCATCGGCTAAATGAGAAATTTTTAATTTTATTGTTTTGAGGATGTATTAGAAGATGATGGGAATGATTTGTATGATCCTAAATATAAAGTGGTAAACTTCATGCCTCTCCCATAGGTCTCACAAATATTCAGGAGTCGGAGACATAAATGACCAAACTGAAGTTGTAATCCATAGATCTAAGGAATGGTTCAAGAAAAAGAAGGTTTCACTCATTGAATCAGGAATTCTCAAGACTATCAAAAGGAATACATCTCATCTCTCCACTTCAAAGGAAATCAAGAAGACTGTGATTTGTACTCATTCAAAGAGAGCTTATAATAATGAAATAAATGGAATATATAGTTCTCCAATACAAGAAATTGCATAAGAAATAAAGATCCATTTAAGATCTTATCAAGAGATAGAGAAAGGATAAATTGATCCCTATCATCCACCGGTCTCTAAAATCTCCTATTTTTAATTACATCTACTCAAAAATGCAAGATGTACCTCACTCGAGCCCGAAAGTGAAATTATAACTAATGTTGAACTCCGTAATAATTGAAATATTCCCATGGGTACAGAAATGATTAGTGGAGAGACCCACATGGTCCAAAACCTACGAGGTCGATTTTTTAAGCCATTTCAATGATGGTGAAAAAAGTGAGGTAAGAAAGCTCAAATTACTTCTTCTATGTCGGTGGTGACTCAGAAATCGGTATGTGAAAGTATCTCGACTGAAGGTAGTCAACTCTATTAGTGAGATGACCTGATCTAACTATGAAATGACCATATTTCCTCTATGTCTAGCAACGCTCGAAGGAAATTCTCATCTACTCAAATAATATTCCACTTTCCTTCTTGTAAGAAATGAGGAGTAGAAGGAGAAGATTAAACAACTGGAAGAACATGTGAGAACTCTCACCTTATATGTTCAATCCTTCATGGATCTAAATGTCATCCCTGTTGAACCTTGTTCATTGGTGTTATCACTGATGACAAGTGGCATTAATGGAAAAATTTATGAATGGTGAAGTAAATATCTATAATGGACATGAAGTTTGGTTGGTTGTGTCCTCTAAAAAGGTTTACAAGCATTTTATAAGACTCATGCATAGGTATATGAGGTTTGTGAAGCAAGTTACATATATTAAAGGTCCTCAAGGTAATGCACTCAAATAAAAGAAGATAGTCTGAGTATATTTCAATCTGCATCAAAGAGATGGTTTAAAGTATGGTGTATATGTTATGTACACTAAAGATTTTAAAATCTTATTTCTGATCATACAATATTTTTGGCAATACTTTGAAGCTATGCATCTTTATAACTTAGTGAGATATTTCAAATGAGCTCAATTTTGAGTAATTTGAAGCTCTCTAGAGGATATAGTCATTTAAATATTTGAAATTCATGATATAAGACACATTCGAAGATGGATAATACATGAAATGAGGAAGATTAAAGAATGGTCATCTTAAGTCAACTCACGAAGCCCGAAAGACACATGGCTTGATAAAACTAGATTAAACTAAAGCTTCGGGTCCATCCCACAAACAGTAAAAAGAAAAATCTACATGGATTTTCTTGATTGGCTCAATTTTCAATCCGTGATATAAAATGGATAGCTTTAAACCACAAGGATATGTCGAATTGTTCTATTTGATTAAGCTTCATAATCTAACAAGTTCGAAACCACAAAAGTACTTGAGCCATCTTATCGGTTTAAGGTTCACATTTTCCATACATTGTAATATTTTTGAAGGAACGTGGAGCATCCCTATTGGATTATGTGTCATAGTGGACAATGGAGGCTAAGAATGGCATGAATTTGTAAAGGCATGGAGTCTTCCTATTGGTTCAAGATTCACACTAACAAGCCTGAAATCTCAAAGCTATGTGGAGTTGTTTTATTGATGAAGAATACTGACACCAAAGTCATGTGGAGTTGTTTTATTGATCAATATTTTCACTAATAATCCTAACACCACACAAAGGTACGTGGATTTGGTTGATTGGTTTAAGCTTCACATTAAAAAATCATGACAAATGTGAAGTATGTGGAGCTTATCATTGATAGAATTTTCCAAATAGTACACACTTGATACGTAAGATATGTCACCAAGACAAATAGGTGGACCAAGTAGAGGGTGCAACTTAGCAACACGTAGATAAAGTGACATGGCTAATTCCATGAACGATTGGAAATCCCCTTAAGGAATTAGATGATGTCATGTAAGGATGGGATAAGTAAATAATTTTGATGTATGACAAGCCCGTCAATGATCATGGTGGTGACTATAAAAATGGAAATTTGATCAAATCACATGACTGCATAAATAAAAATTTCTTTAATTTTTAAACATTACTCGTCTAGGATCATGAAAGTGTTGCAAAAGGAATGAGCACATTTCATCTCAAAACGAAAGATACATTTGTAATAAAATTTCTCCTCACTAAGGAAATTCAAATATCAGTAACTAAAGATAATTTTAGGAAACAATATTGTAATGTAAAAAAATCACCTATACATGTGAAGATAATTTTATGAAACAACCCTTCTACATTTACCAGCCATTAAAAATAGAAAAATCATGACTCAGGAAAATCAATTATGCTTGTTTATTTAAGCCAAAATGTTAAGCATGATATGTTGTTGATCAAGTGAGCAATAGTGCATTCATGTTGAAGAGGCTGGAGAGATTAAAAAAGAGAAGAAAGAGTTATCAAGTGAGGATCTATTGATTATATAAATAATAAGATTTGATGAATGCTCAAGGACTAAGACAGAGGCAAGACGAGTGTTGGTTATTTGAGCATGAAGATTGAGTGACGAGAGTAATAGAAAGGTTATCATAATCCATTTTATAAGCAATATTGAATCTATATGATCAAACTGTCTATAATATCTATCTAAGTAGTTGGTTAGATCATATTGGGTGGGTGCTCATTGCAATTTTTGCTTACTAAACTATCTAAGTGGGTTCTTATCTTTCTTCAAGTGGGTGCTTGGATATTTTGAAGTGGATGATTCATAGGTTGAGTGAATGCTCAACAAAACTAATATTATTTTAAGCTTTGGAATTGGTGTTCCTAATAAATACTTGGTTTCAAAATTGGTTTTCTCCTTCATGGGTTTTCCTAGTAAGTATTTTGTTATGAGTTATTGATTTCTTGCATGTGATTGATCATTTATTCAAGTTACAACTCCTGATCATAGTCAAGTAATTTTGTTTAAAATTTATTTAAAGTTTTGATCAAAGACCGATTCACCCCCTCTCAATTCTTTTGATTTCTAACAATCCCATCTCTCCTAGCTAAATAATTCACTCCCATCATCATATTTTTTTGAATCAATCAAGGACACATGGCTTCACAATGCAAGATAGGGCCAATGAAAAATTGGTGAAAAAAATTCTTGAGAAAGGTAGGACCTTACTTCTAGAAAATCTCTCATTGTTTTAATTCATGCTCACCACCACCAAAACTTAAATATTACTAAGGAAAATATTGAAACTAAGAAATAACATTGAGATCAAGTATTTCCACTAGTGACTGAGATGGATTTCAAGGGAATTTAAATCTTTCCAAGAGAACTCTCTCGATTCCATTAGCAGTGGATATTTATCGTCAAATACACAATCTTCTTCATAGTAGTTATCTCCTCTCTTATCTCTTTCCCACCCCCTTCTTCTCTTCTCTCATATTATATTTCTTCATTAGAGGGTTTAATTTTCAATTTTTCTTATTCATTTAAATGTGACCTATAGTTATACATTGTAATGAGTTTCCTCCAATTAATAAAAAGGGACTCACTTTCTTTCCTAGGGATATGAAAGGTCAAAAGTTGTAAAGGTTAGTGAAAATTCATGTGGGGGTAGGAAAATATTCATTTCGTAAATATATATATTGTATGACTCCCTCATTCTAAAGGGTTGTCAATTTGTGAGTCTCTGAGTAGATAGCTAGTGCACTACAAAGAAACAAGAAAAGATATCATTCTTCTATTTCTTTTCTATATGTTTCCTCCATCTCTCTTTTACATCTTTTTGAATGTGACAATCTTACATAACCAAGAAGGGTGTTAAAGCCTTTGATGAATGGATTAATGAAATTTTATGTTCATAATTCATTGTGTCTTTCCATTTCTAACAAATTTATTTTTCTTCTAATTATGTGTGGATAAATTCTAGTTAAAAATTGTAAAAATATGCTTGAGCCTATTTACAAGATTAACCCCCTCTCTCAAAATTCTCACTCCTACTATCTCATCTCATATGTAAATTATTCCTCGCACTAGGTACAATCATTTATCAGTAGGTTTAGTGGAGCATTCATGTGTGATCCCCAACCTATTGGCCACCCACAGTATTTTTTTTTATTTGCATACAATAAAGGGAGCCTCCCCTTCCACAAGTAGGAGGGAAATAGTCCCAAAGTGTTGGTGAAAATCAGCTAATTTGTCCTTATGAAAAATTATTTTGCCAACATATTTATATCATCGACTCCTTATTCTGTATATTTCCCTTTGTACCACGAGATTCTCCTTTATTCCTTTTGTTCTTAAATTTGCAATACTCTATGGTGACATGTTTCTATATTACTTTTTCCCATTGTGTATGGCTCTATGGGTTTTTTCCTTCATTATGTAGAATTTCCAAATTTTGCGGTACACCGCCTCTTCATTCCACTAACACCAAAATACTCTATTTTTAGATTTTAACCTTAGGATACCTAAGTCTATAACTTGAATGATTTTTTTAGATAACATGGGTTCTAATTTAGACAATAGTTTTTTATTTTTAGGAGACATTCTCCTATTAGATAAGGCAATCAATAACATGTCCTATCAATTGGGCATGGAGTCAACATATAGTTTTTTCGAATTGAACTTAAAGATGAGATATAAATTTTTTTATCTCCTTAAATGTTTTGTTTCTTCATTCCATGTATTTTCCATGATGTAAAACAATATTAAACTTTACACCGTATTTGTTCTATCCTATAGAACTATAAATGGAGAAAATAACTTGTACAACACACCACTTATTTAATGAGATCATGATAAAATGATTGAGGGAGGAAAATCAATTAGTGATCACAATATGAACACTATAAGGGATACCCCAACAATAATAAGGAAAAGGAAACATAAAAAAATAAAATGACTATATACAAGATGTAACCTCACGCACTCAATGAGAAGTCTTAAGATAAATCCCATTAGATAGGATTTGAAGTACCTTCCCAT